>CM056057.1:25913840-26291340 GCA_029574335.1 Rana kukunoris
CACCACTGTGCCATGCCATCAAATGCAGTCACTGTGCCATCAATTGTCACCACTGTGCCATGCCATCAAATGCAGTCACGGTGCCATCAATTGTCACCAACGTGCCATGCCATCATATGCAGTCACTGTGCCATCAATTGTCACCACTGTGCCATGCTATCAAACGCCACCACTGTGCCATCAATTGTCACCACTGTGCCATGCCACCAAATGCAGCCACTGTGCCATGCCATCAAATGCAGCTACTGTGCCCATCAATTGTCACCACTGTGCCATGCAACACAGCAACTGTGCCATCAATTGTCACCACTGTGCCATGCCAACAAATGCAGTCACTGTGCCATCAATTGTCACCACTGTGCCATGCCATAAAACGCCACCACTGTGCCATCAATTGTCACCACTGTGCCATGCCATCAAACGCCACCACTGTGCCATCAATTGTCACCACTGTGCCATGCCATCAAACGCAGCTACTGTGCCCATCAATTGTCACCACTGTGCCATGCAATCAAATGCAGTCACTGTGCCATCAAATGTCACCACTGTGCCATGCCATCAAATGCAGTCACTGTGCCATCAAGTGTCACCACTGTGCCATGCCATCAAACGCCACCACTGTGCCATCAATTGTCACCACTGTGCCATGCCATCAAACGCCACCACTGTGCCATCAATTGTCACCAATGTGCCATGCCATCAAACGCAGCTACTGTGCCCATCAATTGTCACCACTGTGCCATGCCATCAAATGCAGTCACTGTGCCATCAATTGTCACCACTGTGCCATGCCATCAAATGCAGTCACTGTGCCATCAATTGTCACCAATGTGCCATGCCATCATATGCAGTCACTGTGCCATCAATTGTTACCACTGTGCCATGCTATCAAACGCCACCACTGTGCCATCAATTGTCACCAATGTGCCATGCCATCAAACGCAGCTACTGTGCCCATCAATTGTCACCACTGTGCCATGCCATCAAATGCAGTCACTGTGCCATCAATTGTCACCACTGTGCCATGCCATCATATGCAGTCACTGTGCCATCAATTGTCACCACTGTGCCCTTTAATTGTCACCACTGTGCCCCATGCCACTGTGCTCATTGTCGCCTCTGTGCCCTTTGTCACCACTGTGCCCCATGATGCCACTGTGCCCCATGATGCCACTGTGCCCCATGATGCCCCTTTCCCTGTAAAAAACACTTACCTGACGCTTCCATGTCCTCCCTCGATGTCTTCTGCCGCCGTGGAGAAGCTTCAGCCAATCAGGTTCCTGATAACCAGAATCCGGGAACCTGATTGGCTGAAACGGCCATCAGTCTTATGCAAGGAACGCAGGTTGCCTGCGCTCCGAGTATAGACTTCCGAGAGCCGGAGGGCGGTACTGGAAAAGCCTATCAGAGCCGCTGGCTTTGATAGGCAGTTCCCCTCAGCCAACCAGCTGCCGCTATTCAGGTAACCGGCGACCCATGTCCGGTTATATGAATAGACCAGCCAGCTGGCAACAATAACTCACATTCAATGCATTGCATTGAATGTGTGTTATTTGCGAGAGGGGATGGCGCTGCAGCGCCCTCTATAGACGGCCGCCAGAACTTCGGCTAAAATGTCAAAATTAAATTTTAGCCGAGCAAAAGTTCTAAAAGGGCCCGTTGTTTTTGTTTTTTTTGTGACTGTGGGAGGGGGGGCGGCGCCCGTGCATCCCTATGGACGGGCTGCCACTGATGGTAATCATGAGTAAGCATAAAATATCCAATATAATGCGTAAAATATTTAAAGTCCCAATGTTCTGCTTTTTCTTTTTCTTGGACATTGGAAGCCGTCAGCTACAAGCATTAGTGAACATGATGTTACAAACACTTATATACTGTTGGATTTTAGTACCAGAATTTTTTAAACACCTTAACCACCCCATCAGCCAAGTCCTTAGAAGCACAAACCCTTACCTAATCAGTGTGGTATTTAAGTGGAATTGTAACTCTGTTGAGTTAGCTTATTAATACTAAAGACGTAGGCATCTCTGGAACTACCTGGCATTAACTCAACTAAATTGTTTTCATTGTTGGGATACTTGGATAAAAAGAAGAATTATGGTGCCAAGGCAAATAATGTAAGCTTCAGCAGAGCCAAGTCACACACATTACAGACTGAAGACACATCTGCCTATGTTACTGAAATATGCATTGTAAATATGTGAGACTGATAGGACTGTAATAGATTGAAATGATATTAAAGATGTAGACATGCTCCCTTCACCCGCAGCATCTTCATACACCAAAGGTGCAAGACAAGTCAATAGCATCCATGTTAAGCACAAAAGGAAGAAAGACATAGTTAGAGGGCCATTAAACAGATTTCAATCTAGTTTATGTGAAAAAAAAGTTTTTAATAAAATGTGTTTGTAAAAGTATATAAATGTAGACAGAGGTTATCAGAACAGAGAGTATTTATATTCACAGTTAATAAATGGGGATCAATATTTTCCAATACATATCTGATTTATTAAAAACAAACACAATGACGGCCTAAAAGAGGGAAATTTGAACCACAATACCACAACCCCAAAAAAAGTGCATGCATAAATTGTTATAAAAGGGAGAGGGAAGGGGAGGGGAAAAAAAGAAAAAGATAATCACTGGGTAATAATAAGAGGAATAGTAATAAATGTCCTAATATTAAAGTCCATATTTAGAAAGTTCTAAATGACATACACGCCGTGGCAGCACTTTGGTGAGTGAAGCAAGACTCTGTAATAGGAAAAGACAAAAGAAAAAAATGCGCCTACTAAGTGCAGTATGTCTGATATTATTGAATTTATTAATAAAACAGCCAAATGGTTACTCACTAAAATGATGTACAAATTGCGCTCATAAGGAAGGGAATGTGGTCACTGTGGATCCTCAGCCGATGTAATGGTAGCTTCTCTGGTAAAGGTTTTGCTAGTTACTATCCAGGAGAGGAGAAAAATGGGGCACTGCAGGCACAGTGAAACCAGGAAGTGGCTGTTCAGCGCACACGGCTCTCAGCGACAGGAAGTGACGTCAGACGGGGGCTTGTAATGATGACGCGTTTCAATGCTTCCGCATTTTGATCAGATCTAATAGGAGGAGGAGACTGACATACTTATATATGCTCTATGGAGCAAAAAGGGTCCGGAAATCGATGATGATGGGCGGTCGTTTTGAAATGACATACTGAGCCTTGCACAACATGCACTTAAAGGGCAACAACTCCAAATACCAAGAAATAACATTAGCGGACAAAAATACAAAATGCAAAATACAGAAATAATAATAAATAAACTCTATGGATGCAAATATCAAATGATAAAAACAGGGAAAAATTATATATATAAAAAAGAGAAAAGGATGGAAAACCATCATTACTACAATATTATATGTGTGTATATATATATATAGGTCCATATACTTGCGTACCTACCATAAATACATACTGAAGAATAAGCCCTGTATTTTTACTTTTACATCTCAATAAAATGTATATGTTAAAATTTATATATTAAAAATTAAAAATTATACTGGAAATAATACTAAAAATGAAACAGGAAATTCTTGGAAATTTTTTTGGTCAGCAACTTTTTAACAAGAATTAATGTGTTCTATTAATGGTTCTACTGACCATACAATACATAATAGCGTTATTATATGTATATATGTAGATGTATCAGTATATAGATAAATAAATACCCCTATATGAGAAGAAGAAGAATGGATACAAATTAATATAGTTGTAAATATAGATGAAAATAAAAATTAAATTAAATTCAGAAAAGTATGAGAGAGGCACACAGGGTAAGCATATACACAAAAGGGAAGATAAATCCCAAATATAAAAGTAAAGGATATAGCTATGTAAAAAAGAAGGGTTTATGAATAAGCCCATATATGGTATCATTACATAACCGTATGAATTCCAATCTCCTCATTGAGTCCATAAGGCGTTAGAGTATTTAGGGTATATATCCAGTAAGTTTCCTGTTTACAGAACCACAGAAATCTTTCAGTGGGTGTGTATTTATCTGGTATGGTTTCAATAATCCAAGCATGAAGAGCTGAAATGTCTTTATGGTGATGAATATTAAAGTGTCGAGATACACTGTATTGAGGGCTGCTTTCTTTGACTGCTCGGCGATGTTCACCAAATCTGACTCTCAATGCTCGGATGGTTCTGCCCACATATAACAAGCCACAAGGGCAAGAGAGGCAGTACACAACATAAGTCGTGGAGCAGTTAAAAAAAGAGGCAAGGGTAAATGTTTTATCATTGGCTACAAAACTTTTTTTACCATGATGAACATGTGAACAAGTAAGGCATAAGGCCTTATTACATCTGTACATACCTAACAATGGTATCAGAGTTAGCTGTTTAACACTGATGGATTTCGCTTGTGGTTTAATTTTGCTTGGCGCTATTTCACTCTTAACATTAGGAAACCTACCATATGCAAATTTTGGTACTGGTGGAAGTAATGTGGTCAGATGAGGGTCTTGAATTAAAAGAGACCAATGTTTTTTGAAAATGCTCTCCATTTTCTTGTAACTACAGTGGTACTGTGTGATAAATCTAGTGACAAGCTGAGAGGTCTGTATAGATGTAGTAAAAAAGTTGATAAGACACAGTGGGGGTGGGGAAAGTGCTGCTCACCCCTGGAATAGGCGAAAAAGAGAAAGGAGTTCCCCGTTGGGGTTTTTAGGCAGCAATCAGGTGGTTATATCATAGGGATAAAAACAGATAATGAGGTGCTCAACAAAGTATTATATGAGTAGAAAAAATATTTAATGGATAAAATTTATAAAATACAAATTGGCTCTGGTAATGTGTACATGAAAAGCAACTGCACATGGGGTATGCACCAAATAACCATGACAAACAATAAACATAAATGGTCAACTGATGAGTCAGGTGTATTCTGACGCGTTTCAACCCTTCAATGGGTCTTCTTCAGAGAATAAGGTGCAACTGTAACAACAATTATAACAGTAAGGCATAATAATAATCTATTTTTCACGTTGATATATATATCTTCATCCAATTATAGTTACCCATTCGCAGTATGCTGTTTGGTTGGTATACAGAGCCAGAATAATCCACAGACGAGTTCCTGAGTGGGTACCACCGAGACTGGGGGGGGCCAGCTCTCCGCCAAATACCCCCGAGGCACGTGGAGGGGGGGCCTACAAGGACTCACAGTTGTGGGTGGAGCAAACGGTGGGTTCCCAATGAGGGGAACAGGGGGGGGGGGGGGGGGGAGAGGAAAGCACCCTGGAGGGGGAGCTGACCGAGGTGGAGGGTAGTCACCAAATCGACACCTAATAAGGCAATATATATGTAAAAAAGGATCAATTAGTGTAAATAGTAATGAAGTGTAAAAAAGTCTGTAGCTTAAGATAGAAAGGCAGCAGGTACACCAAATGGCATCCCCAAGTTTCACATTGACTGGGAGGAGCATAGTGTAATAGTATATGAATATAAAGAGTTAATTGATAGCATGCCAGAGATGCGGGGTAACTAATGTGGGGGGTATGTAGGTGAATTAAAGTGTGGTGTGGTAGGTGAAAGGGAAAAAGTGAGCTAGGTGAACAGATGAATGAGGAAGTGAATAGGTGATGAGAGGGAGCAAAAAAGTGTAACGGGGATGAGGTAGTGAGGAAAAAAGAGGGGGGAGATAGGGGGAAAGTGGAAAGTGAAGGTGAAGGAATGTAAAAGGATACCTGAATATAGATAAAGTGTTAAGGGGATAGCCAGGATCCCAAGTAATAAAATCGTAGCGCCTCAATCTAAAGAGCAAAGGGAAATATAAATAAAAAATAAAATGTAAAGAATGAATTGGTGACAGAATTATTGATGTGTTGAAAAATGTAAAATGTAAAGGTTGAGAATGATCTTACCCAGTCAATGCGGAATCAATCCTACATGGGTGGAAGGAAGACAGGTCTGCCGGGAATGTAGCCTGTGAAGCAGACTAAATAGGAACATGCCAGGTGTACCTGTGTAAGGTGATTATTTCAATTGGTGACGGCCCACCCATAACCTCCTCCCCCCTGAATCTCCCATCCCAGCAGGTGTGGTAGGGGGGCTGGGAATTGGGAACCCACAGCGCCAAACATCTGTGTGTCCCTCGGCGTCAGTGGAGGAAGACCTCGGCGTCTGCCGCACATTGCGAGTCGCGCTGGTGACGTCAGTCGCGCGCGCCGTGCACGTGTGCGCGCGCGAGACGTGTCCAGCCTAGGAAATGGCCATTGATGCCGTCGGTGAGGAGGGAAACATCCACATGGGACGGGACCCGCCCGCCCACTAGTGGAGAATATAGAGATCACTCTAAGTGTCTCCCCCTCCTCACTGAAAGGCCACCGCTCACCAAGGAGGAAGTGGCGGAGTGGAGCCGGACATCCCCCAGTGGATGGAAACCAAACAGCAGGAATGACTGCGGAACTGGAATATAAACATAAAGCCAATTAAATTAAAATTGAGTACAAGTATGATACAGAATATAATGCAGTGTCATAATACAGTGCAAAAATAATAATATAATCCTAGTATTAGATGAGGAAAAGAGCTCCTATACATATGTGACATGCTAACAAGATAAAGCAAAAAGCAGAATATAATCTATTTATTTCCAAATGGCGGATAAATATTAATTGTGGTTCTGTCCAAGAAGAAGGCATGGTCATGCTTGAGGGATAGAAAACCTAGGGCCTGTGATATATTAGGGCAATTGGTTGGTATATGTGATGGGCAGTAATTAAGTGTTATAATTTTATGCATTACATATCCAACATTGAACGTCATAGTGTACAAATTATTTTAATTTATTTATTTGTTTTGATGGGCGGGGTGTCTAAGGATAGTGAACAGGGCAAGTAATGAGATCATTGATTTTTACCTGAGAAAAAGCCCTTGAGAAAAGGCGCAAAGGATATGGAATCATTCAGGCCCGGGGATCTGGTGGCCCCCAGCCTGAAGATCCATCTCTGTTCTTTCTGTAGAAGAATTTTGTTCCAATCTCCTCCCCGATCGGAAATTGATACCCGGTCGAGGATGGAGAACGAGACATGGGGAGCATGATAGTTATGGGTCAGGGCAACATGTCTGCCAATGGGCAGGTAGATGTTCCCGATGTCCATGCTGTATTTGTGTTTGCTAATGCGTTTCCAGAATTCTTGTTTGGTCTTACCTATGTAGTATGCGCCACACTCACATTCCATAAAGTACACCACGCCCCGTGTGCGACAATTAGTGAAATATGTAGGTTTGAATGTCTCCCCATTTGGGAGGTCAAAGATTTTATCGCGTCTAATCAAAGGACACATAGAACAATGTCCACACTGAAAGGTGCCCACCAGCCGGCCACCAGAGTTGGTGGGGATGGCTGCTCTATACTCACTTGCCACCAGGAGATCCCTCAGTGACGTTGCTCTTTTGTGGACAATTGAGGGGTGCTCTGATATGAAGGGATTGATTCGAGGATCATCTGTAAGAATGGTCCAGTGATTTCGTATTATTTTATTGATGGCCTCGTATTGTAGGGAGTAGCGGACAATCAAACTCAAGGGTACAGGTTTTAAATTTTTGACCTTTTTCTTGGACAGAAGGTAGTGTCTGGATTGAATGAGAGTTCGGTTGTAGGCCTTACGTAGGCAAGACCTACTATAGCCCCTGGCTAACAGCCTGATCTGGAGTTTCCCTGCCTCTTCCCTGAAGAGCTCGTCGGTAGAGCAATTACGCCTGAGGCGCAGGTATTGCCCATAGGGGATGGAATTTTTAAGTGGGATGGGATGGTGGCTATCAAAGTGTAAAATGGTGTTACCAGATGTGCTTTTACGATGCAGTGTGCTGCAAAGACTCCCATTAACATCAATGAAGAGTTGCACATCAAGAAACGTGACAGTCTTGCGGTCATAAATCATGGTAAATTTTAGGTTACGATCATTCACATTAAGTGCGTCAAAGAAGGCCAGAAGATCTACTTCTGAGCCATCCCAGACGACGAAGACGTCATCGATGTACCGACGCCACACCTTGATGTGGCGAAGGTACTCGGCGAGGTCTCCGTCGTCTGGGAGAGACCGCTCCCACTCCCCCAGGTACAGGTTTGCGTACGACGGGGCACAACATGTCCCCATCGCAACGCCCTGCACCTGGAGGTAGTGGGAGCGGTTGAAGAGAAAAAAGTTGTGATGCAATATGTAGTCCAGGCCACCGATCAAAAAGTTGTTCAATTTAGGATCATATTGCCGGCTGCGTGTTAGTGCTTGCTCAATAGAAGCTAGACCCAGCACATGGGGAATGCTGCTATAGAGGGCCTCTACGTCAATAGTGACTAGGATGGCATGGTTTGGGAGGGGTAGGTCTTCAATAATTTGTAAAAAATGAATAGTGTCTTTAGTAAATGATGGAAGGGATACTACAAGAGGTTGCAGGTAAGCGTCAATTACCTTACTAAGATTTTCAGTTAGTGAACCATTGCCGGATATAATGGGCCGTCCGGGAACAGGTATCTTATTTTTATGAATTTTCGGCAAACTGTAAAAGGTTGCGGTTTTAGGGTACTTAGTCCTGACGAAGTCTCGGAGGTCGTCTGAAATGACTCCTTCATCATGGGCCTGGTCAATAAAATTGTAAAAAGCTGTGTAAAATTGAGAGATATGGTGAATGGATAACTTTTGATACCATTCATGATTATCTAGAATGTTCTGACACATCTTGAGGTAGGTTGGGCTGTCCATCAGGACAACGTTACCTCCCTTGTCAGACTGTTTAACAATAATTTGAGTATTTTGACATAGGGAAATCAAGGCCTCATTTTCCTTACGGCTTAGGTTGCCCGGATGTTTTTGATGAATATTCAATTTAATAAGGTCTCGCATGGTCTGTCGTACAAATGTTGATACGCTAGGGTTGGTCGCCAGCGGGGGAAATCTTTTAGAAGGAAGTTTGAACATATAGATAGGATCATCTAGGATCTTCAAAGGTTCTTCAAGGAGGGTATCAAGGTCTATAAGGTCAATTAAGTCTAATGTATTATTTTCTTGATGTAGCAGGGTGAGGTCCCTTAGGGCTTTGAATTCCCTCATGCTGAAACCTGACCAATCCATGGTATCAGCAGGAGATTGTTGAGAGTATAAATATTTCAAGGTCAATTTGCGTGCAAATAGATGGAGATCTGTAATAGTCTCGAATAAATCAAAATTACGTTCAGGACAGAAAGTCAGACCACGTGAAAGGACCGAGGCCTCGTCAGGGGTAAGGGGGTGAGCCGATAAATTAATGACGCTTAGTTGCCGGTTGGGAGCCGAATCACAAAGGGATCCAGGCCTTTTCCCGTCCTTTTTTGTAGAGGGGAGTCGGGACCCCTGGTGGTGTTTAAAGTTTTACGTAGTGCCGGTTCGGGGGCACAGGGCGGGTTTGTCATATTGCCCTGTGTGTCAGTGGGACCTGGGTATACATAATTGATATTGGCATCATTTATAGTAGACGAAGTATTATCGTATATACCTGTATCATTATCATCGTTGTTATCGCTATTGACTGTGCGTTTTTTAGAATCTTGTTCAACAGAGTCTCTGTTGTTACGATTCCATTTGAATTTTCCCCGACCTCTTTGGGCGGGATTTGTTTCCCGTCCCGTTGAGGAAGAGGGGAACATGTTGGAAGTTTTATCTCTTGGATTGGGTCCTTGTTTATACTCACGTGAAACCTTATTAAACTGAGGTTGTGCGGAGTTGTTATTCCATCTATAGGCTCTATCTTCAGAGAATGCAGTTTTGTCACGCCAGAATTTTGTTTCCTTATCCTGTAAAATATTCTTATTGAAGGACAGAAGGTTAGTATCAAGGGTTGTTTGTAGTTTTTTGTGCAAAGGTAATTGGTTGTAAGGGGATAGTAGGGTTTCAATGATGCTGATTTCTGCATCTAAGGAAGCAATTTGTCTATTATATTCCCGAGATAAAATGTTCATCATTTCTTGTGAACAGTTTAGTAAATTAGATTCCCATTCCAATTTGAAAGAGCTATCTACTGGTTCAAGGTGAGGAAATATTTGTACCCGTAACCCAAAGGGATTGATCTTCGCAATGGTATACCTTTCAAACGATTTAATATGCCAAAATAAAGACGATTTCTTTTCAAGAAGTTTGTTCAGTTTACGGAAATGGGACGAGATCTGGGTATCGATCTGGTCACCTTTCTCAAAACTGGTTTCATATTGTCTCATCAAATCAATCCATTCAGCACCCTGATATGACGACATATTGCATAAATAATTTTACAAAGCAAAATGTGTTATAAAGAACAGATTAAGTTAGCTTTAGATGCTAGCTGCACAGTACCAGAGCTCGTATGATATACTTTCTAGTGTCTAGTGGGGAAAGGGAAGGTGTTTAACCACCAAAATTAGAAGAAAAAAAGTTGATAAGACACAGTGGGGGTGGGGAAAGTGCTGCTCACCCCTGGAATAGGCGAAAAAGAGAAAGGAGTTCCCCGTTGGGGTTTTTAGGCAGCAATCAGGTGGTTATATCATAGGGATAAAAACAGATAATGAGGTGCTCAACAAAGTATTATATGAGTAGAAAAAATATTTAATGGATAAAATTTATAAAATACAAATTGGCTCTGGTAATGTGTACATGAAAAGCAACTGCACATGGGGTATGCACCAAATAACCATGACAAACAATAAACATAAATGGTCAACTGATGAGTCAGGTGTATTCTGACGCGTTTCAACCCTTCAATGGGTCTTCTTCAGAGAATAAGGTGCAACTGTAACAACAATTATAACAGTAAGGCATAATAATAATCTATTTTTCACGTTGATATATATATCTTCATCCAATTATAGTTACCCATTCGCAGTATGCTGTTTGGTTGGTATACAGAGCCAGAATAATCCACAGACGAGTTCCTGAGTGGGTACCACCGAGACTGGGGGGGGCCAGCTCTCCGCCAAATACCCCCGAGGCACGTGGAGGGGGGGCCTACAAGGACTCACAGTTGTGGGTGGAGCAAACGGTGGGTTCCCAATGAGGGGAACAGGGGGGGGGGGGGGGGGGGGGGAGAGGAAAGCACCCTGGAGGGGGAGCTGACCGAGGTGGAGGGTAGTCACCAAATCGACACCTAATAAGGCAATATATATGTAAAAAAGGATCAATTAGTGTAAATAGTAATGAAGTGTAAAAAAGTCTGTAGCTTAAGATAGAAAGGCAGCAGGTACACCAAATGGCATCCCCAAGTTTCACATTGACTGGGAGGAGCATAGTGTAATAGTATATGAATATAAAGAGTTAATTGATAGCATGCCAGAGATGCGGGGTAACTAATGTGGGGGGTATGTAGGTGAATTAAAGTGTGGTGTGGTAGGTGAAAGGGAAAAAGTGAGCTAGGTGAACAGATGAATGAGGAAGTGAATAGGTGATGAGAGGGAGCAAAAAAGTGTAACGGGGATGAGGTAGTGAGGAAAAAAGAGGGGGGAGATAGGGGGAAAGTGGAAAGTGAAGGTGAAGGAATGTAAAAGGATACCTGAATATAGATAAAGTGTTAAGGGGATAGCCAGGATCCCAAGTAATAAAATCGTAGCGCCTCAATCTAAAGAGCAAAGGGAAATATAAATAAAAAATAAAATGTAAAGAATGAATTGGTGACAGAATTATTGATGTGTTGAAAAATGTAAAATGTAAAGGTTGAGAATGATCTTACCCAGTCAATGCGGAATCAATCCTACATGGGTGGAACCCCTGACGAGGCCTCGGTCCTTTCACGTGGTCTGACTTTCTGTCCTGAACGTAATTTTGATTTATTCGAGACTATTACAGATCTCCATCTATTTGCACGCAAATTGACCTTGAAATATTTATACTCTCAACAATCTCCTGCTGATACCATGGATTGGTCAGGTTTCAGCATGAGGGAATTCAAAGCCCTAAGGGACCTCACCCTGCTACATCAAGAAAATAATACATTAGACTTAATTGACCTTATAGACCTTGATACCCTCCTTGAAGAACCTTTGAAGATCCTAGATGATCCTATCTATATGTTCAAACTTCCTTCTAAAAGATTTCCCCCGCTGGCGACCAACCCTAGCGTATCAACATTTGTACGACAGACCATGCGAGACCTTATTAAATTGAATATTCATCAAAAACATCCGGGCAACCTAAGCCGTAAGGAAAATGAGGCCTTGATTTCCCTATGTCAAAATACTCAAATTATTGTTAAACAGTCTGACAAGGGAGGTAACGTTGTCCTGATGGACAGCCCAACCTACCTCAAGATGTGTCAGAACATTCTAGATAATCATGAATGGTATCAAAAGTTATCCATTCACCATATCTCTCAATTTTACACAGCTTTTTACAATTTTATTGACCAGGCCCATGATGAAGGAGTCATTTCAGACGATCTCCGAGACTTCGTCAGGACTAAGTACCCTAAAACCGCAACCTTTTACAGTTTGCCGAAAATTCATAAAAATAAGATACCTGTTCCCGGACGGCCCATTATATCCGGCAATGGTTCACTAACTGAAAATCTTAGTAAGGTAATTGACGCTTACCTGCAACCTCTTGTAGTATCCCTTCCATCATTTACTAAAGACACTATTCATTTTTTACAAATTATTGAAGACCTACCCCTCCCAAACCATGCCATCCTAGTCACTATTGACGTAGAGGCCCTCTATAGCAGCATTCCCCATGTGCTGGGTCTAGCTTCTATTGAGCAAGCACTAACACGCAGCCGGCAATATGATCCTAAATTGAACAACTTTTTGATCGGTGGCCTGGACTACATATTGCATCACAACTTTTTTCTCTTCAACCGCTCCCACTACCTCCAGGTGCAGGGCGTTGCGATGGGGACATGTTGTGCCCCGTCGTACGCAAACCTGTACCTGGGGGAGTGGGAGCGGTCTCTCCCAGACGACGGAGACCTCGCCGAGTACCTTCGCCACATCAAGGTGTGGCGTCGGTACATCGATGACGTCTTCGTCGTCTGGGATGGCTCAGAAGTAGATCTTCTGGCCTTCTTTGACGCACTTAATGTGAATGATCGTAACCTAAAATTTACCATGATTTATGACCGCAAGACTGTCACGTTTCTTGATGTGCAACTCTTCATTGATGTTAATGGGAGTCTTTGCAGCACACTGCATCGTAAAAGCACATCTGGTAACACCATTTTACACTTTGATAGCCACCATCCCATCCCACTTAAAAATTCCATCCCCTATGGGCAATACCTGCGCCTCAGGCGTAATTGCTCTACCGACGAGCTCTTCAGGGAAGAGGCAGGGAAACTCCAGATCAGGCTGTTAGCCAGGGGCTATAGTAGGTCTTGCCTACGTAAGGCCTACAACCGAACTCTCATTCAATCCAGACACTACCTTCTGTCCAAGAAAAAGGTCAAAAATTTAAAACCTGTACCCTTGAGTTTGATTGTCCGCTACTCCCTACAATACGAGGCCATCAATAAAATAATACGAAATCACTGGACCATTCTTACAGATGATCCTCGAATCAATCCCTTCATATCAGAGCACCCCTCAATTGTCCACAAAAGAGCAACGTCACTGAGGGATCTCCTGGTGGCAAGTGAGTATAGAGCAGCCATCCCCACCAACTCTGGTGGCCGGCTGGTGGGCACCTTTCAGTGTGGACATTGTTCTATGTGTCCTTTGATTAGACGCGATAAAATCTTTGACCTCCCAAATGGGGAGACATTCAAACCTACATATTTCACTAATTGTCGCACACGGGGCGTGGTGTACTTTATGGAATGTGAGTGTGGCGCATACTACATAGGTAAGACCAAACAAGAATTCTGGAAACGCATTAGCAAACACAAATACAGCATGGACATCGGGAACATCTACCTGCCCATTGGCAGACATGTTGCCCTGACCCATAACTATCATGCTCCCCATGTCTCGTTCTCCATCCTCGACCGGGTATCAATTTCCGATCGGGGAGGAGATTGGAACAAAATTCTTCTACAGAAAGAACAGAGATGGATCTTCAGGCTGGGGGCCACCAGATCCCCGGGCCTGAATGATTCCATATCCTTTGCGCCTTTTCTCAAGGGCTTTTTCTCAGGTAAAAATCAATGATCTCATTACTTGCCCTGTTCACTATCCTTAGACACCCCGCCCATCAAAACAAATAAATAAATTAAAATAATTTGTACACTATGACGTTCAATGTTGGATATGTAATGCATAAAATTATAACACTTAATTACTGCCCATCACATATACCAACCAATTGCCCTAATATATCACAGGCCCTAGGTTTTCTATCCCTCAAGCATGACCATGCCTTCTTCTTGGACAGAACCACAATTAATATTTATCCGCCATTTGGAAATAAATAGATTATATTCTGCTTTTTGCTTTATCTTGTTAGCATGTCACATATGTATAGGAGCTCTTTTCCTCATCTAATACTAGGATTATATTATTATTTTTGCACTGTATTATGACACTGCATTATATTCTGTATCATACTTGTACTCAATTTTAATTTAATTGGCTTTATGTTTATATTCCAGTTCCGCAGTCATTCCTGCTGTTTGGTTTCCATCCACTGGGGGATGTCCGGCTCCACTCCGCCACTTCCTCCTTGGTGAGCGGTGGCCTTTCAGTGAGGAGGGGGAGACACTTAGAGTGATCTCTATATTCTCCACTAGTGGGCGGGCGGGTCCCGTCCCATGTGGATGTTTCCCTCCTCACCGACGGCATCAATGGCCATTTCCTAGGCTGGACACGTCTCGCGCGCGCACACGTGCACGGGCGCGCGCGACTGACGTCACCAGCGCGACTCGCAATGTGCGGCAGACGCCGAGGTCTTCCTCCACTGACGCCGAGGGACACACAGATGTTTGGCGCTGTGGGTTCCCAATTCCCAGCCCCCCTACCACACCTGCTGGGATGGGAGATTCAGGGGGGAGGAGGTTATGGGTGGGCCGTCACCAATTGAAATAATCACCTTACACAGGTACACCTGGCATGTTCCTATTTAGTCTGCTTCACAGGCTACATTCCCGGCAGACCTGTCTTCCTTCCACCCATGTAGGATTGATTCCGCATTGACTGGGTAAGATCATTCTCAACCTTTACATTTTACATTTTTCAACACATCAATAATTCTGTCACCAATTCATTCTTTACATTTTATTTTTTATTTATATTTCCCTTTGCTCTTTAGATTGAGGCGCTACGATTTTATTACTTGGGATCCTGGCTATCCCCTTAACACTTTATCTATATTCAGGTATCCTTTTACATTCCTTCACCTTCACTTTCCACTTTCCCCCTATCTCCCCCCTCTTTTTTCCTCACTACCTCATCCCCGTTACACTTTTTTGCTCCCTCTCATCACCTATTCACTTCCTCATTCATCTGTTCACCTAGCTCACTTTTTCCCTTTCACCTACCACACCACACTTTAATTCACCTACATACCCCCCACATTAGTTACCCCGCATCTCTGGCATGCTATCAATTAACTCTTTATATTCATATACTATTACACTATGCTCCTCCCAGTCAATGTGAAACTTGGGGATGCCATTTGGTGTACCTGCTGCCTTTCTATCTTAAGCTACAGACTTTTTTACACTTCATTACTATTTACACTAATTGATCCTTTTTTACATATATATTGCCTTATTAGGTGTCGATTTGGTGACTACCCTCCACCTCGGTCAGCTCCCCCTCCAGGGTGCTTTCCTCTCCCCCCCCCCCCCCCCCCCCCCCCCCTGTTCCCCTCATTGGGAACCCACCGTTTGCTCCACCCACAACTGTGAGTCCTTGTAGGCCCCCCCTCCACGTGCCTCGGGGGTATTTGGCGGAGAGCTGGCCCCCCCCAGTCTCGGTGGTACCCACTCAGGAACTCGTCTGTGGATTATTCTGGCTCTGTATACCAACCAAACAGCATACTGCGAATGGGTAACTATAATTGGATGAAGATATATATATCAACGTGAAAAATAGATTATTATTATGCCTTACTGTTATAATTGTTGTTACAGTTGCACCTTATTCTCTGAAGAAGACCCATTGAAGGGTTGAAACGCGTCAGAATACACCTGACTCATCAGTTGACCATTTATGTTTATTGTTTGTCATGGTTATTTGGTGCATACCCCATGTGCAGTTGCTTTTCATGTACACATTACCAGAGCCAATTTGTATTTTATAAATTTTATCCATTAAATATTTTTTCTACTCATATAATACTTTGTTGAGCACCTCATTATCTGTTTTTATCCCTATGATATAACCACCTGATTGCTGCCTAAAAACCCCAACGGGGAACTCCTTTCTCTTTTTTGTATAGATGTAGTTGGCATATTTTTCTGACAATATGTCAAGCAAGCATTCTCCACAAAATAAGAAGGGTAACCTTTATCAATGAATTTGGTTTTTAAAGATAGACATTGTGTCTTAGATTCATCTAGTTGGGTGCAATTACATCTAAGGCGATGAAATTGACTCTTCGGAATATTTTGGACCCATCTGGGGTGGTGGCAACTGGTATAATGCAAAAATGAATTTCCTGCCGTGGGTTTAGTGGAATTTTTTATTGCTTATGTCTTTTCCGGTATGGAATAATTCCAGATCGAGAAAAGCATATGGATGATGAATTGACTACTGACGTGAATGAAAGACCAAAGAGGTTGGCATTGCAAAAGGAAACAAAATCTGTAATTAGGTTGATGGGACCGTCCCAAATAATTAAAATGTCGTCTATATATAACGTCCATAGTAGACCAGGTTTTCTGCATATGGGTTATCAGCCCAGATGCAGCTGGTCTCCCATGAACCCTTGGTTAGATTAGCATAACTGGGTGCAAAGTTGGCACCCATGGCTGTGCCTTGTTTTTGCCTATAGTAAGACCCTTCAAATAGGAAATAATTGTGTTCCAGGCAAAAACGGGTTGCCTGGAGAATGAATTTTTTTTTGTTGATTATTAAAATGTGAATCTTTATTTAAGAAATGGGCTACAGCTTATATTCCTTTCTCATGGGCAATGTACGTATACAAGGAGCACATGTCTAAGGAAATCCACTGATAGGAAGATTCCCACCTGTATGGGCTAAGTTGTTCCATTAAATGTGTAACGTCCCTGATATAGGCTGGCAGGGCCTGTGCCAATGGTTGTAAAAAATAATTAATATATAAAGAGAAACTCAAAGTTATGCTGTCCATGGACGCGACAATGGGGCGTCCAGGTTGATTAACTATGTTCTTATGGTTTTTTGGTAAATGATAAAAATAAGGAACCTGAAAAAAGGATTTACGGAAAAAAACTGTCTCTAATTTTGATAATATACCCTCTGTATATGCATTATCAATTATGAGGTTGGCCTCTGCAGTGAATATGGGCAGTGGATCCGCTCCTAATTTCCCATAAGTGGTGACATCTGAGAGAAGACGGTAAGCTTCTTTTATATAGTCATTTTTATCCTGTATTACAATGCCACCACCTTTGTTGGCAGATTTTATTATAATAATATTGTTCTGGCTGAGTCATTTTAGTGCAACATGTTCTTTTGGACTTAACTTATTCTTAGAATAGTTGGACTTACTGGACTCTGATTGACAAAGATCTCTAAGCTTGTCAAAGACCACTTGATAGAAAGTTTCTAAATATGGGCCTTTTGATTGTGTCGGGTTATAAACAGATTTTGGCCTAAAAGTGGTATGAGCAATAGATCGAGGTGATTGTGAGTACAGGGATCAAGCTATAATATCATCGTCTTTATGTGCATTTCATAGTTCACACAGGTCCATCAGGGCCTGTTGTTCCGCAGGCGTATCCAACTATCCATATTGGAATTATCAGTATTAAGTGGATTATTGTTGGGAGGGTCTGCATCATAAATATGAACTTTATTTTCTTTTATGTTAAAATATCTCCTAAGAGTTACAGTAAGTTTCGAATAAATTTATTTAAGTCTTTGAACATAGTGAAGAAGTTGCGAATACTGGTAGAGGAGAATTTTAGGCCACATGCTAACAGTGGCTGCTCTTGTTCTCCCAAATGTTGAATAGATACATTTTAAATTTTTACACTTTCTGCAACTTGTCCGGACGTGGTATGCTTAGACCTATTCAAATTTCCCTCTTTTGCACCGTCATTGTGTTTGCTTTTTTGCCCATTGAAGCTTATGAACGTGCAGCAAGTGGGGCAGAGAACTGAAATATAGTTTATTATTATCATTATTCCTTGTTTTTTTTAATTTCTCCCTTTTTTTCCTTTTTTCACTGATCACACTCAATTGCTAACTATTAATTTTTATATTAGATCTTGTATAATATGGATTTTTTACATAAACTTGAGGAAGCTAAATATAGCATATTCGACAATTTATACACTTTGGCCCAGATTCACAGAGCGATTACGCCTGTCTAACTGGTGTCAGACAGGAGTAATTTCAAATTTTGCGCGCTGTATCACTAGTTTGAATCCTCAAACCATGATACGGCGGCGTTGGGCTTCGATCTGACAGGCTTAAGTCTTCGTACGCCTTCGGATCTACGCTGCGATCTTTTTGCGGCCGCTGGGTGGAGTTTGCGTCGTTTTCAGCGTCGGGGTATGCAAATGAGCTTTTTACGGAGATCCACGAAGTTACGAGCGTCGTTCGCAATCACGTATGTCATTTTTTTACTACGTAAAGTTAAACCAGCTATTAGCTGGTCTAACGTTACGCGGCCCATGTTAAGTATGGCCGTCGTTCCCGCGTCGACTTTCAATTTATTTTATTTTTTTGCGTAAGTGGTCCGGGAATAGGAATGTCCGTAAACGACGCTACTCAAAAAAAATGACGTAACGACGTGATTTCGCGCAATGCACGGCGGAAAATTTCTGAACGGAGCATGCGCAGTTCGATCGCCGCGGGGACGCGCTTAATTTAAATGCCTCATGCCCCCTATTCGCGTAGTTTGATTCAGCCGGGAGAAATACACTACGCCGCCGTACCTTACAGGCCAAAATCTCTCTGAATTCCTCCTAGAGCCAGGTAAAGTACGGCGGCGTAGAGTATCTCTGATACTCTGCAGGAATATAATTCTTTCTGAATCTGGCCCTTTGTTTTCTCCAGACTATTTTTCACCCACCCTGTATTCACGACATTGGTCAGATGCCAAATATGGCGGCATTTGTAAAAGAATGAGACACACAGAAGATCTGACTGTCTCAGTTAACTAACAATGGTGGGATGGTTTCTTCTTTTTTAAACAATATTTTAATTCCAAAATATTACCACGAGGCCTACGTATATTAAGAGTCGGTTCACACAGGGGCAACACGACTTCCAGCATGACTTTGGGAGGCAACGTGGAGAGGATTTGAGTATGAATCATCAGGCAACTTACAAGGCAACTTCCTAGTTGCCTCCAAGACAGTACAAGGCAACTTCAAGTCACCTCCAGGACAGGAGACTTTCCAGTGGCCAATCAAACAACAATCAGCTCTGGGGGAGGGAGGGGTTTGCCTGAGAAATGTATGTTCTCTTCCTGTAAAGTTGCTTCAGTTAAGACAGTGATCAGACTTCTGAGGCAACTTCCATTGAAGTCTATGGGTACAAGTTGCCTACAAGTCAGATTGAAGTAGTACAGGAACCTTTTCTGAAGTCAGAGCGACTTCAGTAGTGTGTATTAAGACAGCTCCATTCACTTCTATTGATTTTCTCAACCACGCAAATTGGGATGACTTGGGGCAACTGTGTGAACCAGCTCTAAAGGGATGCACATTTCTGGATGCGGACCTCCGCATGGGAGGGGGTGGCGGAGTTCTGCACCCAGAAGTGGATCCAAGTACTGATTACCCATAGAGATAGAAGATTTCACATCCTTCAGGATAAACTTAGGACCAATATTAATAAATTATGTAATGCATATCATCATCTACCTGTAGAATGGTTTAAGACATTTAAATTAAACACTAAGGCGGCGTACACACGAGGGGATATATCCGCTGAAAACGGTCCGATGGACCGTTTCAGCAGACATCTCCGCTCGTGTGTATGGGCTAGCGGACAGATTTGTCCACCCGACAGATTTCAAAGCATGCTTTGAAATCTATCCGGTGGGGATCTGTCCGCCCGACATGTCTGCTGGTTAGTACACTTACCAGCAGACATGTCGGCCCCCACCGCCGCCGCGCCGCTGCCGAATGGATTCGGCGCAAGCGCGGAAGTGTTTTACTTCCTGGTGCGGTGACGTTGCGGTGACGCGGCGGCGTCAACGTCACCGCCGCGTCACCGCCACGTCACCGCGCCTTCCGGCGGCGGGGAATTTGATCCGATGGTGTGTACACGCCATCGGATCAAACTCCCGATCGGACATATCCGATGGAAATGGTCCGCGGACCGTTTTCATCGGATATATCCGATCGTGTGTACGCCGCCTAAGAGAAGTGAAGATAATCTGATTGATATAAAACTTGGCGAATTTAAAAGAGATTTGGATGATTATAATTACAAAACGGTCTTCAATTGGAAAAGACGCATTCCGTCTAAAGTAAATCAAGTAAAGTAAAGTAAAGTAAATCAAGATTATACTTAAACTGGGCTTTAAGATTTGACCCTACTTCTGTTGTACGGAAAGATTTAGGAAGCCAAAATGAAATATAACATTGATTACTGGCTATATCTAATGATTGTTTAATAATTACACAACTGGACTAAATTGTGTTTTTATCATTTGCTTTAAGTCCAGCTTTAATATAACTGATTTAATGTTGATGTGGCTTTTATCATTGCACAGCAAGGGGAACATCCTGTTCCTGTACGTGGACACTCATAGTGCCAGGTAACCTCATTTATTACAACCCCAACTCCTTTTAGCAGAATTTACTTAAGATAATGTATTATTAGCTGCCTACACTGTGCTATTTTTATGCTTGTTAAAGGAGCATGATTATAAATGGGCTTATCTGCTCTCTAATGGGTATAGAGAGATGGTGCACTCTGCAGGGAAAATATTCCTTCAAAGACTTGTTCATATGTGTATATTAGTGTCTGTTTTCTCTGGCTATAAATATATGGATTCATGGAGGTCTTGTTTATGAAGCCTTTGTCCCATGCTCCTCTGTGTGAGGCTGTATAGCAAGGATTCCACTGTAGTAATGTGTGTATATACAGTATATGAAATATTGTATATTTTGTGGATCATAGTGATAGCTTCCAATTGCCACTCATTTGGAAGGACTGTTTCTTCTTTGGAATCAAAATCTGCCCCCCCCCTTTCTGCTTCAATTGACCCTTTTGTTAGTCTGATGTATAGACCTTATCTACCAAAGTGTTATACAACACTAAGGCCAACGTTGTATCCTGGCCTAGGCCGACAAGGTCCAGGCATAGAGCAGCACAGAAAGAGTCTCCGCCGGCTTGCACACTACTTCCAGTATGCAGGCGGCCAGCATTCTGCAACTGGGGGAGGGGGGCCCTGGTTTGAATTTTGACTGGCCTATCATCCTGGACCACAAACTTTCCTCATTGGGCTATAAGTAAACAGAAGCAGGTCTAAGACCCGTTTTCCGATTGGCCAAAAAGAGAAGAGTCCCAATTGGTCGCCAAGGAGGAGGAAGAAAACGGCAAACAGAAGCCGCCACAATGCCTGTGGAGAGCAGGGGAAGGGAAAGCCATCACCACCGCCAAGCATGGGAAGCGGCCAGTGAAGCCCGGGAGAAGCGCTACCCACCATAGATGGGGTAGGTGCTCCAGACTTGACCGACTAATGGGACAGGGGGGGGGCTAGGGAGTTGGTCGAATTTCAAAATAACTTTTTTTTCAAAAAGTTAATGAACTTATTTTTGGCAGATTAAAAGCATTTTTGGCCCCATAGACTTCAATAGAAATGACTGAAACTGCAATCTGCCAAAAAAAAGTTCATTAACTTTTTGAAAATAAAGTTATTTTGAAATTTGGCCAAGATGAAAGGTTTAGCACTGGAAAACACTGTTCGATAGATAAAAAGTGAATTTTATACTGTGCATGCTATACTCGCTCTGCATGTTCACACTGGTCCCTGCTGTCTTCTGGGATTCGTGTGTCTCCCAGAAGCCAGCGGGGGGGACGGAGAAGGTGCCTGAATGGTCATAGATACCCGAGGGTGGCTTAGGTATCTATGCCCAGCAGTAGGAGCAGAATACCTGTATTGGACAAGTATCTGCTCCCCCCTGAAAGGTGACACCGGAGGGAGGGGGAATTGGAAAAGTGGAAGTTCCATTTTTGGGCGGAACTCCACTTTAACTACAGCAAATGGTGATCTATGCTTCCTTGGACAACACACGTCTGCTAATTTGAGGTGCAGAGATCTGCACTCGGGCATGTCTGGTTGACATGTGGATTTAAGACTTGAAGCATGCAGCATTTTATTATTAAGAAACCGAAGCTTGTATTTTTTGTGGTTCTATTACATTATACAAGGATTTCAAATGTCCATGACCTCCCAACAGGTGCCTGTTGCTTACTTTTGACATTTTGGATGTTTTTTTAAAGTGTTGGCCCTAACTATTGACAAACTTTGACTTTGTGGGTGTGTTGCTGGAAAAACTTGGTATACTTGGGTTATTTTCACTCCATGAAGAGATCACTTCATCCAAGTTACTTATGATCCATCATTATGTGATGGCTTGTGCCCCATGGGATTTTGAGTTTAGCAGATTATATGGCCATGGGTCCACATCTGCCAATTCCAACCCGTGAGAAATTTTGCTATACACATCTGTGATTGCAATTTTGGAGGAGAGACATTTATATTTAAGACATTTAGCTATACATCAGTCCTTCTTTGGGATGTTCAAAATTTAGAATATGCTTACAGCTATGTACTAATGATACAAGAAGCAAAGATATTGTTTTCCCATAAGCCAAAAAAATGCAATATTAAAACCAACCTTCTATTTGTTGTTTGTATGTTTCTTAATACTACAACTAAAGCCCTGGTTCGATTGTTGGCCAACCAAGTCTGATTTTAGTCAAAAGGTTGTGTGCCGGGATCTTTTCTTGCATACTAATGTTACACAATTTGTCGTGCCAGAAACACTAACATAGTGACATACTACGAGGAATGTCAGCTCTTGAGCAATACCCTTTGGGCCCCTTCTGCTAATTTTGTGTCTGGTGAGCATTGATTCCTTGCATGCGTGTTTGTACTTTCAACTTTTGTGTGACGGATTTGACCAATCCGAAAATCTGACTTGGAGATGACAAAAATGTACTAGCCTGTCAACATTTGTTGCCGGAAAATTGGAAAAGAATTGTCAAAAGGAGCGTACTAACGGTTAAGCCGCGTAAACACGATCAGTCCATCAGTCCATCAGTCTGAAGGACCGTTGTCATCGGTTAACCGATGAAGTTGACTGATAGTTCGTCGCGCCCACACACCATCGGTTAAATAACCGATCTTGTCAGAACGCGGTGACGTAAAACACAGCGACGTGCTGAAAAAAATGAACTTCAATGCTTCCATGCATGCGTCGACTTGATTCTGAGCATGCGTGGATTTTTAACCGATGGTCATGCCTACTAACGTTTGGTTTTGACATACCGGTTAGGAATCAGTATTTTTGGTTTCAATGTCCTTATTTCTTCTGAGAAATCCTCACTTCCTGTTCTTCTGTCTGTAATTTCACACAGTAATGCAAGGCTTTCTCCCTGGTGTGGAGAAAGCCTCTTGAGGGGGTGAGCAGGCAAGTCAGGACACTTTCTACTTTGTAGATAGAGAAAGGAGCTGTGTGTACGGTGTGGAGTTACAGACAGAAGAACAGGAAGAAGTAAGAACATTTAAAAGCAAAATCGAAGGATGAGGTAAGTGAAGGAGGACTGCACTAAGAGAAAGGAAGCTATTTAAGGAAAAAAAAATATTCCTTTACAACCCCTTTAGGGTGAAAAAATACCTAGTACTCTCCGCCCCCCTGAGCCCCCGTTTAACTTACCTGAGCCCTGTGGGCTCGTTCCCACGTCGCTATCCAAATGGCTCTTTTGGCTGTTCATTGGTTAAATTTATAGCAGCACAGCCATTGGCTCCCACTGCTGTCAAACAAATAAATGACGGGGCGGGCCCAAGTGATACACTTGGCAGCTATGGCAGCCGAGTGTATCACATGGGAGCGCGCCCGCAAGGTAACCCCCTCGGGAGAATGCTTTCCAGAGGAGGTTAGCTCTTGCGGGGAGGAGCCTCTAGAGCCACCGTGGGACCCCAGAAGAGGACGATCGGAGCCACTATGTGCAAAACGAGCTGCACAGTGGAGGTAAGTATGACATGTTTGTTTTTTTGTTTTTTTTAAACTGAACCCATACAACCCCTTTAAGAAACATCCAACGTTTCTATAAGATTTCTTCAGAGAAATGTTCTATCATTTGTACCAGGCTATGACTGTCCAGGAACATACTTTTGATACAGATAGGGGAGTTCACACTTTGAAACTCCTCTTGAGAACATTTCTATGCAATAGTATGACCTGCATAATATTTTAAGATGTGACCTTTCTTGTTTGAAGTACTTTTAAGTGGTCTTTTTGGCTACCAGTAGAACAACAAATTTTAATAAAGATTTTTTTTTTGTAATTTTCTCTTTTTATATATGGTTTTAATACGCCAAGATTTTTTTGGGATACAACCAATATTCATAAGCAATTTAAAAAAAAAGAAACAGAGGTTCTAACCAATTTCCATCCTATCCAAAACAATAGAAAATTTTAAATAAAAAAATTTGACACTTCACACCTGAAGCTAAGGAAGTCAAACAGAAAAGTGTATTCAGGTGAATTGAGAATGGGTTTGTGTAGCAAAAAGGATTCTATTATGAATATCATAGCATGTGGGCATCTTAGAATGTCAGTTCTATCTTCCCTAACACTTTTCTGCATTAAGAGCCGGTTCACACTACCGCGACCTGGGGTGCGACTTGTGTCGCCCCAAGTCGCGCGACATGACATATGACATGCAAGTGAATGAGAGCTGTCTTAGTCCCCTTTCACACTTCCATGATTTTCAATGAACACCATTCATACTGGCATGACAGTAGTGCCGACTTCAAAGTAGTGCCTGCACTACTTTGATCCAACTTCCATGCGAGTTGATGTCCATAGACCTCAATGTTAAACCCTCAAGTAGCATGCAAATCGTACCTGAATAATATACACACAATTTCAGTACGATTTCAGTACAACTTTGTAAGCACAAGCAGCTTTTTAACCCTTGTCCCACCCAATCCTTTCAGCATAGTAGCCCCTCTCAAGCACATGTTTCCACCACACATTCCCTTCCTGGTTATTCCCTCAGAAACAATGTGCTCCAAACAGGTAAAAAAAATTTTTTATCCGTGAGCTATTTATGATTTGTGTGACCCAGACTACAAAGACAAGATAAACTACAAAGACAAGATAAACTACAAAGACAATGTCCCACTGACCACAAATGAAGGGAACATTCTTCCCACTGACCACCAATGTAAGAAAAAACAGAAAACTGCGCTAATGGGTATATAAAAAAATAACAATAGGCTGCAGCTGTCGTGTGATATCACAAAAAAACATATACAAGAGAAAGCAAAGCCGTGCCACTATTTAATAACTAAACACCATGTAATAATGCAAACATTGAGGAAATAAATCCCATATTCTATAGATGTTCAGCACAATGGGATCTGTCACACCAGTCTGTATTAAAAGTTCAGTGTAATCTGTGCAACACATGCAGAGATGTCCAATTAAAACACCACCACAGTGACGGATATTGGTATAGGACTGATCCCTTCATCGATAATAAAAATGGCTGCTTACCAAAGGCAAGCCCAAAAGAGCGGTTGGCTATAGCCCAGCCATGGCCTTGGGGTTCAGAGGATGTAGTATGAAGAGGATTCCCACAGGTCAGGCTAGTAAAACAACTCTCGGTCCACCAGAAAGCTTATGAGCGTAACTCATGAATCATCCGCGGGAACAGTAAAACAAAGGATACACCATAGTGTGATTCTGTATAAAAAATTTGATAAATGAAAACAAATTGTACTTACAATTTAGAAGTTTAAAAACTGCGTATAGAAATGCCGGCCGGCAAGCGATAGGAAACCTTCCCCTACGTGGTGACGTCACTGCGTGTCCCCCAGTTACGCTCATAAGCTTTCTGGTGGACCGAGAGTTGTTTTACTAGCCTGACCTGTGGGAATCCTCTTCATAATACATCCTCTGGACGCCAAGGCCGTGGCTGGGCTATAGCCAACCGTTCTTTTGGGCTTGCCTTTGGTAAGCACTCATTTTTATTATCGGTGAAGGGATCACTCCTATACCAATATTCGTATAGGTGGTGTTTTAATTGGACGTCCCTGCATGTGTTGCACAGATTACACTGAACTTTTAATACAGACTGGTGTGACAGATCCCATTGTGCTGAACATCTATAGAATATGGGATTTATTTCCTCAATGTTTCCATTATTACATGGTGTTTAGTTATTAATTAGTGGCGTGGCTTTGCTTTCTCTTGTACACCAATGTAAGAAGCATTCTTCTCACTGACCACCAATGTAAGGAGCATTCTTCCCACTGACCACCAATGTAAGGAACATTCTTCCCACTGACCACCAATGTAAGGAACATTCTTCTCATTCTTCATTATAGAGGACCCAAAATTTACCCCTTTCTTCACGATTGGCAATGATGGGATGTACCCAATATCAACGTCTTCTCCGCCTCCACTTCACCTCCTCTTCCTCCTCATGCACTGCTACTGCTGCAGCAGCAATGACAACTGAGGTGGCAGAAAAAGGAATTGCCTCACACCATCTATGTTTTCATTGGTTAATGCCAAAGTTGTGGCAAAGTCGAAGTTGTACTGATCCCAAATCGTGACAAAAAAGCAGCCACAAAATTGCGGCAAAATCGCGCGACTTTGAAGTCATATAAGTGTGAAAGGGGCCTTAATACACACTACTAAAGTTGCTCTGACTTCAATAAAGGTTCTTGTACTACTTCAAGGCAACTTCTGGGCAACCTGTACCAATGGATTTTAATTGAAGTCGCCTCCAAGTCTGATCCCCTGTCTTAACTGAAGCAACTTTACAGGAAGAGAAACTAGTTTTCTGAGACAAACCTCTCCCTCCCACAGAGCTGATTACTGTTTTATTGGCCACTGACAAAGTCGCCTTGTAAGTCGCACTGAAGTTGCCTCGCAAAGTTGCGCCCAGAGTCATGTTGTCCCTGTGTGAACCGGCTCTTAGGGTAAAGTCATCAACCTCCTTGGAGACTCTAAGGCCGCGTACACACGAGGGGATATGTCCGCTGAAAACGGTCCGATGGACCGTTTCAGCAGACATCTCCGCTCGTGTGTATGGGCTAGCGGACAGATTTCTCCACCCGACAGATTTCAAAGCATGCTTAGTTAGTACACTTACCAGCAGACATGTCGTCCCCCACCGCCGCCGCGCCGCCGCCGAATGGATTCGGCGCATGCGCGGAAGTGTTTTACTTCCTGGTGTGGTGACGTGGCGGTGACGCGGCGGCGTCAACGTCACCGCCGCGTCACCGCGCCGTCCGGCGGCGGGGAATTTGATCCGATGGTGTGTACATGCCATCGGATCAAACTCCCGATCGGACATATCCGATGGAAATGGTCCGCGGACCGTTTTCATCGGATATGTCCGATCGTGTGTACGAGGCCTGAGATTTTATGCTAAACTGAAAAAAGAGCCAATACTGGAAGGATGCATGTGAGACATGTTGTGTTGTGTAACGCTCAGTCTGATGCCAGGATTAAGAAATTATAGATGGCGAGTGTTTCACCTTTCTTCCAGGAGGCCTGTTTAGAATTTTTTTTTTAGTGGAACTTAATTCCACTTTAATGAAGAATGACCACCATTGGAGGGAGGGGTGGAAAAGTTTAGTCAGGCCTAGGGCAGCACAAAACCTAGATACACTACTGTGACCGGGGACTGATTCTATGTGTAGTTGGCATAGCAAGTGTGTCCAGTGAGGATGAAAGTGAACTGTTGTAGACAGAGGTGGTCAGGACAGGACAGGGGGAGAGATTTTGCCATAGAGGTGGTAAGTAGCAGAATAGAGAAAAGAAGGGTTAAAGTAGCAAAGGTCCTATGAACACTGGAACTGGTCATGAACCTTGCAGGTAACCGTTATGCATGGATAGTATATCAATCTGCTCAATTTTAAGTGAAGCATTGGACTAACTCCAAAAGTGGAAAATATCGTCATGTCTGAAGGAATTGTTATCACTGTCCGGGACATCAGAAATAGCAAAATTTCCGCAAGAGGTTCTCAATATCACTTGTTTTTATTGAGCCACTTTTTTAGGCTTATATTAAATGACTACACTTTGCTTTGTAAATTAGGGGCCAGTTTTTGTCTTTTCAGAACAATGATTGCATGACCTTTCTTGCCCTGGTTTGCCCATAATGCTCTGCTGGTCCACAGTGAATGTCTTCAGATATAACGAATGTGAAGGAAGCGATGGCTCCTGTTATCACATCTTTATGCTGAACATCTGGGAAGAACTCATCTGGACTATATTACTCCCTAGGAATCCACAAGAGTAAAATAATATTCCCTTACAGAACAAAGCTGGGCTATGAATGTGGAAGAGACCTTGCTTATTCCTGGAAGGCATAATGCCCCAAGGCCTCCTTCACTCTAAGGAATCTCTACTGAGTTTACCTTTAGCAAATCTTCATATGTTCCAGAATGTACTTTGTCTTACCCAGGGGAATTCTGACATTTTCTTAGAACTCAAATATTTGATGTAGCCAGGTTAAATTAATTAGCTGGAACATATTCCAGTATCTGGAAAACATAAGGAGGCATTGGGCTACTTTATTAAATGGAGGAACTCTTTAGATCATTGATTATGGTATATATTGGGCTTCATGGCTATGCCTTCTACCCTACTGGCCCAATACTACAGTGACATCATTGTGGCTGCAGTCTGGTGAGACCCCTGCAGCCTCATCATGTTTTACTGTCGATGTGATGTACCTCCAGTGACCATTCGTTTCTGTAAGGGCTACAAGAAAGCAGATTAGTTGATTAATGCCTTTTCTTACCTTTGAAAATTATCTTCATTAGATGTACTGATCGTCTACACCAGTGGTTCTCAACCTTTCTAGTGCTGTGACCCCTTGATAAAATTTCCCAAGTTGTGGGGACCCCTAACAGTAAAATTATTTTTGCAGCGTGGGTTGTCAGCACCCGAGGCAAGACAAGTCATTTGAGCCCCTAACCCACGGACATTTAGCGCTCCCTGAGTCCCTTCTACTAGTTCAGTATTAAAACCCCTATGGTGCATTTTGGGATGTACTACTCTTTCTCTTTGTTTTTCTTTCTTTACCCTTTATCTCTCTCTATCCTAATTCCTTGTTTTTTCCCCCCATCCCTCTCTCTAGCTGTCTTTCTAGTTCTCTTCTTCTTTCTCTCCCTTTTTCTTTGTTCTTCCCCCTCTTTTCCTCTTCCTTCCATGTATTCTCTATTTTTATTCCTTCTCTTACTCCTTAGTTGGGGGGGTTGGGAGAATTGGGATGAGTGCCAATGCTGGGGGGAATTCTGATCAGCCAACTTAGGTGCTCTTGATCAAGGTCATCTGCTGATCTGAGAACTGTAGTTGCCATTAGAAGTCCCCACTATAATCACAGGTGGCGTCTTGTAGCAGTGACACCTATGCCGAAATCTGGAGATGGGGTCTCTTCCAGCCCCTCCCTCTTCACATTCTTCACCAGTCAGCTGACCTCTAGTCTCTGCCCCCCAGCCATGCCGTGAACTGAATGGGCGGCTACGAGGAAGCTGAGTGGGCAGCCACAGGCTCCAGGAACAGCCCAGCTGGGTGGCCACAGGCTCCAGGGACAGCCCTGCTGGGCGGCTGAAAAAAGCCTGAGAGAGCAGTGCGGGCTTCAGGAACAGCCCAGGATTAGGTGACCTCGAGCAAATCATCATTCAACCCCTGAGGGGGTCCCGATATAGAGGTTGAGAACCACTGGTCTACACCATTGTTACTGCAGTGCTAATACAAACACTACTATGTGAAAAATAGAGAACCCAGCATTATGAAAAGGCTAAAAATAATTATGCTAAATGAATATAATGAAATAAAAGCTGCTCCCCTCAAAGTTCTAGAGTGCTACCTTTGTACAGTTTGGGGTCTGTAGATGGGATATTGTGAGAGAGAGTGGGAGGAGCTGCAGTGCAGAGGGCTGGAGGGGCAGAGTTCTGATCTCAGCCGAGAGCCAAAGGAAACAGGTTTTCCGGGGTAAATAAATGTTGGCACAACACCGGTCTGTGAGACGCAGAGCTAAGGGACTCTACTGCACTGGGGGCACCTGATGTAAGGAGGTACTCCGCTGCCTGAGGACACATGCACTCTGCTGGTGACGCCTGATGTAAAGAGGGAATTTGCTGGAGACGCCTGATGTAAGGAGGCACTCCGCTGGGGACGCCTGATGTAAGGAGGGACTCCGCTGGGGACGTCTGATGTAAGGAGGGACTCCGCTGGGGACGTCTGATGTAAGGAGGGACTCCGCTGGGGACGCCGCTGATGTAAGGGGGACTCGTGCTGGGGACGCCTGTAGGGACTCCGCTGGGGACGCCTGATGTAAGGAGGGACTCGCTGGGGACGCCTGATGTAGGGACTCCGCTGGGGACGGAGTAAGGAGGGACTCCGCTGGGGACGCCTGATGTAAGGAGGGACTCCGCTGGGGACGTCTGATGTAAGGAGGGACTCCGCTGGGGATGCCTGAAGTAAGGAGGGAATCTGCTGGGGACATCTGATGGCAGGCGACGTGACAAGTAACACGTTTAGGCCTCCCACTGATTCTACATTATGGTGAGTTGAACTATTTCATTTTATATTACAATGTAATAATAGAAATAATGCGCTTCAATCATTCTGTCACCATAATAACCATGGTGCCAGGATGATTGAAGCGCTAACACAAGTGTTTGGAGTATCTTTATCTGCTGATTGTTAAACTTTCTGGAATACACATATTTCTATTATGGTGTAGGATCTGGGCCTGCTGTCCCTCCATCTTTTTTTCTTTCTCCCTCCATCCCTCATTCATCTCAGACCTGGCCACACACCCCTTGAGCCACGCCCCATTAAGCCTCACCCACTATTTAGCAAAAACCACCCAACTTTCCGCCTCGGCGCCCTACGCATTTTCCTATAACTGTTCCTACAAAATAAATAATATTTATTAAAATGTATTAAATGTAGCCCAAACTTGCATATAGACATAATTGATTGCACGCATGATAATGTAACATTGATTCAAATTTCTTCAAGGTAGTCTCATAGCAGACGCATGATAGCTGTAACAATACATCGATATATAGCTCTAAGCACGTTTCGTGGATAACTTTCATTCATCAGGAGCAAATGTGATAAAGGTAAGTCTGTAATAAAATATAAAAAACAAATAATACAGTAACTAGAACAACAGGAAGGGGGGAACCACAACTTAATCCCAACACTCTTGCCTATAAGTAAGCTACAGTATTCAACATTTAATACTACTATATGCAAGTTTGGGCTACATTTAATACATTTAAATAAATATTATTTACTATATAGGAACACTAAGGCCCCATACACACGATCGGATATATCCGATGAAAACGGTCCGCGGACCATTTCCATCGGATATGTCCGATCGGGAGTTTGATCCGATGGCGTGTACACACCATCGGATCAAATTCCCCGCCGCCGGACGGCGCGGTGACGTGGCGATGACGCGGCGGTGACGTTGACGCCGCCGCGTCACCGCTACGTCACCGCACCAGGAAGTAAAACACTTCCGCGCATGCGCCGAATCCATTCGGCAGCGGCGCGGCGGCGGTGGGAGCCGACATGTCTGCTGGTAAGTGTACTAACCAGCAGACATGTCGGGCGGACAGATTCCCACCGGATAGATTTCAAAGCTTGCTTTGAAATCTGTCGGGTGGACAAATCTGTCCGCTAGCCCATACACACGAGCGGAGATGTCTGCTGAAACGGTCCATCGGACCGTTTTCAGCGGACATATCCCCTCGTGTGTACGCGGCCTGAGAGCCCATTCACACAGGGATGACTTTGGATCCGATTTCAAGTTGGCCCAAGTCGCCCCTATTCGCCTCAAGTCGCGCTGCATGAGAAAATCTATGAAAGTGAATGGAGCCGTCTTAAAACAAACTACTGAAGTTGCTCCGACTTCAGAAAAGGTTACTGAACTACTACAATCAGACTTGTAGGCAACTTGTACACATTGATTTCAATGGAAGTTGCCTCAGAAGTCTGATCACTGTCCTAACTGAAGCAACTTTACAGGAAGAGAACATACATTTCTCAGGCAAACCCCTCCCTCCCCCAGAGCTGATTGTTGTTTGATTGGCCACTGGAAAGTCTCCTGTCCTGGAGGCGACTTGAAGTTGCCTTGTAAGTTGACTGATGATTCATACTCAAGTCGTGTCCAAGTTGCCTCCCAATGTCGTGCTGGAAGTCGTGTTGCACCTGTATAAATGGGCTCTTATGTGTGTGTGTTTACATTTATATGTATTTATTATGATATTTATTACATGTTATTTACTGTCCCACATTCATCCCATTCATCCATGTGCACCATTAAATAGTATCTACTAATTGATTCATTTGGTTCTGGTGTTGTGCTTCATATAAAGTCCCACCATTCCCCCATTCCCCTTTCCCTACTTGTTTCTACTTGCCGGTTCACGAAGTGCAAATAATTGAAAGAAAGCTTAAAAAAAAAAAAAAAATGCAGTCACCTCATCTAATGCCTCGTACACACAATCGGAAATTCCGACAGCAAAAGTCTTATGCAAGCTTTTGAATGGAAATTCCAACCGTGTGTACAGTATGCTCCATCTGACTTTTGCAGTCGGAATTTCCACCAACAAAAGATTGAGAGCTGGTTCTCTATTTTTCCAACGGAAAATCTGATCGTCTGTAGCAATTCCGACGTGCAAAATTCAGACACATGCTTGGAAACAATTTGACGCATGCTTAACCACTTAAGGCCCGCACTACCGTCGGATGACGGCAACAGCGCGGGCCTGAATAGCCAACATGCCGTCATTTGACGGCATGTCTTTCTGGCGTTCCCAGCGCGCGCTGTAGTGCGCGCTGCGGGGAAGCCCTGTGTTGTCCATGTCCCTTGGACACGGCCAATCACAGATCGCGGCAAACGGCCAATCAGAGCGGCCGTTTGCGATGCGATCTGTGGGCCAATGAGAGATGATCTCTCATAGATCATCTCTCATTGCCGGCTCACACAGAGACAATGTCCTGTCTCTGGAGGGGAGGAGCCCGATCTGTGTTCCTTCTTACATAGGGACACAGATCAGTCACCCCCCCCAGTCACCCCCCCTCCCCCCACAGTTATAACACACCTAGCATACACATTTAACCCCTTCCTCACCCCCTAGTGTTAACCCCTTCAATGCCAGTCACATTTATACTGTAATTAGTGCATATTTATAGCACTGATCGCAGTATAAATGTGAATGGCGCCAAAAATGTGTCAAAAGTGTCCGATGTGTCCGCCATAACGTCGCAGTACCAATAAAAATCGCAGATCGCCGCCATTTCTAGTAAAAAAAAAATAATAAAAAATATTAATTCTCTCCCCTATTTTGTAAGCGCTATAACTTTTGCGCAAACCAGTCGCTTATTGCGATTTTTTTTTATTTTTTTTACCAAAAATATGTAGAAGAATACGTATCGCCCTAAACTGAGAAAAAAAAATGTGTTTTTATTTTTAATTGGGATATTTATTATAGCAACAAGTAAAAAATATTGTATTTTTCTTCAAAATTGTCGCTCCTTTTTGTTTATAGCGCAAAAAATAAAAATCGCACAGGCGATTAAATACCACCAAAAGAAAGCTCTACTTGTGGGGAAAAAAGGACGTAAATTTTGTTTGGGAGCCACGTCGCACGACCGCGCAATTGTCAGTTAAAGCGACGCAGTGCCGGAAGCTGAAATTTTACCTGGGCAGGAGGGGGGTGTAAGTGCCCAGTATGCAAGTGGTTAAAAGCATTGAACTTAATTTTGTCGGCTCGTCGTAGTGTTGTACGTCACTGCGTTCTTGATGGTCAAAAGTTCAGAGAACTTTTTTGTGACTGTGTGTATGCAAGCTAAGCTTGTACGAAATTCCGTCAGAAAAACCATCCAAGGTTTTTCTGGCGGAAAATCTAATCGTGTGTACGGGGAATAAGAATTGGTAAGCTGCAATACAATAGAAAAAATAAATCAATTTTTAATACTGCTGTAACCACTTGCCGACCGCGCTATAGCTGAATGACGGGATGGGAATGTTCTGGTAGGATGTCATATGACGTCCTCCCATGATCACGCTCGCGGATCACAGATCAGGGTAAAGAGCCAATCAGCAGCTCTTTACCACATGATCAGCGGTGTACAATAACAGCTGATCATGATGTAAACACAAGCCAGTTATCAGTAGGGACCGAGTACAAGTACCGATACTTTTTTTTAAGTAGTCGCCGATACCGAATACCGATACTTTTTTTAAATGTGTCCCCAAATGCAGCCATGTCCCCCCACATATTGCAGCCATGTATGTCCCCCACATATTGCAGCCATGTATGTCCCCCACATTGCAGCCATGTATGTCTCCCATAGTGCAGCCATGTATGTCCCCCACATATGCAGCCATGTCATGTCCCACATATTGCAGCCATGTATGTCCCCCACATATTGCAGCCATGTATGTCCCCCACATATTGCAGCCATGTATGTCCCCCATAGTGCAGCCATGTATGTCCCCCACATATGCAGCCATGTCATGTCCCACATATTGCAGCCATGTCATGTCCCCCACATATTGCAGCCATGTATGTCCCCCACATATTGCAGCCATGTATGTCCCCCACATATTGCAGCCATGTATGTCCCCCACATATTGCAGCCATGTATGTCCCCCACATATTGCAGCCATGTATGTCCCCCACAGTGCAGCCATGTATGTCTCCCACATATGCAGCCATGTCATGTCCTACATATTGCAGCCATGTATGTCCCCCACATATTGCAGCCATGTATGTCCCCCACATATTGCAGCCATGTATGTCCCCCACATATTGCAGCCATGTATGTCCCCCACATATTGCAGCCATGCATGTCCCCCACATATTGCAGCCATGTATGTCCCCCACATATTGCAGCCATGTCATGTCCCACATATTGCAGCCATGTCATGTCCCCCATATTGCAGCCATGTCATGTCCCCCATATTGCAGCCATGTCATGTCCCACATATTGCAGCCATGTATGTCCCCCACATATGCAGCCATGTATGTCCCCCACATATGCAGCCATGTCATGTCCCACATATTGCAGCCATGTAAGTCCCCCCATGTATGTCCCCCACATATTGCCATGTCCCCCACATATTGCCATGTCCCCCACATATTGCAGCCATGCCCCCCCATATTGCAGCCATGCCCCCCTACCTGATGATGATGCCGCCGCCGCCGCCGTATATACAAAGCCGCCGCCGCGAACATTATAGGCAGTGCCTTTCAATAGCTATTTTCCCTGCCGCGCGCCATGTTAAGGACACTCCCTTTTGCTCGGGATTGGACAGATCCGAGCAAGGGGGAGTGTCTATACACGCGCAGCAGGAAAACAGCTATTCAAAGGTGCCTATAATGTTCGTGGCGGCGGCGGCTTTGTATATACGGCGTCGGGGTCGGATTCGCTTATGCGGCGTTGGCGGCGGGGTTTGGGAAGTATTCTATTTGGGTATCGGGGGTATTTGCGGGAGTACAAGTACACCCGCAAATACTCGGTATCGGTCCCGATACCGATACTAGTATCGGTATCGGGACAACCCTAGTTATCAGCATTACTTTCCTCACGATGACAGCATGAGAAGGGTAGAGGAGAGGAGAGGACAGGCAAGCCAATAACTGGCTTGTGTGAAAGAGACATCTACACTGATAATCAGCGCACTGTGCGCTGATTATTAATGCAGTCCCAACAGTGCCCACCAGTACTGCCAATCATTGCCAATCAGTGCTGCCAAACATTAAAATACCACCAAAAGAAAGGTCTATTTGTGGAAACAAAATGATAAAAAATTGTTTGGGTACAGTGTAGCATGACCGCGCAATTGTCATTCAAAGTGCGACAGCGCTGAAAGCTGAAAATTGGCTTGGGCAGGAAGGTGTGTAAGTGCCTGCTATGGAAGTGGTTAATATTGTTTAAAAAAAAAAAAAGTGTTGTACCATATTTGCTGGAAATAAATACACAGGTAGAGAAGGCAAAATGTATTGCCACAAAGATACCAATAAGCTAACTAAATATACAAAATGGACACAAGCTTATTCTCGAGCCTGCGAGACAGACTACTCTGCTTCAAAACTGCTTCTGCAGATACAATAACAGACAATCTTTATTAAAATATTATTACTAAAATGTATGTGTATTGTGAGGGATTAAGCTCGGTAGCGGGTGTGTGTGACCCCCTGGATGGGTTCACTACACGCTGAACTATACAGAGAGGTTAGCCGAAGACGGTTGAAAACAAAGGATATGGTTTATTCTTCCATATTGCTGGATACAAGTGCAAGCATCCAAACAGCATAAACAAAACAAAGCATAAAATAAACCCTGACCACTTGGTGCATCTACCTTCACAACTACCTATGGAGTCTGGCACAGCCTACTGCTGGGCAGACACTGCTGGTCATACAGCAGAAAACAAAAAGTCTCTTTGATATTTATCACACAGAAATACTGATACGACCTCACCTTCAGAAGTCTTTCTCAGTCCACTGCTCTCTTTAACTCAAAGGCCTCAGGATGCAGCAATCAGTAGTCATTTTCTGGATAAATTATAGAGGCCTTAATTGCCTCATTCTGAACAGCTGAAGTTTTCCAACGCCCTAAAACTTTCTGGCTATTTCTGCAGCCGACACCTAATAGTAATTGGTGAATTGTCTAAACAAGGCAGAAATGTTACTCCCGTCTGTGACAACACACACAGATTTACCTGACTTCCTGTCACAGTATGTGACAATATACTTACTTTTTATATTGCCTTTTCTACCAAATAACAACTACTGCCTTCTGGGCTTTTATTTACAGATAAATTACTAATAATTTTCCGCTGAGTTTGTTCTTTAAAGTAAAGAAGATCAAAGATTTCCTATACGTTATTGGTGTGATCGTAAAAGGATTACTTAGAAAGTAGAAAGTAAGAAAAAAAAACACAGGTTTTTCTGATTTTTTTTTAACTGAAAACACAGTGTAAAACAGTCCCTTGTATGTGTTTCTCCATATACAGAAGGGTGCCATATTGTAATACTAAAAATAAAGTGATGCATAAATAGATCAACAAAGGGGATTATAAATCTTGACAGTGCTTCTGCTATTTAACCCTGTTTATGATTATGATTGGCAAAACTTTGCCTGTTAGGCTGAACTGCAACATCTGGCAACATGATGAAGGATATAGGATGTCAATGTTTAAAATAAACACCCAGAATGAAATATTGAACAAGGCTCGTCATTCTTTCGTAAACTGTAAAGGAATCGTTTAATCCGACCAATATCCCAACTATTTCATAAGGCTGGGGTGTGAATCTAAAACCTATTTTAGAAAATGTATATCGTAAAACCTTGGTTTGAGAGTAACTTGGTTTGAGAGCATTTTACAAGACAAGTAACATTTTTAAATAAATTCTGACTTAATATACAAGTAGCGTCATGTCACAACTGGGTATAAAAAAGAAGGGAGGAGCCTCTAAGTGTACCAATATGGTTACATTTAATGAAGGTACAACATTTACATAGTTGCCAACAGTCCCGAATTTCCCGGGACAATCCCGAATTTTGGACCCTTGTCCCGAATTATGCTTGTCCTGATTTTTCCCCAAAATTTTGCCTTTGCCCTGGGAAAATTGGGAACAGTGGCTGCACAAAAATGGCCACCGCCATGAGTGTTGTTTCCCCTTGTGTTCAGTGCAGAGGAAATGGGCAGCCAATCGGCTTCTCTCTTCAGTGTACAATAGAAAATTCTATTGTACACTAAAGCCTATTGGCTGCAGGGATTGGCAGCCCCTCCCCACTCTCCACTGAACACAAGGATGTGATCACCGTCAGAATAATACAAGCTCAGGCTCTCTTGAGAAGAAGAGTGTCCTGTCACTCCTGCGGGGGATCCCCCTCCTCCCTCCTCTCCATTTTTCTGTTAGGCTGTGCCACGCCTACAAATGCATGCCCCACCCCTAATTATAGCAAGGAACCACCTACATGCAAAAAGTGTCTTGGATTTATGTATTTTTTTTGCAATGATGGCAACTATGCATTTAGCAACTCACATGGTTGATGATTAAAAGAGGCACATCTAATTATGCAGGGATCCTGGGTAAAGCTGTCTACATAGACCAGTGTTTCTCAACTCCAGTCCTCAAGGCCCCCCAACAGGTCAGGTTTTCAGGATTTCCATTATTTTGCACAGGTGATTTGATCAGTTTCACTGCCTTAGTAATTCCCACAGCCTTTTCATCAAAGGGAAATCCTGAAAACATGACCTGTTGGGGGGGCTTGAGGACTGGAGTTGAGAAACACTGACATAGACCATCCTCCGTACCACCATCAAAGTCGTCCCTTCCATGCTGCGCTCCATGAGCAGTTCAAGCCTCGCTTTCAGATCGCTGTACTGCAGGGTAGTCTTCCCGGTCACAATTGCAGACTGACAGCAGTGAGAGACGGCGGTGTGGAGGACGGTCTATGTGGACATCTTTCCCCTGGATGCCTGCATACTTAGTTGTACCTCTTTTAATCATCAACCATGTAAATTGCTAAATGTTGTACCTTCATTAAATGTAACCATATTGCTACACTTAGAAGCGCCTCTGTTCTTTTTTATACTCTGGAGCTCCTGCTGGATTTTGCTTCTAATCCCCTTGGGGAGACTTCTATTTGTGGATGGACATTTTATGGTTACACAACTTATCACATTGCTATAATCTTTTTATATGGACTATAAACTGAAGGACGTATGAATGAATACATGGTTGTGGAACCAATCATTTGCGTTTCCATTATTTTTTTATGCTGAAATTCGCTTTGATATACAAGTGCTTTGGAAAACAAGCATGTTTCTGGAACAAAAAAATACTCGCCATCCAAGATTTTACTGTAGTTTCTATTGTTTTCTCCCTAGAGGACTACAAATAAATTTCAACTCAATAAGCACTGCTTTCCAGTGGCGGTGCGTCCATAGAGGGCGCAGGAGTACCGCCCCCTCTCTCTCCTGCACCGCCACTGAATACAATACACAGATTCATGCATTGCATGAATCTATGTATTGTTGCTGCCGCCCACTATTCAGATGGCCGTCCCCCTGGCGAGCGTCGGCCATCTGAATAATGGCAGCTGGTAGGCTTTGGAAGTGCTGGCTCTGATAGGCTTTCCGATTATAGCCCTCAGGCTGTAATCGGCTTCCAAATAGTTAGCAGGGGACGCACGGGGGGTGCGTTCCCGGTAACCTGATTGGCTGAAGCATCATCGAGGGTGGGAGAAGACATCGAGTGACCGTGGAAGGAGGATGGATGACCCCAGAAAGGTAAGTGCTGGGCGGAGGGGGGGGGGGGCAATCTGACTGGCAGCATTTTACAGGGCACAGTGGAGACAATTGATGTGGGTACAGTGGGGACAATTGATGTGGGTACAGTGGCGACAATTGATGTGGGCACAGTGGCGACAATTGATGTGGGCACAGTGGCGACAATTGATGTGGGCACAGTGGTAATTGATGTGGGCACAGTGGTAACAATTGATGGCATGGCACAGTGGCTGAGTTTGGCATGGCACAGTGGTGACAATTGATGGCACAGTGGCTGCGTTTAATGGTATGGCACAGTGGCTGCATTTGATGGCACAGTGGCTGCGTTTGGCATGGCACAGTGATGACAATTGATGGCACAGTGGCGACAATTGATGGCATGGCACAATGACTGCCTTTGATGGGCACAGTGAGGCTGCAATCGTCTTCTTTTTTTCGTTTGTGCCCCCCCAAAAATTTTGAGCACCGGCCACCACTGCTGCTTTCTTTAAAGGAGTAGTCAGCCCAGCAGAGCCTTGTGGTCACATCACTCACCCTCTGCTGTATTTAGTTCCTGCTGTTCTGCATTCCTAGCCAAAAAGAGACAACTATGTTTTTTTGCTTCTCGGCTGGAATACAGTGACATCATTGCAAACAGGAGAAGAATTGAGATGCATTTTCACATATTCCATATGCAAAATGCCAGCAACATTCTTATTCGCAAGCACAGTAAAGGTCAACCTACTTAATATAGGAGGGCCATCCTCAATTTTCAGGGATTGCCATGCTACAGAAAGACTGCAAACATGCAAGAGAAGATGATCAGAGAATAGAGAGATGCCAAAGAGATGGTCAGAGACTGCAAACATGCTATAAGTGTTGTTAGAGACTGGGAACATTCAGGGCTGGACTGGGACAAATATTTGGCCCTGGACTTCATCCAGACTGGCCCACTTTGACAGATCAACTCAAGCACCCCCCCCCAGCCACCCAAGCCCCCTCTCCCCCTTCACTAGCCACTAGACAGTCTACTTTATTAGAGTAGAACGGCTGGTACTGGTACTCTTATTGGCAGTACCAGTGGGGAAGCTAGACATTAGACATTATTTCCGGGGCAAAGAATCAGTTCGGTGCCCCCCCTTATGGGACAAGATTGGGCAGAAGCGAGAAACTCCCAGGCCATAGCTGTTGAGTCAGCTGTGTGTCCCATCCCCCATGCTCCTGTGGTCCTCCCCCTGCTTCTCTGTCCCCCCCGGTGAGCGCTGCGGGGAGGGAGAGGAGGTGAGCGCTGTGAGAAAGGAGAGACAGAGGAACGGAGGGGGGCGGCAGTCCGCTGTCACTGAACCTGGCCCACTGAGCCACCGGCCCACCGGGAAACTCCCTGTAGTCCCAATGGCCAGTCCATCCCTGGGAACATTCTCCAGGAGAAATCCATAGGCTGGAAAAAGCCGCAATGGCAGCTGCTCATTTGAAACTAGCAGAAAGGGGGAAGGTTGTACTTGAACAAATAATGTGAAAGCCACACAGCCACGTCAATGCACCACTGATAAGTGTGGTCCCTAATTCCAATCAACAAGTTTAACAGAATAGTTCATTGACTGAATGATGACACAGGGAGTACCTGCAGTTTACTGAACAGATGGCGAGTTAGAAGTAATAAGTGCTGGTTCACACTACAGCGACTTGGGATCCGACTTGTGTCTCCCAAAGTCGTGTGACATGAGAAATTCCATTAAAGTGAATGAGAGCCGTCTTAATACACACTACTGAAGTCGCTCCAAATTCAAAGAAGGTTCCTGTACTACTCTAATCCCACTTCTAGGCAACTTGTACCCATTGGTTTCAATGGAAGTTGCCTCCAAAGTCGGATCCCTGTCTTAACTGAAGTAACTTTACAGGAAGAAAAAAATGTTTTCTCTGGCAAACCCCTCCCTCCCACAGAGCTGAACTACATGGGAGCCGGAGCTTGTGAATGATCTCAAGGCAGTTGGGACCACAGCCACCAAACAAACCAATGGTAACACAATACGCCGACGTGGATTGAAATCCTGTAGCGGCCACAAGGTTCCCCTCCTCAAGAAGGTACATGTACAGGCCCTTCTGAAGTTTGCCAATGAACTTCTAAATGATTCAGAGAAGGATTTGGAGAAAGTGCTATGGTCAGATGAGATCAAAATTGAGCATTAGCTCGACTCGTCATGTTTTAAGGAAGAAAAATGCCGACTATGACCCTAAGAACACCATCCCTATAGTCAAGCATGGCGGTGGAAACATTATGCTTTGGGGCTGTTTCTCTTCTAAAGGTGCAGGAGGACTTTGTTGCATTGATGGGCCAATAGATGGGGGCCATGTATTGTAAAATCTTGGATGAGAACCTTCTTCCCTCAGCCAGAATACTGAAGATGGGTCGTGGATGGGTCTTCCAGCATACCGCAAAGGCAACAGAAGAGTGGATCAAGAAGAAACACATTAAGGTCATGGAGTGGCCTAGCCAGTCTTAAGACCTTAATCCTACAGAAAATGTATGGAGGGAGCTGAAACTTTGAGTTGCCAAGTGACAGCCAAGAAACCTAAAGGATTTAGACAAGATCTGTAAAGAAGAGTGGATCAAAATCCCTCCTGAGATGTGTGAAAACCTGTTTACCAACTACAAGAAATGTCTGACCTCTGTGCCTGTCAACAAGGGTTTTTCCACCAAGTACTAAGTCATGTTTTGCTTTGGGATTAAATACTTATTTTACTCATTGAACTGCAACTCAATTTATAACATTTGTATCATGCGTTTTTTCAGGATTTTTTGGATGATATTTGTTCTTTCATTTAAAATACGCCTATGATAAAAATTATAGACCCTTCATTTTTTTTGTAGGTGGGCAAACTTACAAAATGTGCAGGGGATCAAATTTATATATTTCCACACTATATATGCTGTGAATGCAGATGGTGTTAGTTCATAGCATACGTCCTCATGCATGCAGATGCAGTGTCGAATCTCTGCACATAACCACTAGACGTCCGAATGCATTTTCGTCTGAATTTCGGGTATTTTTTCGTACTTGTTTTAACAAATTATAATGAACTTGCAGAATCCAAAATCCGAAAGATTTGAAATAAAATTAAAAAAAATTGTTTCGTTGTGACAACAGTTCGATACAGATAGAAGATTCGACATGGCGTTGACAATAGCGATCTGTGTATATCGGACCTCCCGTTGAACACGCTTAACCTAACTCTATTAGTCCAAGATTATTCGACATAGGGCCAGATTCAGGTAGTTGGGAGCATCTTTAATCTGGAGTAACGTTTCTCATTTACGTTACTCTGGCGAAATTTTAGGAGCAAGTGCTGTTATTCATGAAGCACTTGCTTCTAAAGTTGCGGCAGCGTATCGAAAATGAGCCGGCGTTATTCAAATTGGGCGGGTACGGGGCGTGTATTATTTAAACTAGGCGCGATCCCGCGGCGAACGTACTGCGCATGCGTCGACTGTCAATGCATCCCAGTGCGCATGCTCCAAATTCTGTCAGTGAACGTCAATGACGTCAAATCCCCATTCATGGACGTTTTACGCAAGCGACGCAGTTTTTTTTTTTTGACGCGATGACGACGGCTATACTTAACATAGGATACTCCACTAGGGGGCTGCTTTATCTTTACGCCGCGTATCGCTTACGGAAACGTCGGAAAGTCATTGCGTCGCGCCCGAATACGATCGTGAATTGCCGATTCCCGCTGATTAACATATTTTCGGCGTTAATCAGCGGGAACGCCCCCAGCGCCATTTTTAAAATTGCAGTTGCGATGGCGAAATTCAATTACGCCGCTCGCATCGGAACTCCAACCCGGCGTTTCTTGTTTTCTGGTTACAGAAAACAAAAACGCTGGCTTAAAGTGACAGTTAGGCTGGAGTATCACTGATACTCCAGCCTAACTCTACCTGAATCAGGCCCATAGAGAGAAAAGATTCAACATTATAGAGAAATGAGGATTCGACGAAGCAGCTAAACACATACGATCGCCGCAATCGTACATTTACGGTCAAATGCTCAGCCCATAGGCTATAGAAGAATTCTAATGTTGGTTGACTTGTAATAATAATTTATAAATATAATTATTACTAGTGTCATACAACATTAGAATTCTACTATAGCTTGTGGGCGGAGCATTTGACCGGAAATGTACGATTGCGGCGTCGTACAGTTAAGCTGCTTCGTTGAATCTTCTTAGAACATCCGACAGACACCATAAGCCTTCAATTGAAAGATTCTACATTAATTCAGATTTTCGAACTAAAGCATTTTTTAACTAAACAAAATAAATAAAAACGAATTTCGGGAGTAACTAAATAAATAAAAATTCGGACGAAACTGAAATTCTGAAACAAAATAATTCAGTGTGCACGTGTCTAATAACCACAACAAGCTGAGTCTTCTAATTCATCTCACTAGGTGGCTTTATGCGGCAGATGTGGGTCCTGGGAGACTTGCAGCTGTAATTGCAGTGAAATATGGTTCTACAGCATATTGGGTGCCTCAAAAAAATTGAAAACCATCTATCATTTTCACTTCACAATTATGTGCCGGTTTGTGGTGGTCTATCACATAAAATCCCAATAAACTACACAGTGGCGTAGCGTGGGGGGGCCAAGGGGAAAGTTGCCCCGGGCGCAACATTTCGAGGGGCGCAGTGACAGGCGGTAGATTTGTTTAGGAGACTGTGAGCAGCTGTTCGCTATAAAAAAAACATTGCGGTGCGGCTTAGGCTCCATTAGGAGATGTACACAGATGTAACCCCTCAACCCTGCACGCCCCCACACACAGCGCACCCCCTTAACCCCGCACACAGCGCACCCCCTCAACCCTGCACGCTGCACACAGCGCACCCCCTCAACCCCGCACAACGCACCCCCTCAACTCCGCACACAGCGCACCCCCTCAACCCCACACGCCTCACACAGCGCATCCCCTCAACCCCGCACACAGCGCACCCCATCAACCCTGCAAGCTGCACACAGCGCACCCCCTCAACCCCGCACACAGCGCACGCCCTCAACTCCACACAACGCACCCCCTCAACCCCCGCATAGAGTGCACCCCCTCAACCCCACACAACGCACCCCCTCAACTCCGTACACAGCACACCCCCTCAAACCCACACGCCGCACACAGTGCACCCCTCAACCCTGCACACAGCGCACCCCCTCAACCCCACACGCCGCACACAGCACACCCCCTCAACCCTGCACTCCGCACACAGCGCACCCCCTCAACCCTGCACGCCGCACACAGCGCACCCCTTAACCCTGCACACTGCACACACACTCAGAAGGGACTCAGGGAGCGCTAAAAGTCAGCGGATTAGGGAGCGCACATTTCTTGCCTTACCCCGGGTGCTGACAACCCACGCTACGCCACTGAAACAACATTTTCTACTCCTTTGTTAAACAAACCCTATTACTATGATAGTTTGAGCTTCAGCTTGCTTGACAACTACAGCAAGGGACTGAAAAACGTATTTTCTGGTCACTAATAACATGAATAGGGCGTGTTATAGAGAGAGAGACACAACCTCAAACTCTGTTAAGAACAGACTAGTCATCTTTAAACTGTAATTATAATAATCTGTTCATCTTCTGATGACTTAAATATAGCAACACACAATCTCTTCAATGGTAGCCATATGACTTCACTTCATAAACGATTCATATACTGTATTAACAACATTGTAAATACTTAGGCCTCGTACATACGACCGAGGAACTCGACAAACTTGCTTTGCGTACACACTTTAAAGACCAAATCTCCTCAATCTCAAACGCGGTGACAACACATACAATAAAAGGGGAAGTTTGATTCCATTGGCACAACCCTTGGGGCTGCTTTTGCTAGTCTCATGTTACTGAAAAGTTTGGTAAGAGACATTTTCACTTTTCAGTCAGTTACAGCGTGACAAATGTGCTATTTCCATTACAATCGCTATTTTTATAGAAGGTGCGCGGGTTTCTTAGCATACACACGCTTGAGTTTCTCGTCGGAAACCAGCTTGACGAGGAACTCGACGAACCAAATTCGACTCCCGTTGAGGAAAAAGAGAACTTGCTCTCTTTTTGGCACGTCGAGTTTCTCGACAGTTTCCTCGTCGAAAAATTTACACACGAACAGTTTCCTCGGCAAAACACGTCTCCCAAAAGGTTTCTTGCTGGATTCTGCCGAGGAAACCGGTCGTGTGTTTACGCGGCCTTATGCCGCGTACACACGATCACTTTTTGTGATGAAAAAAAACAACGTTTTCAAAAACGACATTTAAAATGATCGTCTGTGGGCAAAACGTCGTTTTATGTCTTAAAAAAAACGACCAAATTTTTTTTCGAACATGCTTGAATTTTTTGTGTCGTTTTCAAAACGTTGTTTTTTGTGTCATAAAAAGTGATGGTGTGTGGGCAAAACGATGTTGAAAACGACGTTTTTAAACCCGCGCATGCTCAGAAGCAAGTTATGAGATGGAACTTCAATGGAACAGAGTGCCGTCGAACGTGGTGTACTTCACCGCGCTTTGCTAGAGCATTTTGGAAAAACTATGGTGTGTATGCAACGTCGTTTTGGAAAATGAAGTTTGAAAAACGATATAGAAACATTGGGTCTAAGGTCCCCAAACCTAGGACCAAACAAAAAAGGGGGGGGCACAGTTGGACTATTGCGGTACATGTAGAATTGGATAACAAGATTACTAAATAAGGTTAAATAATTTTTATTAAATACAAAGAAGAAAAAACACAATACAGAGTTTAAAATGGTGACGACCATACATAACGCCAGTATAATAATCCCGGTGGGGAACAAAATAATGCGTTGGGGGTCATGACAATCTTGACCGGTTTTGCGGTATTGACCGCTTCATCAGAAGTATGTCTAGGTGTATCCCGCAGAGGAGGATCACCGAACGAGGTCCCATGTAGAGGCCAGAGGGCAAGAACATGGGGATGGATCTAATGCAAAGAAGGATGGTGATTCATAGAAGGTGCCCCAAGGATAGGGGCCCAGCTTGAACATGTGCTGAAAACATATGTTGAGTTGGAGAAACATCCTCAACGGTAGTGAGTACGTATGAAGGAGGGGAGGCGTCACGGTAATGATGCCAGCCACTAACACTGTGGATTGGGTAGATCACACAGTGATCCCGAAAATCAGCATTCCCTTTCGCTGTGAGTCCATCCCCATGTTCTTGCCCTCTGGCCTCTACATGGGACCTCGTTCGGTGATCCTCCTCTGCGGGATACACCTAGACATACTTCTGATGAAGCGGTCAATACCGCGAAACCGGTCAAGATTGTCATGACCCCCAACGCATTATTTTGTTCCCCACCGGGATTATTATACTGGCGTTATGTATGGTCGTCACCATTTTAAGCTCTGTATTGTGTTTTTTCTTCTTTGTATTTAATAAAAATTATTTTACCCTTATTTAGTAATCTTGTTATCCAATTCTACATGTACCACAATAGTCCAACTGTGCCCCCCCCTTTTTTATTTGGTCCTAGGTTTGGGGACCTTAGACCCAATGTTTCTATATCGAATTTCCAGGATGATGGTACTTTTTATTTCTATATCTATCTATAACTATCCTAGAGGCTCTACTTTAAACCGAAGTTTGAAAAACGTCTTTTTGTTTCATCACAAAAAGTGATCGTGTTTACGCGGCATTAGGGAAGATAAGGAAAAACATCAGCCTTAAAACAACAATTATGGGTTTAAAAGATTTGAAATGTGACTCCCACACAAGAAGTGCACACAGAGGTATAGAGGCTTCATATACTATTTATACAGTGCCTTGCGAAAGTATTCGGCCCCCTTGAACTTTGCGACCTTTTGCCACAATTCAGGCTTCAAACATAAAGATATAAAACTGTAATTTTTTGTGAAGAATCAACAACAAGTGGGACACAATCATGAAGTGGAATGAAATTTATTGGATATTTCAAACTTTGTTAACAGATAAAAAACTGAAAAATTGGGCGTGTAAAATTATTCAGCCCCTTTACTTTCAGTTGTGGAGAAGTTTAAAGCCGGATTTGGATACAAAAAGTTTTCCCAAGCTTTAAACATCCCAAGGAGCACTGTGCAAGCGATAATATTGATATGGAAGGAGTATCAGACCACTGAAAATCTACGAAGACCTGGCCGTCCCTCTAAACTTTCAGCTCATACAAGGAGAAGACCGATCAGAGATGCAGCCAAGAGGCCCATGATCCCTTTGGATGAACTGCAGAGATCTACAGCTGAGGTGGGAGACTCTGTCCATAGGACAACAATCAGTCGTATACTGCACAAATCTGGCCTTTATGGAAGTGTGGCAAGAAGAAAGCCATTTCTTAAAGATATCCATAAAAAGTGTCGTTTAAAGTTTGCCACAAGCCGTAACCCGGTGCAAACCGGATGGATGACTTAAGAAATACCATGTACCAATGCAAAACTATTGTTGATTCTTGGTCAATGTAAACCTAATGTTGTTTATACTTGTATACTTCTGTTACATCTCAATAAACTTGCATCTTCTGGTAAAAAAAAAAAAAAAAGTTTGCCACAAGCCACCTGGGAGACACACCAAACATGTGGAAGAAGGTGCTCTGGTCAGATGAAACCAAAATCAAACTTTTTGGCAACAATTCAAAACTTTATGTGTGGCGTAAAAGCAACACAGCTCATCACCCTGAACACACCATCCCCACTGTGAAACATGGTGGTGGCAGCATCATGGTTTGGGCCTGCTTTTCTTCAGCAGGAACAGGGAAGATGGTTAAAATTGATGGGAAGATGGATGGAGCCAAATACAGGACCATTCTGGAAGAAAACCTGATGGAGTCTGCAAAAGACCTGAGACCGGGACGGAGATTTGTCTTCCAACAAGACAATGATCCAAAACATAAAGCAAAATCTACAATGGAATGGTTCACAAATAAACATATGCAGGTGTTAGAATGGCAAAGTCAAAGTCCAGACCTGAATCCAATCGAGAATCTGTGGAAAGAACTGAAAACTGCTGTTCACAAACGCTCTCTATCCAACCTCACTGAGCTTGAGCTGTTTTGCAAGGAGGAATGGGCAAAAATTTCAGTCTCTCGATGTGCAAAACTGATAGAGACACCCCAAGCGATTTACAGATGTAATCACAGCAAAAGGTGGCGCTGCAAAGTATTAACTTAAAGAGGTTATAAAGGTAAAAGTTTTTTTTACCTTAATGCATTGTGCCGCATATACACGATCAGTCCATCCAATGAGAACAGTCTGATGGACCGTTTTCATCGGTTAACCGATAAAACTGACTGATGGTCCGTCACGCCTACATCGGTTAAAAAAACGATCGTGTCAGAACGCGGTGACGTAAAACACAACGACGTGCTGAAAAAAATGAAGTTCGATGCTTCCAAGCATGCATTGACTTGATTCTGAGAGCATGCGTGAATTTTTAACCGATGGACGTGCCTACTAATGATCGGTTTTGACCTATCAGTTAGGAACCCATCAGTTAAATTTAAAGCAAGTTGGCTTTTTTTAACCGATGGTTAAATAACCGATTGCGCCCACACACGATCGGCTTTGACCGATAAAAACGGTCCATCAGACCATTCTCATCGGTTTAACCGATCAGGTGTGCGCGGCCTAAGTCTCTGGCACCTACCATGTGGTAAAGATCTACAGTGCTTCCGAGCCTAGAAAAATGAAGTTCAAAGCTTCTGAGCATGCGTCAAATTGTTTCCAAGCATGTGTGTTGTTTTTTTCTCCGTTGGAGTTCCATACAGACGAACAAAATTTCCGATAGAATTTTTTTCAGTCAGGAGAAAAAGTCTGATGGGGTATACACACGGTTGGACTATTCCATGAAAAAATTCCGTCTGACTTTTTCCATCGGAAATTCCAATCGTGTGTACAAGGCATAAGTCCATGGTGTATTGCATGTAAAATATGGTTTACTATTTTCAATCTTCTCAACAGTTCACTACACATCAAATATTAGTCTACCTTTTACGTTGGGTTCTATAAGAGAAAGTACCCATGAATTTGACCTGTGCTGAATGGCTGCTGCTTTAGGTGGGAAAACTGACCACCGGGCAACACTACATATTTTTGGAGGCCCGTCTGTGGAACAAATTGACATAAATAGAAGTTTTGTGTGTCATTCATTATTCCCAAGCAGTCACCCCCAGCAAAATGGGCAGATTTGCTGCAAACGCACATCAATAAGTGACCAAACCCTGAAAAACGAATGCCCCGTACACACGATCCGAAATTACGACAAGAAAACCCTGGATTTTTTTCCGACTGAATATTGGCTCAAACTTGAGTTGCATACACACGGGCACACAAAATTCCGACCATCAAAAACGCGGTGATGTACAACACTACAACGAGCCAAGAAAAATTAAAGCAGAGTTCCACCCAGGAAAACAACATTTCCCCTTATTACTTAAAAAAATTAAATAAAAAAAAACCTGAAAAAAAAAATACTCACCCGAAATACCTGTTGCTATGCGGAAGTCCGTAATCTGCCTCTTCCACACCGCGGTGTCCTTTCTTCTGCTTCTTCTGCTTGTGAATGGGGCGCGCTGCTTTCTGGGAACTGTGTGTGTTCTCAGAGAGCAGCCGCCCATTCACAAGCCAGCGTGAGACTCAGTAGGAAATAGGCAGTGAAGCCGTACGGCTTCACTGCCTGTTTCCCATAGTGTGAATGGCGGCGCGGGACCCGGAGCGATCGTAGGACCGGCATCGGGGGGGTCATCAGCGCGGGCAAGTAGGACAAGGTAAGTGTCCTTATTTAAAGTCAGCAGCTACACTGTGAGGCCTCGTACACACGAGGGGATATGTCCGCTGAAAACGGTCCGATGGACCGTTTCAGCAGACATCTCCGCTCGTGTGTATGGGCTAGCGGACAGATTTCTCCACCCGACAGATTTCAAAGCATGCTTTGAAATCCATCCGGTGGAATCTGTCCGCCCGACATGTCTGCTGGTTAGTACACTTACCAGCAGACATGTCGTCCCCCACCGCCGCCGCGCCGCCGCCGAATGGATTCGGCGCATGCGCGGAAGTGTTTTACTTCCTGGTGCGGTGACGTGGCGGTGACGCGGCGGCGTCAACGTCACCGCCGCGTCACCGCGCCGTCCGGCGGCGGGGAATTTGATCCGATGGTGTGTACACGCCATCGGATCAAACTCCCGATTGGACATATCCGATGGAAATGGTCCGCGGACCGTTTTCATCGGATATGTCCGATCGTGTGTACGAGGCCTTAGTAGCTGCTGACTTTAAAAAAAAAAAATCGCGGCTGGAACACCCCTTTAAGTTCAGTTCAATTATTCCGAGCATGCGTCGACTTGATTCCGAGCATGCATGTTTTTTTGCGCATGCAGACGATCGGATTTTCCGACAAGAACTTTTCCCATCCGAAAATTTGAGAACCAGCTCTCTAATTTTTGTTGTTGGAAATTCCGACAGAAAAAATCTGATGGGGCCTACACACGATCGGAATTTCCGACCAAAAGCTCCCATCAAAGTTTTCTTGTCGGAAATTCCGATCATGTGTACGTGGCATAAGACTGACTTCAATTATACCACTTTTTTTTCCTTCTATTTATTTAAACAAAAACACAATCTTATCTAATCTCTATACTGTACATAATAGCGTGATTTTCAACTGGCCTGATGACTCCGGGAGAAGTTTAATAAGAAATTAGTTACTGGTCACTAAGGCAATGAATAGAGCAGACAAATATTACAGAGAGACACAAACTGAAAATCTATTATTGAATGGCAAACGAATTGAACTGTAAAGATAATAACCTGTTCATCTTTTGATGACATAAATATAGCAACACACAATCTTCACTATGGTAGCCATACGACTTCACTTTGTAGACTTGTCATACTTAAGAACTCAACAAAATTTCACATACTGAAGCAAATGAAGCGCATCAAAAATAATTCGGGGATTAAATGACTTGAACTTTAACCATCACACAAAGGGAACACACAGGACTATATCTACATTTTATACCTTTTGTCACAGTGACACCTGTCTTAGTGGGATTTAGGTTTGAAGTCTCATGCATAAAACCTATGGCCTTTTACAATGAACATCAACAATTACTAAGAACATTGCTTCTATAAAAGGCCCAACAAAAGCAATGTGTACATGTTACCATGGATTCGATGAATTTTCTTCTACAAATGAACTGGAGCTTCATGAGGAATACTCTAGGCCAGGGGTCTACAAACATTCTAAACAACGGGCCGGTTTATTGTCCTTCAGACTCTTGGAGGGCCGGACTTTGGCAAGCAGGGGTGGACATTTTCCTGGCATCAGTGGAACTAAACATCTGGTATTAGGGGGAGAAATAGTGCCCCGTCGTTTGTATCATAGGGAGGAATAGTGCCCCATTAGTAGTGTCAGTGGGAGAAATAGTGCTCCACTGTCGGTATCAGATGTCAGAATAGTGTCTCGTATCAGTGGGAGGGATACTGCTCCAAGGGCCGGATTATGGTAAGCGGAGGGCCGCATCCGGCCCTCGGGCTGCAGTTTGGAGACCACTGCTCTAGGCCATAGGTGTCAAACACAAGGCTCGTGGGCCGAATCAGGCCATTCCAAGTTGCCCCTTGCCCCTCTCCTGCAGCTGCATGAGAGCTCCAGCCCTCCTCTGTTTCTACTCTTACTTTCCCCTTTCAAGCAATGCATCCAGCTTCTTCCCAGCAGCAGCATAAGAAAAGGGGGTGCACTGTGATGTAAGTGTAGCACCTGGCTACTTTCATAGCCGGTGCTGCTGTAAATTTAGAGGGTGGTCAGAGAGTTAGTTGCCTCTGACTGTGTTTATTTGGATACATTTAGGGCCTCTGTTCCAGCTTTGGCTGTACTTTGTGTGTATACTGTTGTTGTCTGGGGAGTTGGTAGCAGTAGAGTCAGGGTAGTGTGGATATTTTTCAGGAGGGTTGATCGCCTTGCTGTGCATGCTGGGAGGGATATTTAGGGGGCGGACTCTGTGGTTTTCAGGATCGACGTTGCCGCCATCCACCTGGGCATTCGTCCCACCACCCCCCTGTGTGGCCCTCCTGGCCGGGGTGTGTGTTTCAGTTTTCCTGGCTCTGGGAGCACGTTGGTCCGGAACAAATGATCTACCTGCGGCTGCAGAGTTGTCCTGTGCTGTCCGTCCCAAGGGAGGAAGCCGACTGATGAGAACATGTCTGGGAAATACAGAGCACGAGGCTGGTATCTCAAGAGAGGCCTACTGCTTAATCGAAGGACACATCGTTTCTGAGAGGCTGGATGATGGTCACCTATCAGTCCCGAGATTACTAAAAGCTGTTCAAGGGAGATCCGGGTGCTTTATCCAGGGTTGAGTTAGTGTAGAGTTAGGGCCAGATTCAGGTAGATGGGCGCTTCATTACTTTGGAGTAACGTTTCTCATTTACGTTACTCCGCTGACACTTTCGGCGCAAGTACTGTTATTCACATAGCAGTTGCGCGTAAACTTGCGCCAGAGTAACGATAATGCGCTGGCGTAACCCGACGCAAGTGGAAGTGGGTTCGATCATATGTAAATGATGGGCGGAGCCCAGCGCAGAGGCTTACGTTCAGCGCATCATCCACGGAGCATGCGCAGTGAGTGAGGCTCCACTCGCCCCCTTTGTGCGCATGCTCACAACTTCCGTCGGCACCACTTCACGGGAAATGTCAGCGCAATGCGTTCCGTTGGGCGTTTAAATGCGCCCGTAGATGCGCCATTCCGGCACTAAAGTATATCCTGTTCCCCCTCCCCGCAGTGAAGTTACTTTTGTTCTGAGATGGCTGCTCCCGTTCCCCGCAAACACACAGGAGAAAGCTGAACTCTAAAGGCCAGGAGCTGTCAGCCGTCATCTCGGCTATGTAGACCTATGATGTCTTCCTCCATGGCTGTAAAAGTTGACAGACAAGCATGGACAGAGGTGTTGTCCTGCAAGTGGGGGTGCTCAGCTAGCTCTTATCGTCGGTAACGCTGCTGTAGCTGCTCTCCTGCTGACCTGTGGCCGTCTGGAGTAAAGATAAAGCAGCTATTTGTAGAAATAACTTTGCGTTGGACGGACGAGATACGTGCGGCGCATGTAGCCAGCGTATGATGCTAATCCGTTCGCGAATCGGGAAATATCCCTCATTTGCATATTTGCAGGGGAAATCAATAGGCGCGACTGATGCGCCAAGCGAAATTAAGCGCTGACGATACTCTGGCGTCGGAAAGTTAAGCCGATCGGAAAAGGCCCATTTTCTGTCGCATCTAGTTTGGTGGGTACGGCCACATAGAAACAACGGCGCATAATCACAGTTACGCGGCGCATATCGAATTACTCCAGCGCAAGTCTTGCTGAATCTGGCCCTTAGTGTTTAGTGCATATTAGTTTAGTAATACAGGAAATGATCTCCGTTTATGAGAATTTCTAAATCATTTTCGCATTTTCACGAATATTCGATATTAGCGAATATTCGCGAATATTCTTCTATAAATTCACGCAATCGAATATGGCGTATTCCGCTCAACACTAGTATGCAAGACTCTGCAGGACTCTACACCTTGATCTCCGTGGGACTCCAGAGGCACCAGCAACTTCAAATATCTGTTTGCTGTTATGTAATGGTGTTTTAGCAGCTGCTCTCTTGATCTGATGCATGGATCTGGCAGAAATCTTCCTCAATGAATCAGCCACAAATCTTTAAATAGTGCGATGATCACACTTTTTCGTGAAATATCTAATGTTTTCATACCTCTTCCAAGGCACTGAACTATTTCACTCTTTTTGGCAGCAGAGAGATCCTTTTTCTTCCCCATATTTCTTGAAAATGGTGCTCTGCTTAACCACTTCCTTACCGGGCCATAGGGGATTGACGTCAGTGTCAACCCCTCGCCGATGAGAGTGGACGTTACACCCGCGGCACCACTCGCGATCCCGCGCACGTGCCCGATTGCCGCGATTGCCGCCGGGCACCCGCGATTACTGCTGATCACGGCAGGAGTGTGGATCTGTGTGTAAACACACAGATCCACCTCCTGTCAGCGGTGAGGAGACTGATGTGTGTTCCCAGTACAGAGGAACACACATCGGTCTCCTCCCCCTGTGAGTCCCCCTCCCCCTACAGTTAGAACATACTTTAGGGAACATTTCAACCCCTTCAGCGCCCCCTAGTGTTAACCCCTTCCCTGCCAGTCACAGTGCAGTTTTATAGCACTAATCCCTGTGTAAATGTGAATGGTCCCAAAAACGTGTCAAAAGTGTCCGATATGTCCGCCGCAAAATGTCACGTTCACAAAAAAAAAAAAACGCAGATCGCCGCCATTACTAGTAAAAAAAATAAACTAAAAATGCCATAAATCTATCACCTATTTTGTAGACGCTATAACTTTTGCGCAAACCAATCAATATACGATTATTGCGTTTTTTTTACCAAAAATACATAGAAGAATACGTATCGGTCTAAACTGAGGAAAAAAAAGTAAAAAAAAAAAAAAAAAAATGTGATATGTATTAAATAAAAAAGTAAAAAATATTGGGCCAGATTCTCATCGGCGTTACGACGGAGTATCTCAGATACCCCATCGTATCGCCGTTTTTTTTGTCTCGTATCTATGCGCGTGATGCTTAGCATCACTTTTGCATAGATACGCTTCTACATCCGACAAGTGTAAAACCATTACACTTGCGGATCGTAGTTGTAATGACAACTCCGGCCACTAGGTGGCCTTTACGTTGTTTTCGCATTTGCATATGCAAATGAGGTAGTACGCCGATTCTCGATCGCTTTTACGCCGCCCCGTCGTCGCGTACGTCGTTTTCGTTCGCGTAAGGTTACCCCAGCTTCTATGTGGAGTAACCTTACGAAGTACCGTCGGATGCCGTCGGGTCCCGTCGGATGCCATGTTAAGTATGGCGTCGGGGTCAGCGTCGGCTTTTTCCGTCGCTTACGTCGTTTTACTAACTCGTTCGCGAATAGGGAGTTGCGTAAATGACGCTCACGTCGTTTTGACGTCGGTTTCAACGTCGCTTTCCGACGTGAGCTGGAGCATGCGCACTGGGCTTTTTCCCCGGCCGGCGCATGCTCAGTTCATTCGACGCGGGGGTGCGCTTAATTGAAATACAAGCCGCCCCATTTGAATTGCGCGGGTTTAAGCTGCGCGATTTACGCGACGCAGGCGAAACCTACGAACCAAGTGCTTTGAGATTAAAGCACTTGCTCTAGTACGATGCGGCGGCGTAGTGTAACTGGCTTACGCTACGCCGCCGGAATTCTTAGAGAATCTGGCCCATTGTGTTTTTTTTAAAATTGTCGCTCTTCTTTTGTTTATAGCGCAAAAAATTAAAACCGCAAAGATGATCAAATACCACTAAAAGAAAGCTCTATTTGTGTGGGGAAAAAACATAACGATTTAATTTGGGTACAGTGTTGCATGACCGCGCAATTGTCATTCAAAGTGCAACAGCGCTGAAAACTTAAAATTGGTCTGGGCAGGAAGGGGGTGAAAATGCTCTGTATGGAAAGGGGTTAATAATGAGGAACACCCTCCATTAGTAATTTTTCCTTTAAATGGGCACACCTGGCAATCTAATTATCACAGGTGTCCGAGATTATTTTCAGTGATCAAAAGAGCCCTGAAACACAATGCCATCCATGAGTTAAACTGAAAAACAAGATATTTGTGACACTGAAATAGAATTTGCATAATAATTTGAAACAGGGTGTACATGTTGACCTGCTGGTACATGTACAGAATTTTATTATTTTTTTATGTTTAATTTACCCCCCGACTCTTGATTGGATAGATTGATAGCAGTACAGCCATTGGCTCCCACTGCTGTCCATCAAATCCATTGACGTGGGTGTCGGGGGGTGGGTCCGGCATTCGCATCTATGGACGCAGATATTGGACTCGGGAGCGCGCCCACAAAGTAACCTCCCCAGGAGAGCACTTCTCCTAGGGGCTTATCTAATTCAAGGAGGAGCCGCGTGAGCTGCATAGTGGGGGTAAGCAGGGCCGTCTTTAATATGGTTTGGGCCCTGGGCAAACCTTCTTTTTGGGCCCCCCTCCAGCTTATTTTGGGCCTGGCTGGTTCACATGGATGTGTTTTGGCAGCCATCATTTGTGCAGGCACAGCAGCCCATTGATTTGAATGGGCTGCCATGCCTTTGTTTCCTGCAGAAAAAAGGTGCATTCAGCATTTTAAAAATACAGTTGCTTTGAAATCCATTCTGCTTTTGCACCATGCTGCTTACCTGCAGTTCTTGCACACACAAACGCACTGTGTGACCTAAACGTCTAAAAATGCAGCAAGTTTGACAATGCAGGAACTGCAGATAAGTCACAGCAGAATGGACAGACGGCGGTGTATTTCATTGCTTGATGGGCATAGGTGTGCCGTGTGCGCAGCCTATTACATGAGGCATGCGCTTTTCTTTGCAGGAAACGCAGGCATGGCGGCACATTCAAATAAATGGGCTGCTGTGCCTGCGCAAATGTGGGCCGCCAAAACACATACATGTGAACCAGCCAGGCCCAAAATAAGCCCATCAAGCAGTTAAATACAGACAGTAATGCCATGTGCTCTGAGGCCTTACTCAGCCTGGACTGCAAGTCTGGTCTGTGATTTAAAAAGTTCCTGTATTTTACACAAGGCATGGGGTCCCATGGTGCTAAAGCAGAATGTACAGACGGTGCTGTGACCCCCATGCCATGCCATGTGTAAAATACAGGAACTTTTTAAAACGCTGACTAGGCCTGCAGTGAATCATCAAATATTATAAAGACTTTGGGCACATTCTACAGAAATCTTCTATTTACAATATAGATTAGCAAACAGTGACATACCTTGAGGAGCAGGACATGAAGAAGTCAGCCTCGGGAGACCTGAAGACCAGTTTCATCGGACCAATTCGATGGTGTGTACATCGGGCCATTGTCCGTCGGACCAAAGTTTTAAAACGTGCTTTAAAATCTGTCCGACGGACAGATTCGATGGTTAGTACACAAAAGCATCGGACCAAAAACCAGTGCATGCTCAGAATCAAGTCGACGCATGCTTGGATGCATTGAACTTTGTTTTTTCAGCACGTCGTTGTGTTCTACGTCACCGCGTTCTGGTCTGATGGGATATTGGTCTGATGGTGTGTACGCACATCAGACTATCAGACCACTTCAGCGTGGTCCGATGAAAACGGTCCGTAGGACCAGTCTCATCAGACCAGTCTGATCGTGTGTACGTGGCCTAAGAGTGATACCACTCGTCTAAATTTAAAATCAATCTATGCTCGCGAGCACCCAGTCAATATGCGCATGGCGACCGGTTGGTGCACGTCACAATTGTAATCCAAGAGTAAGGCCTCGTACACACGAGGGGATATGTCCGCTGAAAACGGTCCGATGGACCGTTTCAGCAGACATCTCCGATCGTGTGTATGGGCTAGCGGACAGATTTGTCCACCCGACAGATTTCAAAGCATGCTTTGAAATCTATCTGGTGGGAATCTGTCCGCCCGACATGTCTGCTGGTTAGTACACTTACCAACAGACATGTCGTCCCGCACCTCTGCCGCGCCGCCGCCGAATGGATTTGGCGCATGCGCGGAAGTGTTTTACTTCCTGGTGCGGTGACGTGGCGGCGTCAACGTCACCGCCACGTCACCGCGCCGTCCGCCGGCGGGGAATTTGATCCGATGGTGTGTACACGCCATCGGATCAAACTCCAGATCGGACATATCCGATGGAAATGGTCCGCGGACCAATTTCATCGGATATGTCCGATCGTGTGTACGAGGCCTAACAGTAAAAGGGAGAAAACATGCAGCGGAACGTCTATGGTAGCAGAATGTTGTAAAAGTGATTGCTTGCCAGCGTCGATGCTTTTGTTAAACACTGAACGGTTAACAAGGCCTCCTAAGTTTCAGTCATGGGACAAACATGTTCCCGTGGCCTGAAAATTGAAACTTGGTGTTTGCAGAAAACCAAAAAGTTAGAAGCTGAGCAGGTGCTCTCTCACCCGACAGGCCGACCCGCCTGATCTTTTCCTGAAGAGTAAGGCGCTCTGACCAGATGTCGCTCCACAGCTCACAGGAACCCGGACGTGGGGGGTGCTCCACTGCTGCCTCTTCTATCTCCGGGAACACTGGCTGGATAATGGGGGCCTTGCCTCCCCTGGATGGCTGGTCTCCCGGCAAATCTAGACCCAGGCTTCTGGCCTAGCAACGCCGATGTCTCTGTCCACAGCTCCGCACAGGAGAGAAGGCTGGTCCCGAGAGAGAGGAAAAGCACCACTCCCCTTCTTTAAGTAACCTCCTCCACCGGTCTCAGCAAAACGTCACATCCTCCTGGACGGCAAAGCATTGCGGGAAATGTAGTCCGTTTCTCCGAGGAGTCCATGGAGCCCGTGTCTCCAGCTACTAGTAAACTTGTTCTATTATTTGCCCCTTGCTGATAATGGCACTTAACTCACCATAAGATAACTATAAAAGAGGTATCACAAAACCCCCCCAAAAAATTTAACATTTTTGCTAAAAAAAATTTTTATGAAAACCGGTAAACATGACTAGTACAAATCTTGGCCAATTTTAGCTAAAACATCGATAACAAATTCAAGGTTGCAAATGATTGATGATGTACAATCCTTTATTGTCTGGAGATCCGTACAGCACTTCAGTAATGCCGAAGTCATTATTCCTATTTGAGAGGAGTCCACCAAATCACCTGAAATATACAGCAATAATTACAATATAACTTCTCATCAATACAAACGATGGGAAACATGCATTTGTCATTGTAGGTTGGGCAATCAGGAGAGGTGGATGGGTGGGGACAAGGTAAAGGGAGAATAGCCCCCTGTCAGTGGGCATCTGACAATGACCATCACAATATGACAAATGTCAAAACACAAAAGGGGGGGGGGGTTGGGGGCTTTGCATGTTAGTGCACTTGAACCAAACTTCATGAAGGCTTAAAGCGGAGCTCCAACCACAATTTGCATTTCTGAAATGTAGGTCATTTCATCCTGCTTTTTTATAATATAAAACCGGTCACTTACTATTTTATAATCCACCGATAAACTAAGATATTCAAAAAAGATAGTTTATACAACTATGTCTACACCATTGTCATTTTGCTTGTTGCCATTGTGAGGCCAAGAAGTCTTGGACGGGGAGTGATAATTGGATAGCGCTATGCATCCTGGGAAATGATGACACACATTTCCCAGGAGCATTACAGGGAGATCATGTCATAATCCTAGTTGTTTACAAAGGCAGATTTCGTAGCAACAGGCATTCCCAGATGGTAGGTCTAAGGAGGGCAATAATGAACAATCAGTTTTATGATGGAAAGTCCACATTAACAAAGAATTAAAGTTATTAATTGGACCTTACCTATACGTGGCAAGCTTTTCAAGGGATCTTCGGGTTGGTTTAACATCATACCATCTTCAACGTCAACATAATTTATTAGAGATATCATCGCATCTGAAAACATAAAAAGATACATTTTAATAATAAGAACTTTGGTATTACCATCTCTTATTATCTACTGTGATGAAGGAAATTAGATTGCTCTTGTAAATAGCAGCTAAATACAGCAAATCAAAATCTTGTACGATATTCTAGTATGGAAATCCAAAGGCTATCTCGCTGATTTATTGTGAGAACTTAATAAAAATGTTTCTGTAAAGTTCTGTCATTTGAGCGGATTGAAAACCTGTGTGTATACCGCTCCCTCACCGTTCCTTATCCATGTAAATAAAATGATAAAACTGGGTAATAATGCCCTTCAATGGCATAAACGCACTGGGGGTGCCAATCAATTGGTATGCAAGAACTGGGGTTAATTCAACATCACTGGCGGTCTAATGAAGCATCAATTTGAATGTTATAACGTCAGCCCATGTCCCACCGCAGTGTGAAAGGGTGCAGTGTGAAAGGGGCCTTATGGTGCATAAAAGATAATATCTAATATAAACTAATCATCAGTTAATTTGATTTATATTTTGGAAAACTAAATCTCAGTTTTAAATATTCTATCTAGAAATAAAAATGGTATACCTTGCTATAGGTTGATCCTGAAATGACGCTTCCTCCATTGTCAGATGACCACTGTCACATTCTATAACGCAGTCTGTGTCACCAGTAGTACATGCATCCTTGCCTAAATCACAAAATACCACATCTTCTTCTACTACAATCGTTTCATTTTCAATCGTTTCTGAAAAGACATAGGAATATGTATAAATGCAACTGAAATATATTAGTACTTAACCCTTTCTTCAGCATTTGTAAATGAAATCATTGGACTAACCACTTGCCTACCACTGCACAATATTGCCCTTTTTTCTTATAGGAAAAATGTTCCAATATTATTTAACAAATGAACAAAAATTGACGGTCATTTTTACTTTTTTGGGGGAATAAACTAGTAAACATTATGATAATCAAATATGATTTTCCGTAATTATTATTTTGTCACGCAAAAATATATTTTTTTACATGCAAGGTTGAACAAACAGCACAATTGTCTCCAAAAACATCTCAGTGAATATTCAAAAAAGATGACAAATCTTTGGCCAGACAAATGGTACGGGGTTCAAGTACCTGGATGAGTTGTTGTTTCCCCATGCTTTTCTGTCTCTTCCCCTTGTTGAAAATGTAGGGCCAGATTCACAGAGCGATTACACCGGTGTTACAGTTACATAAGTATAAATTTGCGCATGCGTATCGATGCACCGCATCCCCAAAACGAGATACGCAAGAAATCTACTTTTTTTGGTCCGGCGTAATTTCGATAGACCGGCGTATCCGTCCGCGCAAAACTGCTCTAGACACACCATTGATTTGCTATTCAAATATGCAAATGAGGGAGTTACGGCGATCCACAAAAGAACGTTGGTGCAGCGCAGGCTACGCGCTGTGCGCAACAGCTGCACGTCCTGTCTAAAATTAGACCATATAAAAGGTGGTATAAAATTAGACAATCCGTCTACATGTCAGCGAAAGCAACACTGTTAGTGAGGAGCTGAGCAGTCACACTTGCTGCACAACAAACTTTATGCCAAGATGCCCGGGGCATCCTTGCTCATAGCTATACTAATGACTTTAGAGGAGCAAAGAAGGAGGAGGGCACGGAGGATGGCACGGGAGAGGATATACCGCACACGCATAGACCTCTTTGGCATGAGTGATTCTGAGGTGTTTCGCATCTTCAGATTCACCCCCCATGCCATCCTGGAATTAACCATAACCCTGCAGGATGACATCACCAGCCGAACACACCGCACATATGAAGTGCAGCCACTGGTTAAGGTCCTGGCAACACTCCATTTCCTTGCCAGTGGCTCTTTTCAAAGAACAAGAACGAGTGGTGGCTGGGATGTCACAATCCTCCATGAGCAGATAAGCAGATGTGTGCACCAGGTTATCCCAGCAATCCTCAGACGCATGGCCAACCAAATCATCAAAACCACCACTGAGGAGCTGCGGCTGAAGGCAATGACAGATTTCTACAGAATTGCCAGATTCCCATGCACCATGGGGGCCATTGATTGCACACATGAGACAGAGCACATATACCGCAATCGGAAGCATTGGCATTCCATCAACATACAGGTGATAGTCGATGCCCAAGGCCTCATATGGCACGTCCGTGCCAAACACCCCGGATCCAGCCATGACAGCTACATATACAATCAGAGCCCCATCCCAATGGAATTAGAACAGAACGTGTATGGGGACACCTGGCTGGTTGGTAAGTGACATGGTTGGCAGGCATGACTGTCCCCCCCCATGATGCACATATCACAAGGGGCACATGCATGACTAACATCCTCCTGTTTTTTCCCTTACAGGTGACTCTGCATATGCACTGGGACCCCATCTCATGACTCCTATCCGGAACCCCCAAACCCCAGGAGAGGAAAGATACAATGAAGCCCACGCCCAAACACGTGCAGTGGTGGAGCGCACCTTTGGCCTCCTGAAGTCACGTTTCCGATGCCTGGATAAGTCTGGGGGTACCCTGTTGTATTCCCCAACCTTTGTGTTCCAGATCATCGGTGCATGTTGCCTGCTGCACAACTTCGCAGTGAGAAAGGGCCTGCAGATTGACATACGTGATGACCTGACCCCTGAACCAGACAATCCCCCCCTAACCGAGGCTAACCTTCTGAGGGAAGAGCAGCCAGGAGACAGCTCACATTAGGCATCTTTGCACATTAAACACACACATTAATCATGGCACAATGAGAATGCATGCATGCACACCACTGTGGTCCCTAGCACACACACATCACATCCTCTTCAAATTGGATTAGCACAAGCCCACCATGCAGGATTTGGGAGCAGCAATGCCACGCCACGGCTCCAATTATGTCACTGTACATTCATACACCATTCACACGGACCTGGGGATCACTTCTCCCTGGTCCTGGGAACCCTTCTCCATGACAAATGAGGATGACACCCCTTTTGCGGCAGGAATGTCACCCCCACATTCTGAAATCATTCACAAAAAAAAAACAGCAAAAAAAAAAAAAATGAAAAAAAAAAAAACAAGAAAAAAAAAAGAAAAAACTGAAAAAGAAAAAAAAAGGGGGAAACCAAATTAATGCCGCTGGCGTGACCCATGCCTGGTGCGCCCACGGCCACGGCCCCGGCTCCTCAGGGGAGACTCATGGGGAGGGGGGGGTAATCCGGGCAAGGAGAAGCAGCCCCTGATCTCTGCCCACCTGGCGGCCTGCCCTCCAAGGCCACGGCAATTCTGGTCAGGCCAGCACTTAGTGATGCCGTATTGGCCTGGATAGCATGGATGAGGGCCCTCACATCCTGCCCAACGTCTGCTGTAGTAGTCTGCAGTACGTTTAGGCAGTTTGCAAGAGCCCGGGAGTGGCAGTCCAGGTCCCCAAGCGTATCCTTTATGAAGGACAGGCTCTCCTCTATCCGCCCCAAAGTCTGGCTGACCTGTCCCAGATGGCAGGCCTGAAGGGCCTGGTCCCTTCTGAGATTTGCGGGCAGAACCTCGGCCACCCCCCTGGTCTTCTGGGACGACTTCCTGCCTCCAGCTGATGCTTGTGGCTGGGGAGAAGGGGAGGCCCTTGGGAGGGGAGCCCTGTTGGGGGAGGAGTGGGAGGGGCTAGCCCTTATGGAGGGCTGGCTGCTGCCAGCCAGAGAGGCAGACTCCTCCAAAAAAAAAAAAAAAAACTAGCTGACATGACATCCTCCTCCTCCTCAAACTCCTCCTCCTCCAACTCCTCCGAGGACTCCGGCCTTGTCGGGGGGTCCTCATCAGGCTGTTGTCCCGGGGATGGTGCGGTCAGGCCAGATGACCCAGCACCCTCCTGCACATCTGTGGGTGACACAAAACATTCACAGGTTGGAGGATCCACACATTTGCCACATATTCCTTTCCCCCCCTCCCCCACACATGCTACACACCAGATAGGGAAAAAAACCTTACCTGGCATCACGGCTTCATGACTGGAGTCATAATCAGGCAGGCCCTCCACTTGTTGTCTATTAAAAGTCTGGGCCACCGCACGCTCCTCCGCTGTCAGCCTAACAGGGCATTGTGGGCCCCCTCCTGTGTCCCTGGCATGGGCTGCCATTTTGGCCAGCTTCTTTCTGACCAGACGCCGAAGATCATTGATTTTCTTGACGATCCCCTCGCGTGTCTGGGTCCCCCCCCCCCCAATGCATTGACCTGGTTAGTAATGTTCCGCAAAATCTCCTTTTTCCTGGCCGGGGGGGTGTTGGCACTCTCCGGGCCGTGAAGGAAACGCCCATATTGGGTAATGGCCCGGGCAATAATTTGTTTCTCCCCCAAAGAAAAATTGCTCTTCCGCTTCCTCTCAGTCATATTCATACAACAACTCTCTCCCAAACAATCACAAAAAATCACTCACAAAAACAAGCAGGAAAAATCAAGCAACAAAACAAACAAACCAAAATCTATCAACCAAAAAGTATCACAACCAGTCACCTAAAAACACTTTTAAAAATATTCTACCAAACACTAGATCAAACAGTCAACAAATATCACAAAGACAAGTCACAACACAACAAACAAAATACAGCTAGAAAAATATATATACACTAGTACATATAACACCGCGCTACCTAACCAAACATAAAATAGCTGCCAAACACCACAGAATTGGATCAATTCTGCAACAGAAACAAGTGATAACAAAAGAAAAGTGTAACGCTAAAATTATGTGAAAATTAACCATATCACGCAATGAAGCATCATATAAACATATAGGGCCAGATTCAGGTAGAGTTGCGCTGGAGTAATTTGATATGCGCCGCGTAACTGTGAAGATGCGCCGTCGTTTCTATGTGCCCGTACCCACCAAACTAGATGCGCCCAATAACGGGTCATTTGCGACCGGCGGAACGTTCCGACGCCAGAGTATCGTCAGCGCTTATTTTCGCTGGGCGCATCAGTCGCGCCCATTGATTTCCCCTGCAAATATGCAAATGAGGGAGATTTCCCAATTCACGAACGGATTAGCACCATACGCTGGCTACATGCGCCGCGCGTATCTGGTCCGTCCGGCGCAAAGTTATTTCTACAAAAGGCTGCTTTATTTTTACTCCAGACGGTCACAGGTCAGCAGGAGAGCAGCTACAGCAGCGTTACCGACGATAGGAGCTTGCTGAACAACAACACTTGCAAGGACAACACCTCTGTATGCCAACATGCCAGGGGCAATTGTGGTGCTAGAACTAATGATGGGTCCCCTGGAACCAAGAAGGCGGCCACGTGAGAGGATATACCGCACTCGTATGAACCTCTTTGGCATGGGGGATGAGGAGGTGTATCGCCTCTTCAGATTCAGCCCAGATGCAATACTTGAACTAACCACAACCCTGCAGGATGACATCACCAGCAAGACACACCGCTCACAAGCAGTGCAGCCACTGGTGAAGGTCCTGGCAACACTTCATTTCCTTGCAAGTGGAACATTCCAGCGTACAAGTGGAGTGGTGGCTGGGATGTCACAGTCCTCTGTGAGCAGATGTGTGCACCAGGTTGTCCCTGCAATCCTCAGACGCATGTCCAACCAGTTCATCAGACCCACCACTGAGGAGCTGCGGCTGAAGGCAATGACAGATTTCTACAACATTGCCAGATTCCCACGCACTGTGGGGGCCATTGATTGCACACATGTGGCCCTACAGCCCCCCAGTGCCACAGAGCACATATACCGCAATCGGAAGCATTGGCATTCCATCAACGTACAGGTGATAGCCGATGCCCAACGCCTCATATGGCACGTCCGTGCCAAACACCCCGGGTCCAGCCATGACAGCTACATATACAATCAGAGCCCCATCCCAGCAGAATTTAACCAGAACATGTATGGGGACAGCTGGCTGGTTGGTGAGTGACAAGGGAGTCAGGCATGACTATCCCCTCCCGTGATGCACAACAGAAATCGCACATGCATGACTAACATTATCCTGTCTTTTCCCTTACAGGTGACTCTGCATATGCACTGGGACCCCATCTAATGACTCCTTTCCGGAACCCCCAAACCAGAGGAGAGAGAAAATACAATGAAGCACACATCAAAACCCGTGCAGTGGTGGAGCAAACATTTGGGCTCCTGAAGTCCCGTTTCCGATGCCTGGATAAGTCTGGGGGGACCCTATTGTATTCCCCTACCTTTGTGTGTCAGATCATCGGTGCATGTTGCATACTACATAACTTTGCTATGAAAAAAGGCCTGCATATTGACATACGTGATGACCTGACCCCCGACCCACACAGTCCCCACCTGCCAGAGGACACCCAGTCTGCTGATGGAAGAGCAGTCAGGAGGGTCCTCGCCGTAGGCATCTTTGGACACTAAACCAAAAAATTAATAACACAGACAGTGCACGCATGTACACCACTGATGTCCCTAGATCACACACACCACATCCACATCACATTGGATTAGCCCAAGTCCAGCATGTAGGAGTTGAGAGCAGTAACACCAGCGTCAAGGCCCCAATGATGTCACTGTCCATTCATACACCTTTCACACGTCATTCATTCAGCCGTGGGGTTCACTTCACCACCACGGCCGAGGGTGACACCCCTTACTTTCAGGAGTGCCACACCCTCACATTCACACACCATTCACACTGTCCCCTGCACTCCTGACCGTGTGCAGTACAAAAATAAATTAATAATATCATATCCTGATAAATAAAATAAACAAAATCTCATAACCTGAGAAAAAGAAAAAATAAACTCATGACCTGAGTATGTCCAAACCAAAAATATAAAACAAGAAAAAAAAAAAAGGCCTCATCGGGGATGCCGGGGCTTCTTCTGGGGGCCCCTCTCTGGCTCCTCAGCTGCCTGGATGGAGTGGGTGGGGGTGGGGGGGCATCTGGAGGTGGCTGATCCCCAGGTGGGCCACTCCTGGCAGGTGTGGCCTGCGTGCCCTCCAAGGCCCTGGCTATCCGTCCAAGGTAGGAGTTCGTCTGGGCCTGCATCCGGAGCTGATGGGTGACCTGGTAGTGCTGGGCCCGCCGACTCAGCCTCCCCTGGTCCCGGATGGCAGCACTGTTGGCCTGGACGGCTGCAGTAAGGTGCCGAATATCCCCCTGCACCTCCCCCAAAGTGGTGACCACTGCAGCGCAGTTGCAGCTGACATCCTGCACTGCGTTGCTGAGGTTGGCAACGGAGCCCAGGCTGTCAGACACTTTCTGTAAGTGCCCAACTATGGCCCCCATCTGTTCCGTCTGCCTGGCGTGATCCCTCGCCAACTGGTCCTGGACACCATCAGACACCCCCCTGGTCTTCTGGGTCGCCTTCCTGGGGCCAGAAGATGGTTGTCCTCGGGTGGAAGGAGTCGCCCTTGAGGGGCTTCCGAGGATGGGGGAGGGGACGACAGACGGCCCAGGAGAAGGGGAGGAGACAGACAACACTAAGGTAAAGTCCTGCTCTGCCACAGCAGGATCCTCTACAACCACCTCGGCAGGTGTGGTGTGGCCACTCTCCTCCTCCACAACCTCTTCACCACCCAGTGGCTCGGGCACACGATGGCGTGGGGGGGATGGGGTGGAATGCACGCTGACAGATGATGGCCCAGCTCCGTCATCTGTGGATGACACAAAGCAGACACATGTTGGTGGTCCCACACACTTGGCACATGTACCCTCCCCCCCCCAAATGCAAAACAACAAATAGGGGATTATAAAACACTTACCTGTCCTTGTGCCTTCCTCCACGGAGTCATAGCCTGCGACCCCCTCCACCTGCTCCCTCTCCAGGCAGCGAGCAACCACCTCCTCCTCTGCGGTTAGGGTGACAGGACATGGGGGACCACCACCTGTGCCCCTCTCATACCTCCTGATGGAGGCCACCTTGTCCCTCACCTTGCGCCGCAGGTCATTAATTTTTTTTGTATGTCCCCAGCAGTCCGGGTGGAGTACCCCAGGACATTGACCCTGGCAGCAATGGACTCCAGGATGCCCTGCTTCCTCTCCCGGTGGTCTTTCGGCTTTTTTTGCCATGGAGAAAAGCATTATCCGTCTCCATTGCCGAAATGATGAGCGAGACCTCCTGTGCATTAAAATTCAGGTTCCTCTCTCTCTCTGGGGTAGCGGGAGCAGCCATCACCAAACAAAAGTATCTTCCCTGGGGTGGGGGAAAGCGGAAATACTTTTGCGCCGGAATGGCGTTTCCGCCAGCGCTTTTAAGCGCCCAGCAGAACGCATTGCGCTGACGTTTCCCAGGAAGTGGTGCCGACGGAAGTTGTGAGCATGCGCACAAGGGGGGCGAGTGGAGCCGCACTCACTGCGCATGCTCCGTGGATGATGCGCTGAACGTAAGCCTCTGCGCTGGGCTCCGCCCATCATTTACATATGATCACACCCACTTCCCCTTGCGTCGGGTTACGCCAGCGCATTATCGTTACTCTGGCGCAAGTTTACGCGCAACTGCTATGTGAATTACAGGACTTGCGCTGAAAGGGTCTTCAGAGTAACGTAAATGAGAAGCGTTACTCCAGAGGAAAGATACTCTCATCTACCTGAATCTGGCCCATAAAGTGAAAAAACTATAGAACACATAAATCATTATATAAATGTGTAACTTAATGCTCAAAAAAGTTCATATCTCTAAATATGAAGATTCTAAGGGATGAGTCTCAATATTGATTCCCAATCCAAATGTTCAAATGAACGTGACAATAAATGAAAATAGTGTTGATAGCAGATCCACCACCAAAGAGAAAATGGGAGGCTTACCGGAAAACGTGGACTCAACTAAGCATAAACTTAATGAGTCACTAAAGCATGTATATGGTGATATCCGGACAGCAAACCTACTAATGGCAAGAGAGGGATGGAATTTCAATGCTGGTCAACTCCTCATATGGTAGATGGAAGCCAAAAAATAGTACCAGGACCAACATACGGGGACCGTAGGCTCTTTACACAGGATCCAAAGAGCTCAGAGTGCAACAGTGAGGAGAGGAAAAACAAATGCGTACATAGGGCCAGATTCAGGTAGAGTTAGGCTGGAGTATCAGTGATACTCCAGCCTAACTGTCACTTTAAGCCGGCGTTTCTATTTTCTGTAACCAGAAAACAAGAAACGCCGGGTTGGAGTTCCGATGCGATCGGCGTAATTGAATTTCACCATCGCATCGCAACTTTAATTTAAAAATGGCGCCGGGGGGTTCCCGCTGATTTACGCTGAAAAAAAATGTTAATCAGCGGGAATCGGCAATTCACGATCGTATTCGGGCGCGACGCAGTGACTTTCCGACGTTTCCGTAAGCGATACGCGGCGTAAAGATAAAGCAGCCCCCTAGTGGAGTATCCTATGTTAAGTATAGCCGTCGTCATCACGTCGGAAAAAAAAAATCGCGTCGCTTGCGTAAAACGTCCATGTGGGGATTTGACGTCATTGACGTTCACTGACAGAATTTGGAGCATGCGCACTGGGATGCATTGACAGTCGACGCATGCGCAGTACGTTCGCCGCGGGATCGCGCTTATTTTAAATAATCCCCCCCCCGTACCTGCCCAATTTGAATTCCGCCGGCTCATTTACGATACGCTGCCGCAACTTTAGGAGCAAGTGCTTCATGAATAACAGCACTTGCTCCTAAAATTTCGCCAGAGTAACGTAAATGAGAAACGTTACTCCAGAGCAAAGATGTTCCCATCTACCTGAATCTGGCCCGTTTAAAATCTTTACTGTGATATTCAAGATACAAATCGTTACACTCACATTTCAGCAGACATATTTTGTAAAGTCTAGCAGTGGAGTCAGCAAGAATCCCGACGCGTTTGATCGAAACGCGTCGGGTTTCTTGCTCATTTCACGGCTCACGGCTCATTTCAATGTAACACGCCCACGTCCTTCCCAATTTGAATTACTCCGCCTTACGCCTCGGAATTAACGTTATACCGGTGCTAATTTCTGCGCAAATACTACCAGAATACGGTGATTGTGCCTCTACATTGCGCCGGTCTAACGTAAAGGAGGTACGCTACGCTGGTCAAAATATGCGCCAATGTACGTGAATCTGGCCCGTAGTCTTTTTTTTTTTGGTTTTCTTCGCTAACTTCCTGTTAAGCAAAATCAATGGTGTTTATAATGCAATCTAGAATGGTATATTTTTTAAAAATCCATTTTATCATGACATAGACCATTCCATAATTATGCTTTTGGTTTGGAAAAATTTAACTTACTTTTTGCCAGGGTGTCTTGAATTTGGTTATATTGCTCTTCTTCTCTTGGCTTTAAGTCTGACCAGCGTTTTCTTAACTGGTCTTTAGAACGTTTTACATTATATTTTCGTTGCAGAAATGCAATTATTTTATCTAAAATAAGATCCTTCCTGGTGTTAGGCCTTTCATATCTTTGCTTCTTCCCATCGTAATCATGTTTTTGTAGCATGAACACCATATCTACCATCTCTGCTCTTGACATGGGACTTGCTTTCTTTCCTGCTGGACTCTGCTCTTCTCTGTCCATCTGCAGTAACCCTTGTCGCTTTTTGTTCGATTTCTGGGCACTCTTCTTTACCCCGTCCTCCGCCATGCTGCCTCGTGTTTCTTCGTTGGGTGATGTCGCAGTTGGCGCATCTCAATGATGTGTTAACTGGCGCGCAAATCAGGGGCGGAGCGAACAGCACACGGACAGTAGCTTACGTTGAGAACGTTGTTTCTCAGGAGCCGTGATCGGTGAAACCAGTGATCGTTCTGTACACAGCCTTTGCGATCTATTTAAAAGAGAGGCCCGGAGCAAAACAACAAGCCATCAGCGTAGGACCGGCATGACAGGGTTAACAGAAACCTTTACAAGCCAGGGGGGAGTGGTCATGAGAGGTGCAGTGTGCAGAGGAGGATAGGCTATAAATTCTCCCCCCTCCTTTCCTGGGTAACACAGTCTGGGGAGAAAAGTTCCCACCCACCCTCCCTTTTTGTTATGGGCTTGCTGATAGTGGTGATAATGGTTGAGAGAATTGTTGTTTTGGGTGCTTTCCTTGTGTTTTGTTTCTCCTTATGCAGGTACGAGGTTCATGCTGTCGTGGCAGTGGCGGGTGTTTGGACTTTGCAGGAGAAGAAATTACCCCAAATATGGATGCCATTACCCAGAGGTGGTATGGGTTCTGAAGGGGTGTGGTTTCCAGTCTACCAAGGTGTAGCTGTAATGTTGGTTAATGGGGGCTGTTAGAATATTATTTCAAATTCATAATTCGGCAATTCATAATTTATGGCAAGCTTGCAAAACATATTTGGATTTATGATTAATCATAGTAATTAGGTATGAGTGAATGGCCTTGATCAATTGATATGACATAATTCTTCCATCTAAAAACTGAGCAGTGATAATATTTCTGGTCAGCCAATTTGAGAGTGACATAAGATTTGAGTGTCAGGATTTTGACGCAGCTGTCTCTCCAGTATCAAGGGATGACATGAGGTCAGCAGGTCAGCAGGCTCACAGATAAGAATACCCATAGAGTTCATGTGTCATAGAGCTGAACCAAGAAATACTGTCTTCACGTGTTTTTAAAGCTAAAATCAGAATCCGTAACTAAGCTACTTATAATATACTTTTTTTATATCTATTGTTAAGTTAGTTTTAAGTGAAGTCTTAGTCCTACTAATATGTATTAGTATATATGAAGGTATAGCTGGTAATATTAATATATGTTCATATAGGTTATGACGTTACATTAGCACAGTACTCTAAGTATAGAGTGTCACATGTGTGCCTGTCAATCAAACTCCATATGACTCTGTGCTAAGATCTTCATATTGCTGAACCTAGCAGAAGAATATTGTGCCATACAAGGGTCTACGTCTGGACGGTGTGAGGTCATGACGTTCATTTGTAACATATATATATATGCTTTGCTTTAAAGAAGGCTGGAGACTTACACGACGCTGACACCACACACTTTCATGACGCTCACACACACACAGATTCTCTCACACCCACTTTGGAAGACAACACTGACATGCTGACGTATTGACAAGGAGAACAGCTGATACCAGAAGTCTAAGAACTTCATTTCCTGCATCTTCTTCACTTGGAATCAGACAAAGATGGAGCCTGAGACAGCACACATGCTTTCATAAGCTTGCTACATCACTATCAATTCAATTTTATATATTTTCATCTACGCTAAACTGAACTTTATACTATTTTTCATTGTGTTTATGATGCCACCTGTGTGTTAATAAACTCACACGTAATTTTCAAGTCAACCCGACTATGAATGCTATTCATTCAGAAACGCCCTTGAGCTACAAGAATATGAAATATTAATAATATTCTTCATTTGGCGAGCCAGAGTTTACCGTCATATCTCTCTATTTTTATGAAAATCTCGAACCTTGATGAGGGGGGAGAGATTGGCGCAATTTTGCGAATATTCAAGTCTCGAGAAAAAAGACGGTTCAGAACCTATCAAGCAAGAGGCGTTGTGCTGCGTCAGACGCGGACAACAGTCCAGCAACAGACGGTTGAAGACGAGAAATTCATCTAAATAACGGTGAGTAAAAAACTATGAATTTTATAGATAAGTTTGCTAGAGAGAGTAAACTTGAATTTAAAGATGTGTCTCTTTATCCTAATGACAGTCACTTGTGGTTGTATATGTACCAAGAATGCTTAAATTCGAATGTCCGGATAGACAAATCCAGGTTTACTGTGAATAAATTAAATAAGAAAATAAGTAATGTATTGAAATTGGTGAGAATATTTAATAAGATGATTATTAATATTTTACCTGCCAAAAATGTGTGTACACTAAACCAGACAGAGACTAATAATGTACAGAACACAGGAATACATGAAAATGTGTCCCAGGATTCTCTCAGTTGTCCTAACTGTGAGATTCTTTGTAATTACATAGAGAATCTTGAGGAACAATTAGAATCTAAAAAAATGATTTTGCCAAAGTTGCAAAATGACAGTAGACAGATTGCTGTAATAAATACAGATGACAAAAAGACTGAAACCAAGTCAAAGCAACAATCTTATTTTCCGGAAAGTTTGGAAATAGAGAATGTTGATGCTACTGATGAAATGGAAATGAAACATAAAAACTTATTATGTAGAACTGCAAAACTAAAGTTGCAAATACATGACCAACTTATGAAAGTTTTAAAAGACTTTCCTAGTTATGACGTTGAGGCTACTGTATTTTCCAATTGGGATTTATTTGAAATGTTTGCGGATCGTTTTAATCTTTCAAACGATCAACGCAATTACATATTTCAGTTGTGGATTCCTGTTAATTTTGCTAAACGAATCCATTCACTTGTTAGTGATGATGAAGGTCAGGAAAGACAAAATGACGCCACAGATAGATTGCGACTATTATTGCTATGTATGACCGGTGAGCAAAAACCGACCATAGAAATGCTAGACCTATTACAGACTACTGCAGAAGAAGATCCATTTTGGTTTAAAACAAGATTTTGCAAGGTTTATGAAATGATATTTGGAGTAGATGATGAAACTGACCCAGGTTTAAAAATAGCTTTCATAAAAAAATGTAAATACCTTGACCCAACTTCAGTGGCCATAGCACAGGAACGTCAAAATTTAAATGCTATAGTAAGCTTCATTGACAAAATTAGGAGACAATTGAATCAAAGCAATCTCACACATGAGGTTTCTATTATTCAATGTGACAAAAATAGTCAGGTTACAGACGTGTTAGAAACGACAGGTCTCAGCAGGAATGACAAGGACAGGTGCAGTCAAGTGAGGCAAGGAGATGACCCTGTGACGTGTTTTTACTGTCATGAAACTGGCCATATGAAAAAACATTGCTTTAAGTTTAAGAGTGACTTACAAATAAGAACTAAAGATATGGAGTATGAAAAATCAGCTTTTGTACAACCTGGTTTTTCATGTCAAGATAATATTTTGACTGAATTGCCTTATCACACTGAAGTCAAACAGATCAGTAATTTAACTGTTCACAGTAGTTCAGACAATATGGCAAAAGGAGCTGTCACTGAAAGAGAAGGTTTATTGCCATTGCCAAAAATAGAATCACACCCAGATTCTATTTCTCTGCCATTACAATATGTAGCACCAATTATTTTGGCCAAGAATGGGAGGCCATATTTACAATGTTTGATAAATGGTAAACATATTAATTGTCTCATTGACAGTGGATCTGAGATTAGCCTTACCAAAGAAAACATACCTGTGAAACCCAATTCTCCTATGTGTAATATAGTGGGTTTTAATAATATAGGTAATTTCACTGCTAGACAGGTATCCAATGTAACATTTGAAGTACCTGGATTAGTGAAAACTAATATTAACATTTGGGTCTGTCAAGAAGCAGAGAATATACTTGGCATTGATGTAATCAACAAACAAAAGTGGGTGATTGATTTGGCTAATAAAAGTATTTGGAAAGATCCATCTAGGCCCAAATCAGTGCTGATTGATCCCTCTGTATACAGTAATGTTGGTTCCATTACCAATATGTCTACAGAACAAAAGTGGCCTGATGTTGATGGTAATTGTGCTTTAAAGGAAGTGGTACTATGTTTTCCAAGTTTGTGGTCAAAGTTCAAAAATGACATTGGAACTTTGAAAAGTGGCGAATTAAATATTGAAGGAAAAGATCCAGAACCTCTTGATCAGAGTGAGTTACCACCAGAATCAATTGGTCCACTTTCTGACATTATTCAAGAATTTGAACAACTTGGAATTGTAAAGAAAGCTAAATCAGTGGTAAATAACTGTATTTTGCCTATCAAAAACATTGATAATTCATGTTCTTTATCAGTTGATGTCAGAACATTGAATAAGCATATCACAAATAGCCCAGTTCTTCCTGATAAATCTAACATAAAGTTAAATTTGATTGCCCAGGACAAAGTGTTTTCAGTACTAGAAATCGCTAATAGCCATTTTTCCATTCCTTTAACTAAAAGTTGTCAATACAAACTTGCGTTTACATTCAGAAAAGAGACTTATACGTTCACTCGATTAATACCTGGACTAGGTATAGGTGCTGGTGTAGTTCATGAAACTATAGCAACGATACTTTCTAAATTTTCTAGGCCAGATTGCATTTGTCAGCACGTGGATACGATTTTGCTGAGTACTCAGAATATCGATGAACATATGGCTCTTTTGTCTGAATTGTTTATGATGTTACAAGCTGAAGGTTTAAAATTAAACACGACAAAAGTTCAGCTGATGAAAAATCAAGTGAAATTCCTTCACATGCAAATTAGTCAAGGAAAGAGACAATTGTTGCAAGAAACAGTAAGAGATATTACTGTTATCCCAACTCCAACAACTTACAAGGCATTGCATCAATTTTTGCATAAAATAAATCATTGCAAAGAGTTTGTACACTGTTTTGCAGAAAAAGTTAATCCACTATATAATCTTTTAAGGAATAAAGGTAATATAGTTGACCAGTGGGGTCCAAATGAGAAAAATGCTTTTGAAGTGTTGAAAAAAGATTTGCAGAATGCTCCAGCATTAAGTACAATAGAGGTCTGTTCTGAAACATCGTTTGTTTTGAAAACTCATGTATCTGAGAATGCCATCTCAGTAACATTGTTTCAGTTACAAGAAGGTAAGGAGAACATAATTGCCTATTTCTCCAGAGTTTTATCATTTATGGAAAAAACTTTTGAGCCAGGTGTGAAGCAACTTCTAAGTGTTTACTATGCAATTAAAGTTACAGAGAGCATAGTGAAATCAAACAAAATCATTGTACAGACACCTGACTGCTCATTAAAAGGTATTTTTGATGAAGGTAGTTTTAAAGAAATTAGGAAAATATATCCACTTTGGTTCAGAGCTTTATTGCCCATACACATTCAGATAGATGGGAACGAAAGACATCTACAGGAATTTACACCAACACATGTTTATACAGCTGTAGCTGAGAAGTCTTTATCTCAGGTTTCCAATGCAAGAGCTGAAAAAGACATTGAAGTACTTGCAGAACACTCTGACACTAAAGTAAGAACTTCTACACAGAATACAGTTACGCATATTTCTAATCGTTTAGAGGTGAGAACAAAGGCATAGTCCATTGTCATCTCTGGGGTGATATGAAATCTAACTTTGTTCGTTAGAAATAGAATTCGTATCATGACCAAAAATGAAATATTGCGTCCTGACATACCTAAACTTCACAGTACATATATTTTATAATTTAGGTCATTTTTAGACAGGATAAGGACAGTACATAGAAGTACATAGTCACACAAAAGTTCTCTTTGAAGGAAAATATAAGATAGTATTTCACATATAGTTTTAACTAAAGTTATTGTTTCATAATGTTTTAATATTTGTTGGAAAAAATAGGAAAATGTACAAGAATTAATATAAATATTTTATTCCTGAGTAATGATACTGCCTCTCTTTTACAGATATGGCATCTAAAATCAAACAAATATGGAGGATAACAAGGTTCTATAAAGAGCAAAGAGAAAATCAATGTTAAAAGAAGAGATCCTTTTTGGAAGAATATTTGACAAAAGATTTATAATTCATATTTATGAACTATTTTATCTTATTCAACAAGGTTTTTCTAACCTAACAGAACTTGAAGAAGACATTTTAAAGACATTTCATGAAGAAAAATTAATCAGAAGGAACTTTATCTACTATAGATAAACAATTTAGGACTGAAACATTTGTCCACATATACATATACATTTTTTGATCATCCAATTATTCTGATATTAATGTTTACATTAAGTTAGGATTATTATTATTATTTTTATTTATTTTTCTTAATTCACATATTGAATGTTAGCACAATCATTCTAAGTTAATAGAACATTTATTGTTCATAACTTAGGAAATATATCACTCTTAATAGAACAATGGGAAAAGTTATGAAAAGTTTTAGAAAGTATAGTATATTTCCAAAGAGCTAAAATATTATTTGAGCACATATATGGAAATATATCATTGCATTATTTACTTATTTTAATAATAATAATTTTCATTATTATTATTATTATTATTATTAATTATTGATATTAGTCATCTTTATGTTTTACATTTGTAAAAATCTATACCATTATTTAAAAATTTTGAATAGACAGATCTAAGAGGAGTTAAAAGTAACTAAAGCATTTAGAAGGAGAAATATTTCTAGCTGCTTCAGTTCTGAGGAATATTGTGCCGATCATTTGATATAAGGCGGAGCAATTGAAATACAAATGTTTGTATGTGTGAATTAAATAATTTTAGTATGATTAATCATAATTCAGGGGGGATTGTTAGAATATTATTTCAAATTCATAATTCGGCAATTCATAATTTATGGCAAGCTTGCAAAACATATTTGGATTTATGATTAATCATAGTAATTAGGTATGAGTGAATGGCCTTGATCAATTGATATGACATAATTCTTCCATCTAAAAACTGAGCAGTGATAATATTTCTGGTCAGCCAATTTGAGAGTGACATAAGATTTGAGTGTCAGGATTTTGACGCAGCTGTCTCTCCAGTATCAAGGGATGACATGAGGTCAGCAGGTCAGCAGGCTCACAGATAAGAATACCCATAGAGTTCATGTGTCATAGAGCTGAACCAAGAAATACTGGCTTCACGTGTTTTAAAGCTAAAATCAGAATCCGTAACTAAGCTACTTATAATATACTTTTTTATATCTATTGTTAAGTTAGTTTTAAGTGAAGTCTTAGTCCTACTAATATGTATTAGTATATATGAAGGTATAGCTGGTAATATTAATATATGTTCATATAGGTTATGACGATACATTAGCACAGTTCTCTAAGTATAGAGTGTCACATGTGTGCCTGTCAATCAAACTCCATATGACTCTGTGCTAAGATCTTCATATTGCTGAACCTAGCAGAAGAATATTGTGCCATACAAGGGTCTACGTCTGGACGGTGTGAGGTCATGACGTTCATTTGTAACACCCCCGGGAGGAGCTCGATGGGACAATCGTAGGGCCTATGAGGCGGAAGGGTCTCAGCTCCCTTCTTGCTGAAGACATCCAGATAGTCGTGGTAGGCCTCAGGGACAGATTGACGGGTCTCAACCTCAGAGTCCATGCAGAGTAAGGACGGAGGTGAGGGTAACACTTGCAGGCAGTGCTGCTGACAATAAGAAGATTGGAAGCTGATCTCTCCCGTGGTCCAGTTGACCTGTGGGTTGTGGACTTGTAGCCACGGCAAGCCCAATATGACAGGGAACAGGGGGGAGTCAATCACATCCAAGCACAATAGTTCATGGTGGTTGCTGGCAATAGTGGTGGCTAAAGGCTGGGTCTCTCGGGTAACCGGTCCAGATCTCAACACCGAGCCATCCGCTAAGTAAACAGAGAGTCCAGTAACCCTAGGGCGAAGAGGGATCTGATGTCTGGAGGCGAATGATTGATCCAAAAAACAGCTGCAGGCTCCTGAATCAAGAATGGCGCTGACTTGGATAGTCCTTTCTGGAAGCTGGAAGAAAACAGGAACAGCTAGGTGAGCGGAATTGCTTGGGAGAGCAGGCAAATGAACAGATGACACAGACAGACACTTACGGAGCTTTGCGGGACAGGTCCTCACGTAGTGGCCGGCCTCACCGCAATACAGGCACAGGTTGTTAGCCCTGCGGCGTTGGTATTTCTCAGGGGTGAGAGAAGGGCGGAGGAGGCCTAACTGCATAGGCTCCGAGGTATCAGTAACAGATGAGGCAGAAGAGATTGGTGGAGCTGGGTTGGAGACGGGTGGTACCCGTGGCATCATCCAGACAGGGCGAGATGGGGCAGTGGCCCTTTCAGTTCTGCGCTCCCTCAGGCGTCGATCGATCTGGATGGTCAGGTTGATTAGAGCATCCAACGTTCCTGGGACTCCTACCCGGGCCAGTTCGTCCTTGAGTGATTCAGAAAGGCCTAGGCGGAACTGGTAACAGAGGGCTGCGTCATTCCACCTTGTATCCAAACTCCATCTGCGGAATTCGGACACGTAGTCCTCTGCTGGTCTGCGACCCTGTTGTAGGGCTCGCAGAGCGGCTTCTGCGGAAGCGGTCTGATGAGGATCCTCATATAGTAGAGACATGGCCTGAAAGAAGGTGGTCAGGTTGTCAAGTGCAACGTCTTTTTGTTCCATAAGGCGATGGGCCCAAGCTTGCGGTTCGCCAGAAAGCAGTGCGATGACGAAACCCACTTTAGTGGCTTCTAGGGAGAAGGTCCGTGGCTGTAGAGCAAAGTAAAGTTCGCAAGCATTGCGGAAAGCCCGATATTTGCTACGTTCTCCTGAGAACCTTTCTGGCATAGGGACTCTGGGTTCAGGCGGCAGCATGATTACGGAAGGAGAAGTGGATGCACCAGAAGCAGCAGAGGTGGTGGCAGGAGCAGATAAAGCCTGGACGCGATTCTCCAAACGCGTGTAGCCTTCTTGCAAAGTTCGGACTGCTTGGGTCAATCCATCCAGGTGGCGACAAAGTTCCTGCATAGGATCCACTCCCTGCGCGGGCTCGGTCATGGCTGTCCGGTACTGTCACGTACCTGGTGGTCGAGCCCGACGTGCAAGGAGTGGCTGCCCTTACTCCTCTGATCCCGAGACCCCTGATAGAGCAGACAGGGACTACCAGAGCGGGGAAGAGCAAGGGACTACCAGAGCGGGGAAGGTGTACCGTAGTACGGTGGAGATAAGTCCCAGCAGGAGGGCCCGCAGCAGGCTGGCGGATCAGGTACAGGTGCGGCAGGTAAGGCAGAGTCGAGTTCAGACCGGGTCGGCAACAGACGGGCAGCAGCGGGTACAGAGGGTCAGGCGGGCGGATCGTCAAGCAGGCAAGAGGTCAGGGCAGGCGAAAGACAAGAGAAGTCAGGAACAGGCCGGGTTGTCAGGAACAGGTACAAGCAGGACGGGTACAGGTAATCACAGGAACTGCTGTAGACCGGACAGCAAGAGGCAAAGGCTCACAGCAAGTTTAAATGCCCTGTTTTGGCGCCAGAGTGACGTTTTCTCGTGCCCGCGCGCCGTTACCGCTGGTGCGGGTGCCCGTGCCCGCCGCAGTGCCATGTTCAATTAATCTCATGTTGCAAAGTAACACAACCAAAACCTTCTCCATGGTGGATCCAATAAAATACTACAAAGGTGCATGTACAGTCGCTGAAACCTGGGATTGAACCAGGGACCTTTAGACCTTTAGCCTAACGCTCTCCCAACTGAGCTATTTCAGCTTTTAATGCACCTTGGGGGGTGAGGTTGGAGGGGGAAGCATGTCTTTAGAGTGTGGGAGGAAACCGGAGTACCCGGAGGAAACCCACACAGGCACAGGGAGAACATGCTAGGTGAAAGTGCTAACCACTAGACCTGTCACGATCAGGCTCAAAGGCCAGTAGCTATAGCAGTGCAGGACTACCACTGACCAGCAAGACAGATACACAGGCCTGGCAGATGACACAGGCTCACCTGGGGTGCGGAGTATAAGTGCTAACCGGTGTTTACCAGAGCTCCTGATGGTGGAGATGGATTTTGCTTTTTGTTAGCACCAGGTCGTGGTCCTCAGGATCGCCCTACCAGGGTGTGAGCAAGCCAGGGTACAGTAGCGGATAAGCAGACAAGGATGAAACAGCAGCGTGGTCAGTAAACAAGCCAAGGGATCAATCACCAGTGGCTGCAGGTTGGGATCAGGCAGAAGAGTAGTCCAGGGACAGGCCGAGGGTCAAACATGGGTGGTTGCAGGTACAAATGGCAGCAGAGCAGACAAATAGCAAGGCACTGGCTGGGAAGGCACAATAACCTGGCAAAGAGGAAGTGCTGAGATAAGGCTTATATAGGAAGTTCATAGGAGGAGCAAGGGGTTCAAGGTTCAAGGCAATCAAGAAACCAAGCAGAGTAATCTAAAGGATCATATAGGTTTATCCAGTAGATCAGGCAGGAAACATCCCAGATAGCTCAGTGAGGAAAAAAAACAATGCCAGACAGAGAAGAGGTCCCAGGTTCAAGCCCAGGTCCTGATAGTACTCCCCTCCTCTCAGGTCGTCCTCCGGACGTCCTAGGGCTTGTGAGGAAACCTCTGGTGGAATACTCTTGCTAATCTAGGGGAGTGAACCTTATTTTTGCTTTAGAAAATCCTGCCGGGGAGATTCTCCTCGCTTGCAAGGCTTTTTTAAATACCACCAGATCCTGCTTACGGACTATGGTGCCATTTAAGGCATACATGCAGTCAGGTGGTAGAACTTCCTTGGCAGGACAGGAAGTATTGATGGTATCAGGAACAGGTGTTTTTTCAGGAGGTAAAGAAGGGGTCTCTGGAGCAGGAGGTGGTTCTTTGGCAGGGCAGGGTGATGTTACTGCATTTACCACTGTGGAGCGTGGAATGACTACTGGAACTGGTCTGTTTTTGGGAGGTTGCATAGTTGCCTCTAGGCCAGATGGTAGGGGTTTCAAAGGGTTATTGGTTGCAGGTTCAAGATTTGCACTGGTTTTGTAGCTCACCGTAGTCTGGGAAACCACTTGTGTCATTGACAGACACGGACTGCCCATTGGGACTACTGGGAGTTTCCCGGTGGGCCGATGGCTCAGTTGCAGTCCTCGAGCCATTCCTCTCTGACAGTGAGTAATTGCAATTTCACTCCAATCAAGAGAAGCAGCAGCCGTCACTTGCTGGAGTGAGTATTAGCCTTTCTGCTCCCTCTTGCCCTATAGGGGGAGATAGAAAGCCGGCAGACTTTCCTTCCTTTCTCCCCTTATCACTTGTCACTTATCACATGACTGGAGAGAGGAACAATGCTGCCTTTCTGGGGAGTTGTGAATAAGTACGTGTGGGAGGGGGAGGAGAGGGGGCACTCTGATTCAAGGGGGGGGCACACTGATGGGGGACACCCTGGTGCAATGGGAGACACTCTGATGCAAGAGAGGAACTCTGATGTAAGGGGAGACGCTCGGATGTAAGGGGGCTCTCTGGTACAAAGGGGGGAAACTGATGCAAGGGGGGACACTCTAGTGCAAAGGGGGCACTCTGATGCAAGGGAGAACACTCTGGTGCAAGGAGGGACACTCTGGTGCAAGGGGGGACACTCTCATGCAAAGGGGGCTCTCTGGTGCAAGGGAGGACACTCTGGTGCAAGGGGGGACACTCTGGTGCAAGGGGGGACACTCTGGTGCAAGGGGGGACACTGAAGGGGAACACTAATGCAAGGGGGACTCTCTGCAAGGGGGAACTCTGATGCAAGGGGGAACACTCTGATGCAAGAAAAACTCTGATGGGGGACACTCTGATTCAAGGGAGACTCTGATGGGGGAGACTCAGATACAAGGGGGGCTCTGATGCAAGGGGACTCTCTGATGCAAGGGGGGCCCTGATGGGGGACACTGATGTAAGGGGGACTCTGATGCAAGGGGAACACTTAAAATTCATGTGGGCCAGTCTGGATGAAGTCCAAGGCCACATTTCTGTCCCAGTCCAGCCTTGGACCTACACACATTCTCTCCTTTTCCAACTATATATACTTTGATTAAACCAAGAGTCCTTTGGTAAAATCAATTGGCCAGAAGTGAATATCTAGTTATCCTCTCGCCTGTTTGCTGGTACACTGTTGACCAAGAGATTCCAAGCCTGCCCACCACGACAAGGTAGACTCTTCTAGGGCAGGACCTACACTAACTACACTAAGCTACCCGACTGGATGCTAGTCATCCTTTTTCTAATGTTGGATGTATGTAGTAAATAAATGTTAGTCCTGTTTTTACCGGGTCATGTAGCCCAACTTATCTGCAAGGCACCCTATTTTCTCTGGACCCTCTTGGTGGTAGATGAGTGCATATAGGTGAGGGCAGGTGGTATTACCAGTATGCTGGGGTGGGGGGGTGTGGACAGATGAAACTTGGGGGGAAGTTCCACTGGCCACACTCACCCTATACTCAGGGTGGTAGCGTCCCCTCTTGGTGGTAGATGAGTGCATATAGGTGAGGGCAGGCGGTATTACCAGTATGCTGGGCATGGGGGAGTGAGGGCAGATGAAACTTGGGGGGAAATTCCACTGGCCACACTCACCCCATACTCAGGGTGGTAGCGTCCCCTATTGGTGGTAGATGGGTGCATATAGGTGAGGGCAGTGGTATTACCAGTATGCTGGGCGTGGGGGAGTGAGGGCAGATGAAACTTGGGGGGAAGTTCCACTGACCACACTCACCCCATACCCAGGGTGGTAGCATCCCTTCTTGGTGGTAGATGAGTGCATATAGGTGAGGGCAGTGGTATTACCAGTATGCTGGGCGTGGGGGAGTGAGGGCAGATGAAACTTGGGGGGAAGTTCCACTGGCCACACTCACCCCATACTCAGGGTGGTAGCGCACAATTTTGGTGGTAGATGGGTGCATATAGGTGAGGGCAGGTGGTATTACCAGTATGCTGGGTGTGGGGGAGTAAGGGCAGATGAAACTTGGGGGGAAATTCCACTGGCCACACTCACCCCATACTCAGGGTGGTAGCGTCCCCTCTTGGTGGTAGATGGGTGCATATAGGTGAGGGCAGTGGTATTACCAGTATGCTGGGCGTGGGGGAGTGAGGGCAGATGAAACTTGGGGGGAAGTTCCACTGGCCACACTCACCCCATACCCAGGGTGGTAGCGTCCCTTCTTTGGTGGTAGATGAGTGGGTGTATTGGGTTGTGAGGCAGTTGATCCAGAAGAAGGCGAAAAACCCCAGCAAAGCATGATCCAATGTGCTCCATCTGGGAAAAAAATTCCTTCCTGATCCCCCGAGAGGCAAACGAATATTTCCTGGATCAGCCCTGTGTGTGTGGGAGGGCGGGCAATTGGAGCCCCACCCTCGGTGGTAGGTGAGTGGAGATGTGGGTGTTGGTGTGTGGATAGCGGGGGAGGAGGGACCATCCGCCACACAGAGCTCCAGAGGGAGGAGCCATTGTCCAGACTACAGGTGGGTCATGACGTGTCTGCGTAATCTGCCGCCTCTGCTCAGGCTCTGAGGAACTACAACTCGCAGCAATCTCTGTCCACATGGGGAACTACAACTACTCAGGGTGGTAGCGTCCCCTCTTGGTGGTAGATGGGTGCATATAGGTGAGGGCAGTGGTATTACCAGTATGCTGGATGTGGGGGAGTAAGGGCAGATGAAACTTGGGGGGAAGTTCCACTGGCCACACTCACCCCATACCCAGGGTGGTAGCGTCCCTTCTTGGTGGTAGATGAGTGCATATAGGTGAGGGCAGTGGTATTACCAGTATGCTGGGCGTGGGGGAGTGAGGGCAGATGAAACTTGGGGGTAAGTTCCACTGGCCACACTCACCCTATACTCTGGGTGGAAGCATCCCCTCTTGGTGGTAGATGAGTGCATATAGGTGAGGGCAGGTGGTATTACCAGTATGCTGGGTGTGGGGGAGTGAGGGCAGATGAAACTTGGGGGGAAGTTCCACTGGCCACACTCACCCCATACTCAGGGTGGTAGCGCACAATCTTGGTGGTAGATGGGTGCATATAGGTGAGGGCAGGTGGTATTACCAGTATGGTGGGTGTGGGGGAGTGAGGGCAGATAAAACTTGGGGGGAAATTCCACTGGCCACACTTACCCCATACTCAGGGTGGTAGCGTCCCCTCTTGGTGGTAGATGGGTGCATATAGGTGAGGGCAGTGGTATTACCAGTATGCTGGGCGTGGGGGAGTGAGGGCAGATGAAACTTGGGGGGAAGTTCCACTGGCCACACTTACCCCATACCCAGGGTGGTAGCGTCCCTTCTTTGTGGTAGATGGGTGCATATAGGTGAGCACAGGTGGTATTACCAGTATGCTGGGCGTGGGGGAGTGAGGGCAGATGAAACTTGGGGGGAAGTTCCACTGGCCACACTCACCCCATACTCAGGGTGGTAGCGCACAATCTTGGTGGTAGATGGGTGCATATAGGTGAGGTGGTATTACCAGTATGCTGGGTGTGGGGGAGTGAGGGCAAATGAAACTTGGGGGGAAATTCCACTGGCCACACTCACCCCATACTCAGGGTGGTAGCGTCCCCTCTTGGTGGTAGAAGGGTGCATATAGGTGAGGGCAGTGGTATTACCAGTATGCTGGGCGTGGGAGAGTGAGGGCAGATGAAACTTGGGGGGAAGTTCCACTGGCCACACTCACCCCATACCCAGGGTGGTAGCGTCCCTTCTTGGTGGTAGATGAGTGGGTGTATTGGGTTGTGAGGCAGTTGATCCAGAAGAAGGCGAAAAACCCCAGCAAAGCATGATCCAATGTGCTCCATCTGGGAAAAAAATTCCTTCCTGATCCCCCGAGAGGCAATCGAATATTTCCTGGATCAGCCCTGTGTGTGTGGGAGGGCGTGCAATTGGAGCCCCACCCTCGGTGGTAGGTGAGTGGAGATGTGGGTGTCGGTGTGTGGAGAGCGGGGGAGGAGGGACCATCCACCACACAGAGCTACAGAGGGAGGAGCCATTGTCCAGACTACAGGTGGGTCATGACGTGTCTGCGTAATCTGCCGCCTCTGCTCAGGCTCTGAGGAACTACAACTCCCAGCATGCACTGTGTAAGTAGTGGGGGTTCAGCTCGCAGCCTGGAATAAGATGCTGTTGGACTACATATCCCAGCATGATTTTTTCTATTGAGATATTACAGGTCCCAGTGATCTCTACATATCCCAGCCTGCTCCCCTCCCCCTCCTCAGTGGGGTTCCACCCCCCCAGTCCCACCACCCCACTCATCTCCCACCACCCTTTACCCCTCCTTCGCAGGCCCAACCAGCCCACCCTTATCCTGGGGAGGAGGGGACCCACCACCCTTGGTGGGAGAGGAGTGTAGGGTGAAATTACCCCTGAGGAGGGGGAGGGGAGCTGGCTGGGGTATGTAGAGATTGTTGGGACCTGTAGTACATCTATAGAAACCTTTATATAATCGGTGGCATAGGTCCTAGGCTTAAGAGCAAACAACAGCTTGCAATCCATCTTGAAGCACAAGAATGATGCGTGGCTACCATCAAACCTCTCTGGCATCAGCACAAATGGCTCAGGACATGCTGGTTCCAGGGCTGGGCGTACTGTACCTTTCAGTAACAGAACATCATAATACATGGGCCAGGATCTTTACTCTCTGATGGTAGAAATATATTACGCAAGTATTGCTGCGCCTCGGGCTCTATGATATTGCTATGAGCCTCTTAATTTTCATTGGCCATGGTGTGAAGACATTCTTCTGGTTGTCCACTGATGGGAAAAAGTCATGTAGCTGCAGCATCCGACCATTGCTCTGCCAATGATCCTCCATTGCAGTCGGTACTTGTCCATGGTTGTTCGGTTCCACCTTCTAACTCTCGTTCTCGTCACTACAGTCAATGAAATGAAGCTTCTTCTCTTGCTCTTCCAGTTTTTTTTTATGAGCCTCCTAATTGTACATCTGCATCTGTGTCGGTAGTTGTCAATGGTTAGCCCAGTAATGGCCATGAAGTGGTGTCCAATGATGGCAGCTTTGGGCTCTTATTCTTGTTAATCCAATTCAGTTTCTTCTAAAGCTCTATTGTTTTTGTGTGAGCCTCTTTGTAGGGCATTGTCATTGGACTCAACAGCTCTGGTTCTTTGGTGACATCATCAAACTGTCACTCATGTATGAAAATCCAGTGAAATAGTCCTCTTGCTCTGGTGATATTGAAGCTGCCTCGTTCATGCCGTTGATAACTTTATTCAAATACGTTCTGTTATTTGATGGTGGCAGACAAATCTAGAAAGAGAAAAAAGTATTAATCACAGTTTCCAAATGATACAGAAAATGGTAACAAAGTATGGTGAACCCCACCCCCGAGGTGCAGCAGATTTCACCAAGCAGGCTCCTTCCACCCTAGCTCCCTCTAGTTGTCAGAAGACATACAGAATATTGATCTCCAATAATAAACAGAAATAATTCAGACCAGGTCGTATGATTGTGTAGTGATCACAAATTCATTGACTGGTCTGGAAATCTGGTATAAAATATGTCTTAGATGGTAAGGAGCCTACCACTGAAAATCTCTCCTTCCCTGTGGTTGGACTTCAACAAATGTTTACTTACTGGTCCAGATTCAGAGGGTGTGCAAGACTTTCTTCCCTCTACCTCCGCCCAGTCGATGGTCTTGAAGAAGGGATGGCTCCTGATGTTACTGACTTGTTCTTTTCGTCCATCTTGGTCTTTCCACAGAAGCTGTAAAGAATAAAGAAACATAATGAGACACTGAAAAAGTGATAACAATATCTGAGCAATAGAGAAGCCGAGGCTTTATGTATACTTACCCTAGTTAGGAGGTTACGGAAGTTAGGGTTCATGCCCTTCGGATACTGGGGATTCATTAAAATAATTTTCTTCCGAATTTGTTCTTCTTTGTCCTTTACTGCGATAAATGGATGTCTTGCAAACGCCATCTTGTATAGTATTATTCCAAGGGAGAAATAGTCAACCATGGTGAAATAATCCATTTTTTGCAGGATCTGTATAAACATAAGAGAAAGAGGTAATTAGCATATTGTTAGATCAGGCAGAAGACATAGATATGACAACATAGTGACATATGTGATGTATGAAGCTCGTGGAGGACTAAAAAGGTATAAAACGGAGACGGCGCTTGTGAATATTGGAGGTGGGGCTTAAAGGGGATGTATAGTCAAAACCCTTTTTGTTTACATTTTGCATGGAATAGAAAGAGGTTAAACACTCCAGGGCTTTGCCTAGAAGTGCCCTTTAATTGCCCCTTCATAGGTAGATGAAGGTATACAGACCCCAATAGCTTAATGTTCACAAACGTTCCCCATGTTAAAGAGAAGAAGGGAAATAGCAGGTGAGCAGTTACTGGAGATTTTACCCCATTTGTATGTGTGAAACTGCCAAACAGATGAATCCATCTACACTCAGCCTCAATGTCCCCTACAAAGAAGCCCCAACACTGCGCCAGGTCTCAAGTGACAGAATACCCGCACACTACCTGATGAATCCATATACAGGAAGTGGCCAGTAACATAAAAGATTACTAAGGTTCGCCTGCCCCTGACAGTGACTCGAGCTGAGCATCGCCACTTAGTGAAGGATTGGCTTGGCTGCTCTAGTCCTGCAAAGGAAACGGCGTTCCTGCTGTGAAAAAAGTGCAGTGACTCCTTTCCCGCGCGTTTCCGCAGGACTTGAGCCCTGGTTGGGGGGTATTGTTCTGGCCTGGAAACCCACTGAAAGCAACCGGGGCGCCAGTGGAGACATTCTCCATTTAGTGGAAGTGGAACACCCCTTTATGTCTTCTCTATAGCCAATCATAATAATTGGTATATCTTGATAAATGTTATAATTAAGTCTGATATCAGGCTCATACTTACCTCTGGAGCCATGTAGATTGTTGTCCCCACACGTCCTGTAATTCTCTTAGACTCAGTGACTCCCTTCACTGACAATCCGAAATCCGCTATTCTAGCGTGGCCGGCATTGTCTAAGAGGATGTTTCCCGGCTTCATATCTCTGTGAACGATCTCTTTAGCGTGCAGGAATTGCAGGCCGCAAATAATTTCCGCTGTTAAGTTTCTGGTGGAGAAAGAAATTCATGGATTAGCATCAAAAATCATCAAAGACCAGTTTATAGTAAAGATGAAGTGACTTCTTCCTATAGTACATAGGAATATGGATGGACAGGATCAGTTGGAGGGGCCTGGCTAGATCACTGCCTGTCCTTGGTGGTCAGCCTCCCCCGACTCCAAAGTGACCCTGAAATCAAACTTACCTTAAGGTGTCCAGAGGAACTGGAGCTGAAGATTTTATCATGGCATTGAGGTCTCCTCCGCTCAGATACTCCATAACAAAGGCCAGATTATTCTGTGGAAATAAGAAAAACAGGTTAGGTTACATTGACGATTTCACATTGTGGAGGAATATACGAAGACATGACCGCCGGTGCGGTGTGACATCTTTACTAAGTGCTTTCTGGGGCAATTCTGAAAAACTGGGCAGAGAAGAAGCATAGGCCTCCATCACTGGAATATCTTTATCACAATACTAGTGTTGTCTGGTTGTTAGGGTGGTCCATTGACTTCCATATTTTGGTTCGCCATCCTGGAAGATACATGTAGATCAGGAGTTCTGACTTCTCCTGCTTTGCTAGTTTAGACTTGTTCTGGTTCATTGACTCAAACATTTGAGACCAGAGACAGCCAGGCAGCTAGCAATGTCTAAAGTCAGTAATGGCGGCCTCTTAGTATGTGATTTCCTGAAGGAAAGCCTCTACTCTGTACAGTTTATGTCACCAAGCTCCAGCCTTGTAGGAAGCACTCTACAGTTCTTCTCTCACCTTTACTGCATTCCGCTGATTTACAGCCAGAGCCCTCAGAAGATCCTGATGTGGGACCCAAGTGAAGCTCTCTTCTGCCTCCTCCAATTTGGCACTTAGTGCCTAAAGGACTAGATGACAGGTCTGAACACCGTCATCTCATGGGGCAGGGGGAGGCTTAGCCTTGTGCAAGTTTTGACTCCCAAGTCACCATTTGCATAACTATTTTAGGGGGTCTGGATCAATAATGGAGCGCAGTACAGGGAAGAGAATAAGAAATTAGAAGATGAAAAGACTTACCTTTGTCTGGAATGACCCATATATATGGGTGATGTATGGGCACTCTCTGCCTTCTTCTAGAATGCATCTTTCAGTTAAGGCCATGCAGGGTCCTGATCTCAGTTGTTTTTTCTTTACAACGAACTTCACCGCCAGGTTTTGGTTAGTGGCGAGATGGGTGGCCAACATCACTTTCCCGAAGCTCCCCGCTCCAATAATCTTGTGGAAGTTGAAGCTTTCCATATATAGTTTCTTGACACTGCTGGGTGGGATATCACTGCTGTCCACGATGTCTGAAGTGATGATACTTTGCTGGTCCTCCATTGCTGTGTCCAGTTTAAATGTTATACTCTTATTGGTGGCAGTAGCCAATGGAGTCTTCTCAATGTCCTTCGTGGATGGGATGACTGGACATTGACGGTCTTTTACAGTCAGAGAAGCAATGGTTGCCTCTTCCTTACTGATGGATGGAACCAGTGCAGTTTGAGCACCCTGTCTGGTAGATGGGGTGACTGCACTTTGTTGGTCCTCCACAGTCATAGCCGGTGTTATTGGCTCTCTTTCATTGGTGGATGGAACCAGTGCAGTTAGCGCACCCTCAGTGGTGGATGGGGTGACTGCACTTTGTTGGTCCTCCACAGTCATAGCCGGTGTTATTGGCTCTCTTTCATTGGTGGATGGAACAAGTGCAGTTTGCGCACCCTCATTGGTAGATGGGGTGACTGCACTTTGTTGGTCCTCCACAATCATAGCCGATGTTATTGGCTCTCTTTCATTGGTGGATGGAACCAGTGCAGTTTGCGCACCCTCATTGGTAGATGGGGTGACTGCACTTTGTTGGTCCTCCACAATCATAGCCGATGTTATTGGCTCTCTTTCATTGGTGGATGGAACCAGTGCAGTTAGCGCACCCTCAGTGGTGGATGGGGTGACTGCACTTTGTTGGTCCTCCACAGTCATAGCCGGTGTTATTGGCTCTCTTTCATTGGTGGATGGAACAAGTGCAGTTTGCGCACCCTCATTGGTAGATGGGGTGACTGCACTTTGTTGGTCCTCCACAATCATAGCCGATGTTATTGGCTCTCTTTCATTGGTGGATGGAACCAGTGCAGTTTGCGCACCCACATTGGTAGATGGGGTGACTGCACTTTGTTGGTCCTCCACAATCATAGCCGATGTTATTGGCTCTCTTTCATTGGTGGATGGAACAAGTGCAGTTTGCGCACCCTCATTGGTAGATGGGGTGACTGCACTTTGTTGGTCCTCCACAATCATAGCCGATGTTATTGGCTCTCTTTCATTGGTGGATGGAACCAGTGCAGTTTGCGCACCCTCAGTGGTGGATGGGGTGACTGCACTTTGTTGGTCCTCCACAGTCAAAGCCGGTATTATTGGCTCTCTTTCATTGGTGGGTGGAACAAGTGCAGTTTGCGCACCCTCGGTGGTAGATGGGGTGACTGCACTTTGTTGGTCCTCCACAATCATAGCCGGTGTTATTGGCTCTCTTTCATTGGTGGATGGAACGAGTGCAGTTTGCGCACCCTCGGTGGTGGATGGGGTGACTGCACTTTGTTGGTCCTCCACAATCATAGCCGGTGTTATTGGCTCTCTTTCATTGGTGGATTGAACGAGTGCAGTTTGCGCACCCTCGGTGGTAGATGGGGTGACTGCACTTTGTTGGTCCTCCACAATCATAGCCGGTGTTATTGGCTCTCTGACACTGGTGGATTGCACCAGTTGGTTGCTCCCCCCCTCCAGGGTGGAGATGGTGACACTGGGAGATGGTGGATAATTTTCTCCTAGAAAGAGGGAAAAATAAACATTTAGTTCTTTCTGTTCTATAATATACAAATCTGTGGACATTTAAATACATTTTCTTATTGTGCATTTATAGCTTCTATATATATACATGGATAATATTGTCATTGTCCAAACTATCCCCCACCTCTCCTGAACGATTTAACTTGATAAACAGTAACCGACGTTTAAAAACTTCCATTTTGCCGCGTTTACATGCCGCATTTAGGAAAGTTTTTTTCAATAATATATATATTATTTTCAAACAGTCAAAAATGTTACCGCATTTACAAGCTGTTACAGTCATTTGGCGTTTTAAATGCCTCTGAACATCCGTCCTGAACGCATTTTTTATTTATTTTTTGCTTTCCAAAAAATGCACAGCCTGCATATATGTGACATGACCATATACATATTTGACTTTTTGTCAGGAACAAATAAATAAATAATTCTGTATATTATACATTAGTTCTGCAGCAAGGGTGCTATCTGAACTTTTCTCATGCTCTATAGTCATATATATATATATCCAGGGCCGCCATCAGGAATTTTGGGGTCCCTTACACAGCTTCAGGCATGGGCCCCCTGGAGCAGAGAGAGGGGGGGTGCTGCCAGTGCAAATTGAGAAGCGAGGGGGAGTGTCGCGAATTGAGAAGCTGGGGGGGCTGCCGCCGCAAACTAAGGTCGGGGGAGCTTTGGGTGGTGCTAACGAACAAAAAAATATATATAAAAAAAGGGGGATGGCATCCGGAGCCCTGGGGACCACCGGGCCCCTTCGATGTCGGGGGGCTTTGGGTGCTGAAAAAAAAGGAGGGGATGCCATCCGGGGCCCTGGGGACCACTGGGCCCCTTAGAGGTCGGGGGCTTCTGGTGCTGATGGAAAAAAAAGGGGGATGCCATCCGGGCCCCTGGGGACCACTGGGCCCCTTAGAGGTCGGGGGGGCTTCGGGTGCTGACGGAAAAAAAAAGAAAAGGGGGATGCCATCTGGGCCCCTGGGGACCACTGGGCCCCTTAGAGGTCAGAGGGCTTTGGGTGCTGACGAAAAAAAAAGGGGGATGCTATCGGGGGCCCCTGGGGACCACTGGGCTCCTTACAGGTGTACTACCTGTACCCCCTGATGGTGGCCCTGTATATATCTATAAAGATATATATACATAGATAGCTATACACTCTAGAAGCATATACTGTGTGTATATACATATATATATATATATATATATATATACTTTGCTTTTACAGTTATAATTGAAACTAGTGATTGGACACAAGTGATTGTCGGTTACATCGGGCAGCCAATGAGATGTGGGCATTCCTCCTATATATAGGATTCCCCTGTATGCTTCCAGAATCTTCCCTAGCCTGTTTCAAGGGTCCCCCATAACTGTTTTCAGGCACCCTGACCTACTTTCAGGGAACCTTGACCTACTCTAAAGGGGGAGCCTTGAAACACCTTTTTTGCTGCCACTGTCCCATTAGAAAAGGGTCCGGGGGAACCTGAAACCCCCTATCCCTTTTCTTTCATATGGGAATGATTATATAAAAGGGGTTTCAAGACTCCCTCTTTAGAGTAGGTCAAGGTTCCCTGAAAATAGGTCAGGGTGCCTGAAAACAGTTAAGGGGGGACCCTTGAAACAGGCTAGGGAAGATCCTGGAAGCATACAGGGGAACTGTCTACTGCTGGCCAACTGCCATCTGAAAGAGGAGCTGAGATTACATTTGAATTAATAAAGAATGTTTCCCAGTATAGAATTCTCTCCAGATTCCTCCATTATCATTGGATGAAATCCTTACATACCTCCTGCGTGTCTCCGTCGGGGTTTTAGGTGAATACAGGGGCAGATGGTGTTAATAACTGCCCTGAACCCCCGCCTGATACCCTTACACACCCTCCTACGAGGGGCTTTGGGCTGTGCGGGGGGCTGGTTCTCCGATGTTATGGGTGAAACCATTTTTGAGGTCATCATTGGGTCTCCTTTGATGATAAACAGAAGATCCGCTGACTTTCTCGTACTTCTATCGCTATGAAAACGCGCTATTATAAAATAATAAGCAACGAGTCTCAGAGCCGCATAAATCACGTCCTTTCCCTAGAAGAGAAATTCTGAGTGAGCCAAGATCCTGCCAGAGCTGCTTATATAGGACAGGCTCCTCCCACTTGTGACATCATCAGTTCTAACTGTCAAAAAAATTCAAACTGGTAAACAAGTTAACCCTTCGCTGCCCAGGGACAATCTGACATTTCTCACACACTTGTTGAAATAAACATGTTTTTTAGCTAATAAAAAGGTTTATAATAATAATTATTATAACATTTTCTATAACATTTAGGAGATGAGGAAATAGATACCAAAAAAGTTACATTTTAATATTTTTTTTATTTATTTTTTTTCTAACTGAAAAAATGTAAATATATGGTCATGTCACATGAGCTTTTTTTTTCTTTTTTTTTTCTAACTGCCAAAAAATTCAAACTGGTAAACAAGTTAACCCTTCGCTGCCCAGAGACAATTTGACATTTTTCTAGAAAAAAAAGCTTCTAATAATAATTATTATAATAATTTTTATAAAATATAAAACATGGAGGTTGAGATGAGGAAATCGATACCCAAAAATTAAAATATTTATATATTTATTTATTTATTTTTCTAACTGAAAAAATTTACACATATGATCATGTCACATGAGATTTTTTTTGTCGTTTTTTTTTTTCTTTTCTTTTTTTCAAGTTAACCCTTCACTGCCCAGAAAGATTTTGACATTTCTCACACACTTGTTAAAATAAACGTTTTTTTAAGCTAGAAAAATGGCTTATAATAGCCAAATATGATATATTTCCTGAAAGCAGCGACCCTGCAGAATTAAATGGTGGTTGTTGCCATATTTTATGTCACACGATATTCACGCAGCTGTTTGTTAAATGCACATAAAATACACTTAAATACATTTTAGTGCACACAAACACCATATAATACCAATTTTTTAGTTTTTTTATAAAATATAAAACATGAAGGTTGAGATGAGTAAATAGATACCCAAAAAGTCAAGATTTTATATTTTTTTATTATTTTTTTTTTATAATGACAAAACATTCAAATATTTATATGGTCATGTCACATGATTTTCTTTTTTTTCTTTTGTTGTTCTAACTGGCAAAAAATTAATTAAAAAAAAATATGTAAACATGTTAACCCTTCGCTGCCCAGGACAAATTTTGACATTTCTTGTACACATGTTTTAGCTAGAAAATAGCTTATAATAGGCAAACATGATATATTTTCTGAAAGCAGCGACCCTCGAGAATTAAATGGTGTTTTTTCCCGTATTTTATGTTGCATGAGATTTGTGCAGCTGTTTATTAAATGCAAATTGTCAGTGAAAAAATACACTTAAATGCATTTTAGCGCACACAGACACCATATGCTTCTCCGGCCGGCAGAACCTTCACTTCTGGTTGGACTGCAAGCCACAATCCCAACCCTGCGCCGCTCTCTTGCTTCTGGATAGGCCCTCCGACAGCCTAGCAGCCAGATGTCCCCGGTATAGGCCCAAACCAAGCGGCCTGGGCAGTACAACACACGTCCACCCAGACAACCGTCCAGGTGGCACAGAACCCCGATCACCTGACTCCACCCAAATATATAAGTTCTCCCAGCAGACCAAGGGACCCAAGAAAACCCCTGCCCATTGGCTGAGATACCCCATATACTCCTAACCTGCCATTGCATTGCCCTCTTCATTTCTAATGCCACCAAGTGCCTGGCCACCTAGTGACAAAAGAGAAAAGTGCAGCAATCACAGACTAAAGGCCCATTCACACGATTGGATATTCCAACAACTGCGTGATGGACGTGTTTTGTCGGATAATCCGACCGTCTGTATGCTCCATCGCACAATTGTTGTTGGAATTTCCCACCGTCATTCACGAAGAACACCTTCCCCCACCGTCATACATGAAGAACCTCATCCCCCACCATCATACATGAAGAACGCCATCCCCCACCGTCATACGAGGAGAACACCATCCCCCACCGTCATACGTGGAGAACACCATCCCCCACCGTCATACTTAGAGAACACCATCCCCCACCGTCATACATGGAGAACACCACCCCCCCACCGTCATACGTGGAGAACATCATCCCCCCACCGTCATACGTGGAGAACACCATCCCCCACTGTCATACATGGAAAACACCATCCCCCACCGTCATACATGGAGAACACAATCCCTCACTGTTATACATGGAGAACACCATCCCCACCGTCATACATGGAGAACACCATCCCCCACCATCATACATGGAGAACACCATCCCCCACCGTCATACATGGAGAACACCATCCCCCACCGTCATACATGGAGAACACCATCCCCCACCGTCATATATGGAGAACACCATCCCCCACCATCATACATGGAGAACACTATCCCCCACCGTCATACATGGAGAACACCATCCCCCACCATCATACATGAAGAACACCATCCCCCACCGTCATACATGGAGAACACCATCCCCCACTGTAATACTGGTCTCCCCCATTTCTTCTTCGAAATATTCGCGAAATATCGCGAAATCGAATATGGCGTATTCCGCTCATCACTACTAGTAGCCCCGCAATGCATAACTTTCAGAACAACATCCAACATATTTACAATTTTTTTAGCGTAAGTCCAGCGGGGATGACCTGTCATGAAATTCTGACAGGGTGACCCCGCTACAATACAATGTATAAACAGCGATCTGTCATTTCCTCAAGTCAGTCCCACCCCCCTTCAGTTAGAACACACCTAGGGAACATACTTAACCCCTTCCTCGCCCCCTAGTGTTAACCCCTTCCCTGCCAGTGGCATTTTTATAGTAATCAATGCATTTTTATAGCACTGATCGCTATAAAAATGCCAATGGTCCCAAAAATGTGTCAAAAGTGTCCGAAGTGTCCGCCATAAGGTCACAGTACCGATAAATATCGCTGATCGCTGCCATTACTAGTAACAAAAAAATATCAATAAAAATGCGATAAAACTATGCCCTATTTTGTAGACGCTATAACTTTCGCACAAACCAATCAATAAACGCTTATTGCGATTTTTTTAACCAAAAATATGTAGAAGAATACGTATCGGTCTAAACTGAGGTAATAAAATCGTTTTTTTTTATATATTTTTGGGGATATTTATTACAGCAAAAAGTAAAAAATATTCTTTTTTTTTTCAAAATTGTCGCTCTGCGCAAAAAATAAAAACCGCAAAGGTGATCAAATACCACCAAAAGAAAGCTCTATTTGTGGGAAAAAAAGGACGCCAATTTTGTTTGGGAGCCACGTTGCAGGACCGCGCAATTGTCAGTTAAAGCGACGCAGTGCCGAATCGCAAAAAGTGGCCCGGTCATTGACCAGCAATATGGTCCGGGGCTGAAGTGGTTAAAGGGAAGTTCAATACCGTGTTAGTAGAAGTTTGGTGAGAGACGATTCGCATTTATATGTCATCTGCTGCTGTTCCGATCTCTCGGAAAAATCAGTTTGTCAGAACTCTGTGTGAATATCAGCAGCAAAACAACTTCATTATTCTAGCATTATAAAGAAGAAGAGAATGCGCTGCATTAAAAGATTAAAACATTTGCAGTGAGACGAATGTGCTATCTCCATTACGAACGCTAGTTTTACCAGACCGAACACTTCCCTCTCATACTTGATTCAGAGCATGCATGGAATTTTGTGCTTTGGAATTATCTACACACGTTCGGAATTTATGAAAACTGTTTTTTTTTGTCTGAAAATTTGAGATGCAGCTCTCAAATTTTTGTTGAAGGAAATTCCGACATCAAATGTCCGATGGAGCCTACACACGAACATTTGTTGTCAGAAATTCCGAGCGTGTGTACGTGGCATAATTCTTACATTGGTCTAAGTTGGACCAATCTAACTATGCAAAAAAAATTCATAGCTGGAGTTCCACTTTAAGTTCTACTTTATTGCATAAGAAGTGGGACAGATAGAAAAGCTCTTACACGTTTCACGCTAACCAGCACTTATTCATAGAGAGTATTTTTTTTCGGACAAAGTATAAGAAACACATTAGCCTGATAAGACAGATCTTGTGGCAAGGTTAATAGGAAGCAAAGAGAGTGGATCCCATAGAGCAGCGAAACACGGAGACTAGGAAATGCGAGCCCTGGGGATGGGGCCTCGCTGTCATTACACATTCTATCTCCTTGCTACATATGGACAGGCTGTAGACAGCTATACTCTGCTAACCACATGTGGGCAGCAAGATAAATTAAACACATTTATTCCTTTTCAACCTGTACAGAGAGGTTCGTTTTAAAAGCCTGCTTTTATTTTAATCCTGCTGTGCAGATCACCATAGTGATGTGGCTTACTGTAGTCTTCTTTATAACATAAATTATCTGTATCTTCTTCTACTTTAATGATGCCATCAAGGTAAAATTAGTACTTTGTTTAACCTCTTAAATGCTGGCAACACACATGATAATTAGACCAGAGTTTCCCAACCAAGGTGCCATTTGGCATGCCGTGATCATGGGACCCTAGTTTTTTCTAGATCAGCATCATGAGTTGCCATGGTGTGGATGGCCAGCAACCTGAACCATGGCAACCAATGACACTCTAGGACCAGAACGTACAGCATCAGTTGTTGCTATGGTGCTGGCGGATGGCCCGCCTGCACCATGGCAACGCATGTTTCGGATCCAGGGCAGGCAGCATGCAGGGCCACTCCTGGCATTCAGGACTGAAGTCTGCCTTCTTCTGATCTGCTCCAGTTCTTGCCCTCTGCCTTGCTGCTCCCCCTGGGATAAGTGGCACCAATAGCCAAAAGTGGTACCTGTGTGATCAGATCAGCATTGTATTTCCAATAATCCACACATATGGATTTAGCGCAGGCGTGCCCAACCTTTTGAAGGCAGAGGGCCACTTTAGCGACTTATTAACCAGTCTCGGGCCACAATGAGCGGAGTGGGCAGATGACAGGTCTGTGTCCAGTCTGCATATGCAAAGCAGACACAGGCACAGCCCAATCTACTCTATGGGCCCTCCGATCCAATCAGATAGAAGGAGGCAGATCCATTTCTGTTTTTGTTTTTTAGCAGATCGGATTGGAGCTGTAGGCAGGTGTTTACATCTGCCACTCCATAGAGGTGAGTGGAGGGTCCGATTGGGTCGGACCGATCGTGTGAAAGGGGCCTAAGGCTGCTTTTACACTTATGGTCTGCGTTCTATTGTGGCAAAGTTATGGTTTTCCCGCCGGTTAGCTGCATTTTGCCATTGACGTCTATTATATCCTGCAAGTATGGTGCACTTTCTGAAAAGCTGCTTGATTCCTCTACCCCCGGCTTCATTTACAACACTGATGCTCTTGGATGGGGATGAGCCGAACACCCCGCGTTTGGTTCGCACTAGAACGGACCGAACGTTTGCGCGAATATTTAGAAGTCTATGGGAAGTCTATGGGACTCGAACGTTTGAATTCAAAAGTGCTCATTTTAAAGCCCAATATTCAAGTTATTGTTGGAAAACGTCTTTCAGAACCCGAGTCTTGCCCCAGGGAACATGTATCAATGGAATTTTTTTTAAAAAAAAATTTAGTTTTTTCTGGAGCAGCGATTTTAATGATGCTTAAAGTGAGAGAGAAAAAAAATTCCTTTAAATATCGTACCTGCTGGGTGTCTATAGTATGCCTGTGAGGTGGCGCGTGTTTACAACTGTCCCTGCACAAAATGAATCTCTCAGAATTTTTTTTTTTTAATACTGCTTGCGTCTTTAATGTAATGTTTGGTCCCTGCAATATGGATAAAAATAATTGAAAAAAATACAAGACTCATTACAAGACCCAGTGCCAATCCTAACCTCCCTGGGGCCCTAAGCAAAATGACATGGGACATTAAAAATGAGAAGCGGGTGTCGCTGACGACAGTGACATGTCACATTAAAGAAAGTTGAGAAGCGGGGGGAGGGGGTGTTCTGCTGTCGGAAATGACTCAGCCAGCAAGTTTAAAATCGGGATGAGGGGGCGAAAATGCATAGTTTCTTCCAACTTTTCCTACAGACTGTGAACGACGTTCTCAGGACCCATACACACGTCCTAGAACCTCGTCGGGCGAAACTCATCGTTCCGCCCGTCGAGGTTCCCGATGAGCGGTCGAAAAGGTCGTCGAGCCAAATTTCCTCATTGAACAATGAGGAAATAGAGAACATGCTCTCTATTTTGGCTCGACGAGCTTCCTGACGGTTTGCTCGTCAAAAGTGTACACACGACCGATTTTCTCGGCAGAATACGTCTCCCAGCGAGCTTCTCGCTGGATTCTGCCGAGAAACTCGGTCGTGTGTACGGGGCTTTACTCACACAATATCCCTTTATAAGTGAAGTAACACCAAGTACTTTAGGTGCAAACTATACAGCACAAGTGCAGTAACACCAAGTACGTTTAGGTGCAAAAAAAAAGGACGTAAATTTTGTTTGGAAGCCACGTCGCACGACCGCGCAATTGTCAGTTAAAGTGATGCAGTGCCGGAAGCTGAAATTTCCCCTGGGCAGGAGGGGGGTATATGTGCCCAGTAAGCAAGTGGTTAAGGGGAACTACACGCCAAATAAAAAAAAAATGGCGTGGAGTCCCCCCCAAAATCCACACCAGACCCTTATCCGACCTGGCCGGCCGCAGAAAAGAGGGGGGACAGAGTGCGGCCCCCCCTCTCCTGAACCACACCAGGCCACATGCCCTCAACATTGGGAGGGTGCTTTGGGGTCCCCCCAAAGCACCTTGTCCCCATGTTGATGAGGACAAGGGCCTCATCCCCACAACCCTTGCCCGGTGGTTGTGGGGGTCTGCGGGCAGGAGGCTTATCGAAATATGGAAGACCCCATTAACAAAGGGGCCCCTCAGATCCTGCCCCCCCTATGTGAAATGGTAATGGGGTACATTGTACCTCTACCATTTCACGAAAAAAAATGTGTCAAGTGTAAAAAAAGACAAGAGACGGTTTTTGACAAGTCCTTTATTAATATCTTCTTTCTTCTTCCATCTTCTTCTTTTCTTCTTTCCTTCGGGTTTCTTCCTCCATCTTCTTCTTCTTCCTCTGCTTCTTTCTTCTAGTGCTAGTGCGCATCTTGACCGGCGTCTTCTTCCATCTTCTTCTCCTTCCGCTGGCCTTCTCGTCCGCATCTTCTTCTTCTTCGCCGTTGGCGCCGCTTCCAATTGAATTCCCCGCCATGTGCCGGACCACGCCCCCCTCTGACGCCACGGACAAACTCTTAGGAAAGTCCCCGTGTGCTGCATGTGCATCAGAGGGGGGGCGTGGTCTCATGAGCGTCACACGGCGGGCAATTCAATTGGAAGCCGAGCCTCTGGCGAAGAAGAAGCTGCGCACAAGCTTCCAATTGAATTGCCCGCCGTGTGACGTTCATGAGACAACGCCCCCCCTCTGATGCACACACACCACACGGGAACTTTCCTAGGAGATTGCCTGTGGCGTCAGAGGGGGGCGTGGTCTCATGAGCGTCACACAGCGGGCAATTCAATTGGAAGCCGAGCGCCGGGGAAGAAGAAGAAAAAGATGCGGACGAGAAGGCCAGCGGAAGGAGAAGAAGATGGAAGAAGACGCCGGTCAAGATGCGGCACTACAAGACCCAAGAAAGAAGCAGAGGAAGAAGAAGATGGAGGAAGAAACCGAAGGAAAGAAGAAGATGGAAGAAGATGAAAGAAGAAGCGGAAAGAAGATATTAATAAAAGACAAAAACTGGCTCTTGTCTTTTTTAACACTTTTTACTTTTTTTTTGGTGAAATGATAGAGGTACAATGTACCCCATTACCTTTTCACATAGGGGGGGGCCGGGATCTGGGGGGCCCCTTTGTTAAAGGGGTCTTCCAGATTTCGATAAGCCTCCTGCCCGCAGACCCCCACAACCACCGGGCAAGGGTTGTGGGGATGAGGCTCTTGTCCTCATCGACATGGGGACAAGGTGCTTTGGGGGGCACCCCAAAGCACCCTCCCAATGTTGAGGGCATGTGGCCTGGTGCGGTTCAGGAGAGGGGGGGCGCGCTCTGTCCCCCCCCTCTTTTCTGCGGCCGGCCAGGTGAACGTGCTCAGTTAAGGGTCTGGTGTGGATTTTGAGGGGGGAACTCCACGCCATTTTTTTTATTTGGCGTGGAGTTCCCCTTAAATTCCACACCAGACCTGAAGGGCCTGGTATGGATATTTGGGGGGAACCCCTCATAATTTTTTTTAAAAAATTGACGGCGGGGTTCCCCTTAATATCCATATCAGACCTGAAGGGCCTTCTAATGGAATTTGGGGGGACCCCCATGCTTTTTTTTTTTGGTTTTAGGAATGAATCTCTCACAATTTTAAAAAATAAAAAAAGCATTGATACATGTCCCCTGGGGCAGGACTGAGGTCCCCAAACACTTTTTAGGACAAAACTTGCAGATTAGCCTTTAAAATGAGCACTTTTGATTTCCCCATAGACTTCTACAGGGAGTTCAGCGGCGGCTTTACTTATCAATTGCATTGTGCTGCTGCTGCGGTCGGTTCATGTGCCTAATTAAGGCTTCAATCAGCGCACTAATTAAGGCATGAACCGGCGCAGCTCAGTGACAATAGTAAATCAGCCCCATAGTACGTTTAGGTGCAAACTATACGGCACAAGTGCAGTAACACCAAGTACGTTTAGGTGCAAACTATACAGCACAAGTGCAGTAACACTAAGTACGTTTAGGTGCAAACTATACAGCACACGGGCAATACAACACGTTAGAAGACTGCAGCTAGCACAATCAACTGCCTGACAAATAGCAATAGCTAATCTAGCTCAACTATACAGTGTATAAATATATGTACAACTCCTGGGATGTATATATATCCTCTACACACTATAAATTTAACCAAAGTGACTAGCCTGCCTGCTCTATCTATCTATCTAGTAATAAAGACACTGGGCCAGATTCAGATACAATTACATTGGCGCAGAGTATCAGAGATACACTACGCCGCCGTATTTTACCAGGCTCTACGCCGAATTCTGGTAGATATTGTCCCTTACGGTACGGCGGCGTAGTGTATTTCTTGCCGCGTAATCGAAATACGCGATTAGGGGGCGTGAAGCATTTAAATTAGGCGCGTCCCCGCGGCGATAGAACTGCGCATGCTCCGTTCAGAAGTTTCCCGCCTTGCATTGCGCGAAATAACGTTGATACGTCATTCGTTGTTTGAGTAGCGTCGTTTACGTACATTCCTATTCCCGGACGACTTACGTAAAAAATAAAAAAAGACGTTGGAAAACGTAGAAATTCGACGCGGGAACGACGGCCATACTTAGCATGGGCTGTCTAATATTAGACCAGCTAAAAGCTGGTATAACTTTACGCGGCAAAAAGATGACTAAAGATGCCATAAGAGATTGCGATTGACGTTCGTAACTTTGTGGATCGTCGGCAAAAGCTCATTTGCATACCCCGACGCGGAAAGCGACGGGAACTCCACCCAGCAGCCGCAAATTTATTGCAGCGTAGATCCGAAGGTGTACGAACACGTAAACCAGTCGGATTGAAGCCCGCAGCCGTATTTTCATGGTTTGAGGTTTCAGAGTAGTGAAAAAACACGCGTAATTCGAAAGTACTCCAGTCTAATGCGAGATAGACAGGAGTAATCGCTCTGTGAATCTGGCCCACTGTCTCTTTCTCTCTCTCTCTATAGGGCTGATCTCTTTAACAATGCCGCAACACACTACACAAGGCCACCTTGCAGGCAGCCTTTTATAGTGTGGGGCGTGTGCTAAAGCCCTGAGCCATAATTGGCCAAAGCCACCCTGGCTTTGGCCAATTATGGCTCTCCGTTTTTTTGCGCACTGTGATTGGCCAAGCATGCGGGACATACAGCATGCTTGGCTAATCATAAGCGCTCAATGCCGCAGTGAATTATGGGCCGTGACGCGTCACTCGAATTTGGCACGAACGACCTATTTTGTTCGATTTTCGATGAACGTACGAACAGACGATGTTCGAGTCGAACACAAAGCTCATCCCTACTCTTGGATGGCATGTCAGCAATCTGAGCTTGCCAACCAGCCAACTCAGAGCAGGAGGTTGCTGACCACGTCAGAGGGCTCAGGGGGCCACATGTGGCTCCCGGGCCACTGGTTGGGCACCCCTGATTTAGCCCATCTCTATTTGCTGGCGGCCCAATGTGAATTAGGGGTATTTTAGCAGGTGAATATGAGAACTTCCATCACTGGAACTTTGTTATCACTTAGCACTGGCTATCATTCTTACATCAGTTTAAGATGTTTCAGTGATCATTCAGAATTCATTGACAGGTGCACTTGACCTCCTTCTGACCTGCAGTTACCTGTGCTTCATGCAGATTTTGCACTCTAATAGACTTACCTAGGTATGGAAAACCTTCTTGAAGCAAGAAAAAGCCTCTCAACACAGGACAGAGTCACCAGCTCCTTCCAGGCAGCGAGCATTTACAGCCTAAATGGGAAGGATCTTAATGGGTGAATGGATGTTGTCTTACACATAATGGGGTGGTTTTTGTGGTTTTGAAGGAAGGGGGTGGTCATATTTAAATTATGAGGCTGCATGAGTTTAGGGGGGGGCCTAGGGCATACAAAACCTAAATAACTGGCACCACAATCAGTGGTACGTGGTAAATGCCCCATATCACTGGTGGTCATGTTTGTCCCGCTCACTCTGCACTGGTTGATCTACACAACCACTCTAGTCTGAGATAATCCAAAGAGTAAGATCACCAACCTGAAGGGGGTTACTTTCATCCACTGTGGCAAATACTCTATCCAGAAAAACAAGAGAGGTTGGAGCCACTAGAGGGCACTGTAAAGATCTATAGCCCACTCAATACAGATGAAACAGACTGATTGATATTAAATAATGAACATGTAAATAATAAAAATCATATAAATTAAATCAAATAATATTAACCAATTAAATATATCAAATATAATATATCAAAATATATATATATATATATAATATAAATGTATAAATCGTGGCATTAAATCATAATATTTAAACATGAAATCTAAAAATACTCTGTGCCAAGTTCCAAAAAGTTGAAAATGTGTCCAAAGAAAAAGATGATGTATCCTCCAAAAAGATTATAGATGTGGCTTACCAGATATGACGAGTATCCCATATGATCCGGGATCATGATCAGTTTACCAGGTCACTCTCAGTTTTGATGTTATAGATGGTCATGAATTCTCAATATATTATCTTATTCAATTTATGTTTTATAATTTTCTTTTGTTATGAATAAAAAAACTTTTACTCTCACCTTCATATTTCAACTGCTTCGTTTAAAGTCCCAAACTTCCTTTTTCTATGTATTATATTTACCGCAAGCAGTTATATGTATGTAAAATAAAAAAAGTCCCTTCTATATGACTATTTTTGGATATACATTATATGTGTGGTGTATTGCTCACCCAAATCTAAGATCATGACTATTATATTGTATAAATGCTAAAGGGATCTGGGATTGTCTGGAATGGTAGTGTATCTTGGTCCCCCCTGGATTGGAAATAGTCCGCTGGGGTCCTTGGAAATTCAATCAGAATGTTGACAGTGGTGGGCTGGTGTAATTATGGGTCTTGGAATCTGGAAAAACTGTTAAGTTCAGCTTTGACTTCTGCTGTGCAGTGTGGGAAATCAGAAACCTAATGCTTATTTTCTCTTAGCATTAGTTATGTGCAGAGCAACAAAACTTGAATGTGTCTGCGGGGCGTAGTAGTAGTGATCTGTGTGGGAGCCAGGGTGATGTGTCTTCTAAACTTGATTTCCAATGGAATGCTGTTGTAATTGCAACTGATTCCCAGATGCAAGCAACAACATCTGATGCATCTTGATTTCTACCAACCATTATTTTGTACCCCCTCAAGAACCAGGGGAAGCAGTGTAGTCTACAGATTAAGTGTGGACAAGGATAAAATTATTAAATATATATACAGTATCTATATAAACAGATCAGCCATACCTAATATTAAAGGAGTTGTAAATAAAAAAAAAGTTTTTCTAAAATGACTGTTTACAGGGTATAGAGACATAGGGCCAGACAGGGCCGGATTCCAGAAAAGGCCAATAAGGCCAGGCCTCTGGGCGGCAGGGGGGGGGGGGGGGGCGGGGGCACTGGCTGGCTGAGAGGTTTCACCACTTCACTTTCATTTTTTTGTGTTTCCCCAGTTCCCCCCTGTCATGTCAAGTCCCCCCCCCCCCCGCTCTTCAGTGCCCTGCGAAAAAGTCACCCGGTGGATAATTTCCCCCCTGTACTGCACAGGCGGGGGCGGCATTGAAGGACCCGGCCTTGGTGGTGGCAAAGGGAGTAATTCCGGGCCTGGGGCCAGATCCACAGACATCAGCGGATCTATGTGCGGACGTAGCGTATCTAATTTACGCTACCCCTGCCGCAACTTAGAGAGGCAAGTGTCGTATTCACAAAGCACTTGCGTCCTAAGTTACGGCGGCGTAGCGTAAATTGGCCGGCGTAAGCCTGCCTAATTCAAAGTAGGCTTGGAGTGGGCGTGTTGCATGGTAATCAACCATGACCCCACGTAAAATACGTTTTTAACCAACGGCGCATGCGCTGTCTGTGGACGTATTCCAGTGCGCATGCTCAAAATGACGCCGCAAATACTCATTGGTTTAGACATGAACGTAACTTACACAAAGCCCTATTCGCGGACGTTTTACGCAAGCGACGTGAACGACGGAAAAATCGACGCTGTCCCGACGTCCATACTTAACATTGCGTACGCCTCTATAGAGCAGAGGTTACTTTACGCCGGAAAAAGCCTTTATGCAAACGACATAAAAAAAATGCGCCGGCCGCAAGTACGTTCGTGAATCGCCGTATCTAGCTCATTTGCATATTCAACGCAGAAAATATACGGAAGCGCCCCTAGCGGCCAGTGTATAAATGCACACAATTATACGTGGGCGTTGGCAAGATACGTCGGCGGAGGAAGCCTATTTTTTAAACGTATCTGCCTTTGAGAATCGGCGTAAAGATACACCAGAGCAGATTTGAAATTACGGCGGTGTATCTGGAAATACGCCGCCGTAAAAGTTTTGAGAATCTGGTAAGTTGTGAGTGGGGCCTATATGGATTGGACTTGTTTTTTTCAGCACATCCCACAGATGCTCGATTGGACTGAGATCTGGAGAATTTAAAGGTCAAGTCAACACCTCAAACTCATTTTGTTCTTCAAACCATTCTTGAACCATTTTTATATTGTGACAGTGGGGGTTATTTGTGTAGCGGTCTGCTCCTGTTGAACAGGCGCTGCTATAAATTTATAGGGGGTCTGAGTTGTTATTTGCCTCAGACATGTGTAATTATGGGCAATTTAGCCTCTGTTCCAGCCATGGCTGTGCTGGGAGTAACCACCATTGTTCGCCTGGGGGTGTTATTACCATCCCAGGCCAAGGATGGCAGCAGCAGAGTCAGGGTGTATTGGGTGTCCCCCTTGGCAGCCAATCAGTGGGAGTGGTTGTCCTGCTGTGCATGTAGGGCCGGTGCAAGATTTTTTTACACCCTAGGCGAAACCTAATTTTGCCGCCCCCCCCCCCCCCAATTGACTTCACTCCCTTTGCCCTTTCCTGTATACCCCACCTTTTTAATAAAGTGCCCATCAAATGCAGCCTCACCAGCACCCATCAATGAAGCCTCACCAGCGCCCATCAAATGCAGCTTTGCCAGCGTCCATTAATGAATGTTTGCTTGCTTCTATAAATTTGGGAGTCGGGAACAGACACAGTCCTTCCCCAGCCATGCACCTCTGGCACTATGTGCGAACGGATTGGCGACTGCCTGCTGCTGCTGAGACTTAGTTGCTTGCTGCAGAGAGAGAAGAATAGAAACATCATTGGCCGGGCCCCCTAGGCAGCAGTGCGCCCTAGGCGACTGCCTAGTGGTAGCACTGGCCCTAATTACATGCCAATGACACAAGACTTCAGGGTGCCTACCACTGCCATCATACACATAGTCATCCTCATCACATGCCAATGCTACATGACATTAAGGCACTTACCACAGACAGCTATATCTAATGGTGATGCTACCAGACACTGGGATACCTACCTCTACCATCCTTATCGCATGGCAATGCTATCAGACTGTAACGCCATCTGCGTTACCACCATTAGAACGAGCACAGCTGTACATAGTTCTAACAGCTGCGCTCCGTTCTACAAGCCGTCCGCGTCACTTCCGGTGCGCGGACGTCTGCGCTCCACGCTGGAACGCGGAAGTGCGACCCGCACTATTCCGCGTTCCAGGCGCATTATTTAAACCCCCTGCTGTGGCGGCAGGGTGTTCGATTATTCCTGTTGGACGCCTGCCGCCACCAGGGACCCGGAAACCCTACTCAGGAGACTCTGGACTCTGCACTCTCTCTCCCCAACGTTGGCCACTGCACAGAGACTGCAGTTCCACCCAGCTTGTGCCCATTTCACAGACTGCAGACTATCCGGACCTACTCAACCCTAAAGGGACCACTTTAACCTGCAGGAAGGACCTTCTCATTCTTCACATCAGAACCACAAGTACCCCAAGTGGCCAATACTGCCTTGTTATACTTGTACACATTGCCGTGACTAAAGGACTGTATTCTACCTGTCTGCTGCTAACTGCTGACTGTTACTCTCTCACCATAGGGACTGCAGAGTGCCCGTAGCTATAACATTCACTGCTTTCCTTGATACTAACCACTTAACATCACAGCCCCCTACTGACCGTGTAGTGTACTGCTTTGCTCTCTGTTTAAATCCATGTTGCTTCAATAGCTACGCCAATATCAAGTTTGTTCTCAGTGGAGGCTGTGATGACCGAAACCCCATAATCTCTGAGTACTTAGAGAGTAATCTGGTGGTTGTGATCTGAGTAACCTCCGCAGCTGAGATCCAGACCTGTAGTCCAGTGTCCTAATAACACGCAGGGTCATAACACAGACTCCAGGGTACCTACCAATTACATCTTAGGCCGCGTACACACGATGAGACATGTCCGCTCAAACATGTCCGACGGACCGTTTGCAGAGGACATGTCTCATCGGATTTTGGTCCGATGGCGTGTACACACCATTCTAACTGCTAGGCCAGTGAGAGGGACCTATCCGGATGAACAATACCCACTCTGGCTAGAGTGGCGACGAGAACTGTTTGCTGGAAGCAGGAGTGTTTCCTAATTGAGATTATACACCTGAACCTGTCTACCTATTTACCCTTCCACCCCTCCAACTCCTTTTCTACTACGTTTTACAAATAAACCTTAGAAAAAGAAGCGTATCTTGTGGACATTGGAATTCTTCAGACTCTCTTTTATTACCCTGGACAGCGAGTATATAGAGGTAACAGGCCGCCCAAAATATTCAGCAGCTCCTTTGGGGGTTAGTGCTACATTTACGAAAGGCAAATCCACGTTGCACTACCAGTGCACTTGAAAGTAGGGATGCACCGATATATCGGTGCCGATACATATCGGCCGAAAACAGCTGTTTTGGTGACATGCCGAAACAGTTTTAAAATTGCCGATATGGGAATCGGGTGCCCGTAAAAAGAATGGTTGCTGGGCTGTCACGGCTCCGTCCTCTGCACGAGCCAACGAGTGTCACTGCCTCCTGAGTCTTCCTGACTCGATCGGCTATTCAAAAATGGCGCCGGGTGGCACCATTACGTATCTGCTTATGCGCCGCCCAGCCTAGCGGATACAAGCTTTCCAGAGCCCTGCCGAATTTGGGCTCTGGAAAGCTTGTATCCGCTCGGCTGGGTGGCGCATAAGCAGATACGTAATAGCGCCACCCGGCGCCATTTTTGAATAGCCGATCAAGTCAGGAGGACTCGGGACGGACACTTTGGCAGTGACACTTGTTGGCTTGTGCAGTGCACTCGCCATAGGCAGAGGACGGAGAAGTGACAGTTCAGTCCAGCAGAGCCCAGCACAGAGCCCAGCCATGTCCAGCACAGAGCCCAGCCATGTCCAGCACAGAGCCCAGCCATGTCCAGCACAGAGCCCAGCCATGTCCAGCACAGCACAGCCATGTCCAGCACAGCCCAGCTTAAAGGTAATAAAGAAGCTGGTGGTGGCAGTAGGTGATGGTGGCAGGAGGTGGTGGGGGCATGAGGTGATGGTGGAAGAAGGTAATGGTGGCACCGTGGCAGGAGGTGGGTGAGGTAATGCTGACAGGAGGTGGTGGGGCAGGAGCTGATGGTGGCAAGAGCCGATTGTGGCAGGAGGTGGGGGTGGTGGGTGCAGCAGGTAGTGGCGAGAGCAGGAGGTCATGGCGGCAAGAGCTGGCAGGAGGTGATGGTGGCAGGGGGTGGGGGTGGTGTTTTAACATACAATTTTGGTTTCGGTTTCGGCCTGACATTTTTTTTTTATTTCGGTTTCCTTTCGGTTCTGAAATTTCCATTTTGGTGCACCTCTACTTGAAAGTGCACTGAAAGTGCAGTCACTGTAGATCTGAGGGGGGACATGCAAGGAAAATAAAAAACAGCATTATAACTTGCACATGATTGGATGATAAAATCAGCAGAGCTTCCCCTCATTTCAGATCTTCAGGTCTACATCGATCTACTTGCATTGCACTTGTAGTGCAAAGTGGATTTGCTTTTCGTAAATAACCCCCAGTGTGGGTTATGCTGCTGAAAGAGGCCACTACCATTACAGAATACCGTTTCCATGAAGTGATGTGCTTGGTCGGAAACAATGTTTAGGTAGGTAGTGTGTCAAATAACATCCACATAAATGGCATACCTTGAGGCGGCGTACACACGGCCGAGGTTCTTGCTGAAAACCAGCGAGAACCTCGCTGGAATGTGCATTCCAGCGAGGACCTCGGCCGTGTGTACGGTCTCGGCGAGCTTCCCGTCGGGAAGCCCGTCGAGCAGAAATAGAGAGCACGCTCTCTATTTCCTCGACGGCCTGCCTGGAAGAATGGCTGGTTGCCATTCCCGACGGAAGGGTCGCCGATTTCGACGGCCGGCAGAGAGCCTCGACGGGCGGAACGATGTGTTCTGCCCGTCGAGGATCTCTGCCGTGTGTACGCGGCCTAAGGCTTCCCAGAAGAACATTGATCAAAGCATCACAATGCCTCAGCTGGCTTGCCTTCTTCTCAATCTGCATCCTGGTGCCATCTCATCCCCAGGAGAGCGACACACATGCACTCGGCCATCCACACAATGTATAAGAAAATGTGGTTTATCAGACCAGGCCACTTTCCATTGCTCCATAGTCCAGTTCTGATGCTCAAATGCTCATTGTAGGCACCTTTGGACACGGGTCAGCATGGGCACCCTTACTAGTCTGCACCTATGCAGACCCATACACAACAAACTGCGATGCCCATTTTTTATGCTTTTAACACATCAACTTCAGGGGAAAAATTTGCTTCACTTATCCTGTTAGTGGTTTAAAAGTTATGGTTGATCGGAGTATTTGGACTGTGATTACCTCTTAAAGTGCCGCTGCAGACAACATATGATATTGCTGCTCTTTGTCCCAGCAAAAAAACATTGGTGAGGGATGAGGAAACACTGATGTAGGCAACTTTTAGATATTTTCCCCTCATCTACCATTTCAGTGGAATTTATTATATTTGCTCATTCATCCATCTCTCAATCTCTATCTGTTCATCCCAGGAACTGGAGGTTCCCTACTCCACCAACATATTGTAGTCATTACAAAATGAAAGGAGCATGGGCTCAGTCTACTTCTTGGATTTTTCTGTTTTTTTTTAAAGACAAACTCAGGGAATTTTGTTTAGAAAGGACCTATCCATCCATCCCAGGGACTGAGAGCTGCATGCAAGTTGCCAGCTCCACCAACCTACTATAAACATCACAAAGTGATAGGGACATGGACTCAATCTACTTCTTGGAATTTTTTTTGTTTTTATCAAGGATGAACTCTAGGAATTATGTTTAGAATGGACTGCAGGAGGTAACTGATTGCTGAATTCCTTCTGGGAAAAAAATGCGGTCATGCTGATCAGATCAGTGTCAGAAAAGGTACAAGTAAGGAGATCTAAAAAAAAGATTAGAATTAAAATATTTATAGCTACTGTATATGTGGATATGAAAATGTCTATATAAATGAATTCTATGTGACCGATGTTATGGCTCTTTACTTATCATCCTGGAGAAAGAGGTGGTGTAGTCCCAAAGGGGAAAATATTTTAAAAAAGGAGAGGGGGAACCCCAAAAACACCTAAAAAATTATGCAAGAATGTGTTAAATGTACCATATTAATATAGCTATACATATGATGGACACAATTATTAAATAACCATTATGACCTCAATTTCTTTGTTGAGGCCATGGGGTGTCAAAGTATATAGGGCCAGATTCTCAGAGGCGTTACGACGGAGTATCTCAGATACCCCGTCGTATCGCCTTTTTTTTTTAGTCGTATCTATGCGTGTGATGCTGTGCATCACTTTTGCATAGATACGCTTCTACATCCGACAAGTGTAATCCAATTACACTTTCGGATCGTAGGTGTAATGACAACTCCGGCCACTAGGTGGCCTTTACGTTGTTTTTTCATTTGCATATGCAAATGAAGTAGTACGCCGATTCTCGATCGCTTTTACGCCGCCCCGTCGTCGCGTACGTCGTTTTCGTTCGCGTAAGGTTACCCCAGCTTCTATGTGGAGTAACCTTACGAGGTCCCGTCGGATGCCGTCGTGTCCCGTCGGATGCCATGTTAAGTATGGCCTCGGGACCGCGCGTCGTGTTTGTGCGTCGTTTACGTTTTTGCGTACGTCGATTCTCAATGGGGCTGGCGTACGCTGCGATTACGTCGTTTACATTGAGAAAATGTGACGTCCTTTGGAGCATGCGCACTGGGCTTTTTCCCCGGCCGGCGCATGCGCAGTTCGTTCGACGCGGGGGCGCGCTTAATTTAAATACAAGCCGCCCCATTTGAATTGCGCGGGTTTACGCTGCGCGATTTACGCGACGTAAGCGAAACCTACGGAGCAAGTGCTTAGAGAATAAAGCACTTGCTCCAGTACGCAGCGGCGGCGTAGTGTAACTGGCTTACGCTACGCCGCCGAAAATATTGGAGAATCTGGCCCTAAGAGTGTAAATTCAGAAAGTTTCCTGTTTACAAGACGTTTTATACATTCAAGTATCCATACATTATAATATTCATTCAAGTATCCATACCTACAGATCAGTAAAAGGCTTTTTGGTGGTGGGCATGGCAAGCCCCGCCGGTGTCCGTTACGTCACCGGATCTCCGACGGAACTCCCTGAAGGCCCGGAAGCCGGCGGAGAGGTGAGTACAGTAGATGACCGCGATATTGTGTCAATCTCGCTCCCTTTCTCGGCGAGATTGACCACCTACGAGACCCATCGTGGGAGCCAGCACCGAGCTGGCTTGCCGCGATAGAGACAAAGCCGTCATAGAAGCGACGGGGATCCGACTTGGGTTCCCGCCAAATCTAGCTGCGGCGTTTGGTATGAATCATGAGGGGAAACTCCAGGCCAAAATTTTAAATAAAAATCCGGCATGGGTTCCCCCCCAGGAGGCATACCAGGCCCTTAGGTCTGCTATGGATTGTAAGGAGAACCCCCCCTACGCCGAAAAAAAACGGCGTGGGGGTTCCCCCACAATTCATACCAGACCCGTATCCAAAGCACGCCGCCCGGCGGGTCAGGAAAGGAGTGGGGATGAGCGAGCGCCCCCCCCCTCCTGAGCCGTACCAGGCCGCATGCCCTCAACATGGGGGGGTCAGGTGTTCTGGGGCAGGGGGGCGCACTGCGGGCCCCCCACCCCAGAGCACCCTGTCCCCATGTTGATAAGGACAGGGCCTCTTCCCGACAACCCTGGCCGTTGGTTGTTGGGGTCTGCGGGCGGGGGGCTTATCGGAATCTGGGAGCCCACTTTAATAAGGGGGCCCCAGATACTGGCCCCCCACCCTAGGTGAATGAATATGGGGTACATCGTACCCCTACCCATTCACCTGGAGGCAAAGTGTAAAAGTAAATAAACACAACACAGGGTTTTTAAGGTAATTTATTAGTCAGCTCCGGGGGCCCCCCTTCTTCTTTAGCTCTTTTACCAGGGGGGCCTTCTTCTTCCGCTCTCCGGGGGTCTTCTTCTGCTCTCCGGGGGTCTTCTTCCATCTTCTCCAGTCTCCGCTGTTGTCTCGGCACTCTTCGGTGCCTTCCCCTTCAGGGCTGGCCACCGCTATCTTCGTGTTAGCTCAATTACTAGCGACGGCCAGTCCACTCTTCTATGCCGTTCTTCTGCCTTCTTCTCTTCTTCCGATGTTGACAGGACGCTTCTTCTCGCTGTTATGCTGGGTGCGCGGCTCCCAGCGATTTATATAGGCCTCTCTTATGATGTCACAGTCCCATCATGCTCCGGTACCTACCCACGCGGGAATCCACGTCGGATCTATGACGCACTCGCTGGAATGTGCTTTTTCTATTCCAGCGAGTGCGAGATGTCGGCACCCTGTCGCCAAGAATCAGCGCGATGCTATCATGCTGGAAACACCTTCTCGTGACAGGTACTGTACCAATCGAAAGAATTTTGATCGATCAAAAAAATTTTGATCGATCAAAAAAATGTAAGATTAATCAATGAATTAAAAGTTAATTTCCACAGCCCTAATATATACTGTACATATTTGTATATACATGTATGTGTGCATATGCAGAAACACCGTGACACAATTGCAACACATTCATCTTAAATGGTGCTTATCGTGATTATTACTCTATGGATATGTCTGTTTTTATTTATATCCATATGTTTGTTTCCATCCGCCTTTTCCTTCCATGCTGTGTTTATAATCTTCTCTATAATCCTTTATGCAGTGCTACAAGCTTTTATAATAGTTTATAATAACAATTTTTAATCACCAATTATTATTATTATTATTATTATTATTTCTCACAAATTTTCTAAACTCATTTACACATTATTTTTTATTTATTTTTTCCCCTTTACTTTATTTTTACTAAGGAACTTATACCATGGCATTAGTAATGCCTTTTCATTATAGCCAAGTAGTGGCCCCTTTAAATTCCTTTTGTTAACATTCTGTATCACCACGTCCCATCGGCTTTAGCCCAAATGACCCTATATAAGACTAATAGCTTAAGATACCAATCATAGCTGAGCTTGCGGAATGCTAGCTAATCAGAACTCTACATTAGACTTCTTCAGACTTCGAACACTGGTTTGCCATCATCTCCCTGTGATCCCACGAGGACAGCGGAGCTGCGAAACGCAGCATCTGAAACGTCCAGACTTCCGGTTTCCAGACTTTCCTGAGTGTGTTCCACACTGGTTTGTATGCCATCAGTCAGGAGCCAAGCCGGTGTCTTGCCGAAAAAGTTCCCCCCGAATAAGGACCCCCGTGTACTGCGCAGGCATCAACTGAGCCTGCGAAAATTACCGAATATGTAAAGCTGAGAGTCAGCTCTAGATGGCGCCTGCGCACACCAACATCCAGGCTAATTCCTTAACATCCCCGTGGACATCCCCCGAGTGAAGCGAGGACGTGCGGCCAACTGGCCACTTGCAGCGAGGTCCACGTCGCCCTGGACCTGCTACAATAACTAGTTACATCGACATTTCAAAAGCAGCCATCATTGCACAGGTGCTATTTAGAGCTGACTCTCAGCTCTACGTTCGGCTATTTTCGGAGCTCAGTTCACCCTTGCACAGTACAGGGGGGTCCTTATCCACCGGGGGGAACTTATTCGTCAGAACACCGGCTCTCTCCATCTCCTCGCTGTCACTTTACTGCAACCCATTGGGACACCTCTCCAGATACAGTCTCGGACTCCCCCAGTGGCCAGGGACATCCTTTGGACTTACATACCTGTTTCTCAAAGACATTATGGGCCAGATTCAGGTAGAGTTGCGCTGGAGTATTTCGATATGCGCCGCGTAACTGTGAAGATGCGCTGTCGTTTCTATGTGGCCGTACCCACCAAACTAGATGCGCCCAATAACGGGCCATTTCCGACCGGCGGAACGTTCCGACGCCAGAGTATCGTCAGCGCTTAATTTCGCTTGGCGCATCAGTCGCGCCTATTGATTTCCCCTGCAAATATGCAAATGAGGGATTTTTCCCAATTCACGAACGGATTAGCACCATACGCTGGCTACATGCACCGCGCGTATCTCGTTCGCCCGGCGCAAAGTTATTTCTACAAAAGGCTGCTTTATCTTTACTCCAGACGGCCACAGGTCAGCAGGAGAGCAGCTACAGCAGCGTTACCGACGATAAGAGCTAGCTGAGCACCCCCACTTGCAGGACAACACCTCTGTCCATGCTTGTCTGTCAAATTTTACAGCCATGGAGGAAGACATCATAGGTCTCCATAGCCGAGATGACGGCTGACAGCTCCTGGCCTTTAGAGTTCAGCTTTCTCCTGTGTGTTTGCGGGGAACGGGAGCAGCCATCTCAGAACAAAAGTAACTTCACTGCGGGGAGGGGGAACAGGATATACTTTAGTGCCGGAATGGCGCATCTATGGGTGCATTTAAACGGCCAACGGAACGCATTGCGCTGACGTTTCCCGTGAAGTGGTGCTGACGGAAGTTGTGAGCATGCGCACAAGGGGGCGAGTGAAGCCTCACTTACTGCGCATGCTCCGTGGTTGATGCGCTGAACGTAAGCCTCTGCGCTGGGCTCCGCCCATCATTTACATATGATCACACCCACTTCCCCTTGCGTCGGGTTACGCCAGCGCATTATCGTTACTCTGGCGCAAGTTTACGCGCAACTGCTATGTGAATAACAGTACTTGCGCCGAAAGGGTCTTTAGAGTAACGTAAATGAGAAGCGTTACTCCAGAGGAAAGATACTCCCATCTACCTGAATCTGGCCCTATGTGAGTAGCCAATTGGCTAATAATTTAATATGTGAATAAAATGTGCAGCGCTAAATAAGTGGACAAAATATAAATCAAACAGTGGTGTGAAAACAAGTGAACAACAATTGAAAAATGATATGATATCTAATACATATAAAACCACTAATAACATGTAAAGTACGGTAAGTGATAGTGTCATAATCACACATGTGAATAATGGAAAATTAATCAGAATGGTCTATAAACAAAGTCCCATCTATGCATAGGTGACTGATAAGCAGGGCAGGACTTAGGGTGGTGGGGGCCCCTGGGCTTGAGTGTTGAAGGGGCCCCCTGGAGCGAGGGGGGGATCATAATTGTTGAGCGGGGGGGCGCATTAAAGTTGTTGAGCGGGGGGGGGGAAATTTAAGTTGTTGAGCGGGGGGGCATTAAAGTTGTTGAGCGAGGGGGTGCACATTAAAGTTGTTGAGCGGGAGGGTGACTCATCTGTGCATGGAATAAAGATAAAGATACAATATATATAAAAGGGGGGGTATCTCTGGGCCCTTTAATAATTAAAATAAACATTTATAAAAAATATAAAGAAAATGTAAATATTTTTATTAAAAAAAAGGGGGGTTGCCATCCGGGGGCCCTGGAGACCTCTGGGCCCTTTAATAATAATAATAATAATAATAATAATAATAATAAATATATATATATATATATATTAGAGCTGCACGATTAATCGTCAAGAATCGTTATCGCGATCTTTTTCCCGTTGCGATTCTTGATACAGGGTTTCACAATCTTTCACATGAAAATAATTTTCTCTCTGCACTTTAGTATGCAAAGAATTTCCTGTCTGCTCTCAGCCAAAAGTCAGTCTGGGCAGCCTGCCAAGTTTTGGAAACATTCTTTATCAGTGGAAAGTTAAGTCTAAACATTGTATCTCTTCAAAGAATAACTTCTTCTGTATGTAAATTAGGAATTTTTAACCACTTAAACACCAAACCTTTTTCTGACAGCTCTTTTCAAGTTAAAATCATTGGCCCAGATTCAGAGAGAATTCGATTATCGTAGCGTATCAGAAATACACTACGCCGCCGTTTTTTACCTGGCTCTACGTGGAATCCAGGTAGATTTTGTCCAGTAAACAATGGCGGCGTAGTGTATTTCTCCCGTCGCAATCCATCTACGCGAGTAGGGGGCGTGAAGCATTTAAAATAGGCGCGTTCCCGTGGCGATCGAACTGCGCATGCTCCGTTCGCAAATTTCCCGCCGTGCATTGCGCGAAATCACGTCGTTACGTCATTCGTTTTTTGAGTAGCGTCGTTTACGGACATTTCTATTCCCGGACGACTTACGTAAAAAAAAAAAAAAAATTAAATTCGACGCGGGAACGACGGCCATACTTAACATGGGCTAAGCACCGTTAGACCAGCAAAAAGCTGGTCTAACAGTACGTAAAAAAAAATAGACGTAAGCGATTGCGAAGACCACTCGTATCTTCGTGGATCGCCGTAAAAACTCATTTGCATATCCCGACGCATCAAAACGATGCGAACTCCTCCCAGCGGCCGCAAAAATATCGAAGCGTAGATCCGAAGGCTTACGAAGACGTAAGCCTCTCGGATCGAAGCCCGAAGCCGCCGTATCATGGTTTGAGGATTCAAACTAGTGATACGGCGCGCGCAATTTGAAATTACTCCTGTCTAACACCAGTTAGACAGGCGTAATTGCTCTATGAATCTGGGCCATTATTTTTTTTTTGCTAGAAAATTACTTAGAACCCCCAAAGATTTATATAATTTATATAATTATTTAGTAAAGACCTTGGCCTAGAGAATAAAATGGCGGTTGTTGCAATATTTTATGTTGCACTGTATTTGCGCAGCAGTCTTTTTAAATGCATGTTTTTGGAAAAAAATTACTTTAATGAATTAAAAAAATAGGCAGTAAAGTTAGCCCATTTTTATTTTTTTTTTGTATAAATGTAAAAGATTTTACGCTGTGAGAATCGTGAGAGAATCGTGATCTTCATTCTAGGCAAAAAAATTGTGATTCTCATTTGGCCAGAATCGTGCAGCTCTAATAAAAAAATAAATTAAAAAAGTGGGGGTTGCTGTCCAGGGCAAAAAAATAAACATTTATAAAAAATACATAAAAAAGGGAGGTTGCCACATGGGGCCCTGGGGACCTCTGAGCCCTTTAATAAAATATATATATATATATATATATATATATATATATAATATATATATATATATATATATATATATAAAAAATGTAAATTGTTTTATAAAAAAAAGGGGGGTTGCCATCCAGGGGCCCTGGAGACCTCTGGGCCCTTTAATAATAATAATAATAATAATAATAATTATATATATATATATATATATATATATATATGTATGTATATAAATAAATATATATAAAACATATTTTTTTATAAAAATAAATAAGAAAAAGGAAGGGTTGCTGTTCGGGGCCCTGGGGACCTCCGGACCCCTAAAAAAAAAAAAAAATTTTTTTTTTTTTTTTTTTTTAGAGGGGCCCCCTATTGGGTGGGGCCCATGGGCTTGAGCCCAGTCAAGCCCAATGGTAAGTCTGGCCCTGCTGATAAGTGATAAAATCTGTAAACAAAGGCCCATCTATGCAGAGGTGACTGATAGGTGATAAAGTCCCAAATAATGTGGTGAATTGTTTCCAAAGTACAGTATAGTGTAAACACAAATATATGTATTCACAGTGAGGAAGAGATAAACATTAAGGCTCCATGCACACTGAAGCTGATAAAATGCAGTTTATTGGCATTTTTTTTTTTTAAAGCCCATAAACTGAACTCTATGTTAGCCTATGTGCCCATGCACACCTAGGCGTTTTTTAGTGTTAATGAGCTTTGGAGTTTATTGGCTTTTTTCTGAACGCCAGATATTTGCGTTCAAAGTGACGTTTTTCGGCGGGAAAAAAAGCGAAACACTGAAAAACACTCAAAAACGCAAAAAAAAGCCGGTGCCCGCGTTTTTTTTTGCTTTTTTAATCTATTGAAAAAAAAAGTAAAAATAAATAAATAAAAAGCTACACTGAAAAACGCTGATTAAAGCTATTGCTATTATGCTAAAAAAAACTTTGAAAGGCTCCCTGCAAAGATACTGGCGTTTTTTTATAGCTTTTATCAGCTTCAGTGTGCATGGAGACTTATCCTGGCATTCAAACAAAATAATACCAAAGGGAGGGCTGTGATCCCGCCACCTGGGGAAGGGGTCTTACTCTTACCGCAAGGTGTAGACTCACACATCGATAAGTGGTGAGTCTAAACAGCAAGGGCAAGAGTATCTGTGTCACAGCTTCCTCGAACAATCATTCTGGGGTGATGTCCAATTGCTCTTCCCGGTGATAGCCAGGCAAATGATGCACGCTTCCAAATCTCCTTCAGCTAGATGGCGTCCACAGGGAACAGCAACACCCCTCCAGGATACTAGATTATAGGTGAATGTGATGGGTATAGAACATGGAGAAGAGAAAGAGAAGTCTCCACATGGCGAAGATCAAAAATGACCAAAAAAAAACGTATTTAAAAAAAGAGATAAAGGTACAATCATCCGGCGATGGGTACAGATAAAAAGTGATCACAGAGTATTGCGCAGTATAGACAGCAAGCATAGAAATCCTATGCGTTTCGTCCTATTGGACTTCCACTGGGGTATATTCCGACTTGTAGTCATGCACTTTTATAATAAATTAACGATAATTGATTAGTTTCATGCCGGTTTCATTTCCGGAAATACAAAATTGTATTTCAAGCCTCAACGTTATGAGTCAATCGTGGCAGCGTGACAGAGAGAACGTCCGCTGCGTCCGCCACCACATCCTAGTTAGTGTAAAAATGAATGACTGCCACAAAATACCGTCCACCCTGGAAACAAGAAAATGTAACATTGCAGGTGAATGTCTCGCTTTTCCCAACCAGCATATATCACAGAAACAGTATTGTCTAAGTTTGTGGTAAAAGCTAGCGCTATAAGGGTTAAGCCCTCCGAAAGTCTGGATGACTGGTGACTTTAGTGGATGCCACTAGATAGACTGAACTAGTGACAAACTAGATTACTCTGTATCCATGGACACTGTAAAAACTAACCACCGAGCAGGCAAACTTTAAAACTGACAGTAAATCTGCCTGCCGCAAAGTGGATGTGTCACTTGTATTGACGCACAGTGTGATTATGGGTAAAAACTTCCAAAGAACCCATTATGCAAGCACAAAAAGCCCACATTTTAAGGTGCGTTTGATTTGCTAAAATAAAAGTGACACTAATCTCTGATTTAAAAACTATTCAAGCATGTATTCTTAACTCAAAAATACCTTCTATTGCTCTCAGGCGGCGTACACACGGCCGAGGTTCTCGGCAGAAACCAGCGAGAACCTCGCTGGGAGCCGCATTCTGCCGAGAACCTCGGCCGTGTGTACGCTCTCGGCGAGCATCCCGTCGGAAATGCCGTCGAGCCGAAATAGAGAGCATGTTCTCTATTTGCTCGACGGCCCGTCGGGATGAATGGCTGGTTGCCATTCCCGACGGGCGGGTCGCCGAATCTGACGGCTGGCAGAGAACCTCGACGGGCGGAACGATGTGTTCTGCCCGTCGAGGTTCTCTGCCTTGTGTACGCCGCCACAGCCTCCTCCGAATTTCCAAATTGCTTGTTTCTTTTTGCTGCTGCAAGCTGATTTCCTTTTAGAGGGTGGCTCGTTCTTCATGGTTCCGCTATATGTAGTGTAACCTGGACTGTAGCTGATAACTGTGGAACGTCTTCCTTTGTTGCTGCTGTATTATCCTTCTGCAGTGTGGACAAAGTTAAACTGGATATTGAAGACCCTGACATATACCTAGTGAAGTGACTAGGACACACTCCCTCCTCGCAGTGCAGGGAGAACATGCACAGCTGAAGATATCAGTCACAGGCTGTGTGCTGGAGCTCTCCTCTTTCATTACCTTTTTATCTCTTGGTGTCTGGAAAACCTGTCAGATGCGAATCATGCAGATAACTGAAGAATGAGGCAGCAGAAAGAACTGACACTCGGTGCTTCGGATAGATGGAAGTACACAGTACACATTCTGGAAGTACACAGTATACAGTATAAGGATATGCTTTGTTTATATTTTGTTTTAGATTTGCAACCACTTTTAATGCCGCGTGCACGTGCACGTGGATTTTTTTTCCGACGAAATGTTGGCTCAAAATTGTGTTGCATACACACGGTCACACAAATGTTGTTGGAATTTCTGAACGTCAAGAACGCGGTGACGTACAACACTACGACGAGCTGAGAAAAATGAAGTTCGATGATTCTGAGCGTGCATAGGATTTTTGTGCTTTGGAATTGCATACAGACGATCGGAATTTCTGACAAAAACTTTTCCCGTCTGAAAATTATACATTATACAGTATGTGCAATGCTACATGTGTGGGGACCTGGATCATGAGAGCCCACACTGGAGATCTGTGTTTCTCTTGCTGGATGTGGTGACTGACTGAAGCCATCAGCTACTACTGCTGGACAAGAGTTTGCGAGGGATGACCCTTTTGCAAACCTGTGTAAAAATGCCTGGCGTTTGGAGCATGCCTACTGTGGTGAAAGGCCTATAGCCCTCTGACAGTTCCTGTTTCCTGATTCTGTGAAGTAGTTCTGCCTCTGACTGACCCCCCCACCCCATCAACCTTTGCAGCAATGCTGGCAGCACTGATAATTCTTTTTCCCAAAGATAACCTCTGGATATGATGATAAGTACTTGCACTCAAACGCTGTGTGGTCTCGGCCACAGTGCTGCAGCTCAGTTTCAGGGTCTAGGCCAGTGGTCTCCAAACCGTGGCCCTCCAGTTGTTCAGGAACTACATTTGCCATCATGCCTAGTCATGTCTGTGAATGTCAGCGTTTTACAATGCCTCATAGGACGTATAGTTCCGCAACAGCTGGAATGCCATAGTTTGAAGATCCCTGGCCTAGGTCATCTTCATGTAGAGCAACAATTCTTTTCAGATCCTGAGATAGTTTTTTGCCATGAGGTGCCATGCTGAACTTTCTTGTGACCAGTATGAGAGAGTGAGAGCGATAACACCACATTTAACACACCTGCTCCCCATTCACACCTGAGACCTTGTAACACTAAGGCCGTGTACACACGATCAGACCAGTCCGATGAAACTGGCCTTAAGGCCAGTTTCATCGGACCAAATCGATCGTGTGTACGGCCCATCGGAACGTTGTCCGGCGGGCCAAAGTTTTAAAACTTGCTTTAAAATCGGTCCAAAAACCTGCACATGTTCAGAATCAAGTCGACGCATGCTTGGAAGCATTGAACTTTGTTTTTCAGCACGTCGTTGTGTTCTACATTACCGCGTTCTGACACGATCGGATTTTGGACTGATGGTGTGTACGCACATCAGACCATCAGGTCACTTTAGCGGTGACCCAATGAAAACGGTTCGTCGGACCATTCTCATCGGACCGGTCTGATCGTGTGTATGCGGCCTTACAAGTCACATGACACAGGGGAGGGAAGTGGCTAACTGGGCCCAATTTAGACATTTTCACTTAGGGGTGTACTCACTTTTGTAGCCAACGGTTTAGACATTAATGGCTGTGTGTTGAGTTATTTTGACATAAAATTTACACCGTTATACAAGCTGTACACTCACTACCTTACATTGTAGCAAAGTGTAATTTCTTCAGTGTTGTCACATGAAAAGATAGAAGAAAATATTAAAAATGTGAGGGGTGTACTCACTTTTGTGATATACTGTATGCTGGGAACTCAATGTACACTCCTCCACTGATTAGACTTGTCCTGACACACCCACTTTGCACAGCCATTCACTGGGAAGCTCAGTGTTCTTCTGCCCCCCCACTCTCTGGTGCAGTTGAGAACAGAGGGAATGTGATCGCTTATAAAAAAGGCAAAAAGGGTATTTATATTGTTTTTTTTATATCTATACAAAAAAAAATTGCCTTTCATTTCTGTTTTAAACTGCATTGGTTGTTTTACAAGGTGATCTTTTATATTGACTTTAAATTGTGTTGCTAAATTGCAAAGCCTGTGTGAGATAAACGAATAAGTAGGTAAAGTAAATTACAATCACAAGCCTGAGGCCGCGTACACACGGCAGAGAACCTCGACGGGCAGAACACATCGTTCCGCCCGTCGAGGTTCTCTGCCGGCCGTCGAAATCGGCGACCCGACCGTCGGGAATGGCAACCAGCCATTCATCCAGGCGGGCCGTCGAGGAAATAGAGAGCGTGCTCTCTATTTCTGCTCAACGGGATTCCCGACGGGATGCTCGCCGAGAGCGTACACACGGCCGAGGTCCTCGCTGGAATGCAGCTTCCAGCGAGGTTCTCGCTGGTTTCCAGCGAGAACCTCGGTCGTGTGTACGCCGCCTGAGACATAGAAAAAGTAGTACAATTACCAAATAAACTTATGCCCTGTACACACGATCGGATTTTCCATCTGAAAAACCTTGGATGGTTCCTCAACGTAGAGAGCGTAGAGGGACAGAGTTTGGAGACCCCTGCAAAGTATCTCCAAATTTAATACAAATCAAATTTTATGCACATTACTAAAATTCAATTTTATAGATAAATTATTATATTTGTTTTTTCCCACCTTATATTTTTTGCACATTATGTTACCTTGTGGCTGATTCTCAGAGCTTTGTATCTGTTATGTTCTGATCTCTTAGTTAGATATGTATCCAGGCGCTCTGTGTGTTAGGAAAACCAAACCTCATTCATCTGCAATTCAATTTTCCTAATTAAAAGGGAAATTACATAAACAAAATGCTTGCCAATTCCAATCTTTTGGCTGTCAGCTCTCTTGGAGCATCAGCCTCGCTTGTTCATAATCAGCTGGAAGAACTCGCTTGTGTATTTTCTTATTAAGGTGCGCCAATCTCATAATATACATAGTACATATTCACGATTCTTAAACTTAAAATTTATGCCAGTCGTTATCAACCTTTTTGAAATCACATGTGGATATAGATAATTAACCACTTAAGACCTGGACCATTATGCAGGTAAAGGACTTGGGCAGTTTTTGCGATTCGGCACTGCGTCGATTTAACTGACAATTGCGCGATCGTGCGACGTGGCTCTCAATCAAAATTGGCGTATTATGCAATATTATGCGTATTATGCAATATTTTTTACTTTTTGCTATAATAAATATCCCCCAAAAAGATATAAAAAAAAAAAATCCTCAGTTTAGGCCGATACGTATTCTTCTACATATTTTTCGTAAAAAAAAAATCGCAATAAGCGTTTATTGATTGGTTTTCGCGAAATGTATAGCGTTTACAAAATAGGTGATAGTTTTATGGCATTTTTATTAATATATTTTTTTTTACTACTAATGGCGGTGATCAGCAATTTTTTTCATGACTGCGACATTATAGCGGACACATCAGACAATTTTGACACATTTTTGGGACCATTGTCATTTTCACAGCGAAAAGTGCTATAAAAATTCACTGATTACTGTGAAAATGACAATTGCAGTTTAGGAGTTAACCACTAGGGGGCGCTGAAGGGGTTTGTTGTGCTTTCTTAAGGTAATAATTAACCTGCACAGAAAAATGATATTAAATTCTTTGATAACGAAGAAGTTTTTAAATGCAAGTCAATCTATATAACATAGTCTATATTACGAAACGTATTCACGGAGACGTATAATCATACAAAATAGCTAATTTATTGGTTGACAAAAATATGGATATTTACATTAAATTAGAATACCAGTTGCGTTACATGAACAACTTGCACTTCAATAAACTACCCCCAAAATGGGCATGCAATACCTTTGATCTGTGTATCATGGCAAGTTCTCAAGATAACTTTATGCAAAAGACAATGAGACAAGAGCGTCTATTTCACATACATAACCTGTTACTTTACTGCAGGTAAGTAAGAGGCCAAAAATGTGAGATATATTGGACTTCTCTGTTTTGTCATTAAAAATTTAAAAATATGAAAATATAAAAATTGTACTCTTTACAGAAAAATCTACCAGTTATTGATTATGAGACCAGACCATGATTACACAATATACACTTCAATATTCCTACAGAACAACAATATATTTCTGATAAAATAAAATGGCATAATTACCGATTTCAAAATGGCTATTTGCAGATGACCAATGTTAAAATGCGGTAACTTTCTATGGCCCTTCATGGGATGACCAGATGCCTTCATGCATTGTCTTAACGTGCCCCTCCCCCTATGGATCAGGTCTTCTTCCTCCTTCAGTTCATTGATCCATCTCCCTTCCTTGATCTTTCTCTCTTTCTCATCCGTTCATCCATTCCTCCTCTTATGGGCTTGTCCTCTTATATTGATCAGAACAATAGGACTATTAACAATTATACTAAGTTCTGCCCATCTGACACTTGTCTTTCACTCATAGGCTTCTGTCCTACATGGGAGTCCCTGTCAAGACGTGTCTGGTTTCTATTGGCTGACGATTTTAATCATTTACTTGGTCTCTGGGCTTTGAGAACCTTAAGTAATATTACTTTCAACCACTAGGTGTCTCACCTTTATTGTGAGATTATCTGATAATTACGATACGATAATTTTATATTATTGGGGAGACTTATATTATTATTATTAGCTTATCAATATTGGTAACTTCTATATATATATCTCTGATAACTTTATGTTTCATCAGATCGAATTAGCATATCTTTGATTCCTTCATAACATGTTTCCATATTTCTTTATAAACATATATTCCCTAAAACATTCTTCTAAGCATGCATCGGTGTACATTTCTCAATCAAATCAAAATAATTATTAGTGTGGATACATGAATCATTTTGATATGTGTTTGATGAATACATGTTGCAGGTTACATTTTTATAATCACAATTCTATATCTTTCATAATGTTGATTTAGTTTCTTTAAAAACACATCTATTGATAAAAACAAATTTCTCCTATAATTCTTTTTACAAATTTCTAAATTAGCGGGTGCGATGGTTATATATTTCCTTCGGTCCAAAGATGTCACCGGTAATCTGAACATCAATTTTCATGTCAGCGTTAAACTATATCCTTTTAATATCAAGCGTATTTATAAGATATTTCTGACGAGTTTCATTTCAAATTCTTTGGCTGTGTGTAAGGACCTTTCAAGGAGATTTTACAAGTGACATAGCTTGTTTAAACAGTTCTTTACTGGACACAATGGTTCCCGATGTGATATGGACTGGGTTTCTCTGCTATTGTCTAAGAGACAGCTGAGACAAATACTGCCTGTTTACCTTAGGGCAATCGTATTCTCTAAAACAATGAGAGTTATTTTACTTCAATGTGATAATAGCCCAGTTAAGTATCTGTGAAAACTTTTCCGATGGCAGGAGAACTTAACCATGAGTGAGGCCCCGTACACACGTCCAAGCTTCTCAGCAGAATCCAGCGAGAAGCTCGCTGGGAGACATATTCTGCCGAGAAAATCGGTCGTGTGCACACTTTCGACGAGCGTCCCGTCGGGAAGCTCGTCGAGCCAAAATAGAGACCTGGCTAACACGGTATGAAAAGGTGGAGCCACAGACAGGGTGCTGACAAACATGCCATAAAGATGCAGGAGAGAGACTGTGCGGAAAATGATACAGGAGACGGTCAGAGACTGTGTGGAAAATGATACAGGAGACGGTCAGAGACTGTGCAGCCATGCGCATAATTGATAATTTATCAGTGTAATGCTTCTTCATCGTCAGCAGGTTTAGGGAGAGGGTAAATAACACTTCTGTATTACTAGTTTTCTAGTATAATAGAAAAGGTTATACTGGTACACCATTCTGGGTGTACTGTCTGGGAGAGGAATATGAATCACAAAAATAGCTGCACAGAACTATAAATATTTTGGTAGAATAAACATTTCACATATGTGTGTTTGAATAGATGTTTGCTTAGGGTTAATTTGGAAAGCAGAACTGAAGCAAGATAAATAATTAAAATAATTAAAATAAAAAATAAAATAAGCCCTCCAGTTTGAACAACAGCCAGCCAACCTCATTCAACTGGAATGTACATGCCCTCAGCCTAAGGAGTAGGGCACAATGATGATCCCATCCAGTGGCAGCTGGTGCTCCAATTTTTTGGGGGGACACAAACAAACCAAAAAAAAACACATCAATTGCAGCCTCACTGTGCCCATCAAACACAGCCCCTGTGCCCATTAATTGCAGCCCCTGTGCCCATCAAACGCAGCCACCATGCCCATCAAACGCAGCCACTCAAAAAAACATCAATTGCAGCCTCACTGTGCCCATCAATTGCAGCCCCTGTGCCCATCAATTGCAGCCCCTGTGCCATCAAACTCAGCCACTGTGCCCATCAAATGCAGCCACTGTGCCCATCAAACGCACACACTGTGCCATCAAACGCAGCCACTGTGCCCATCAATTGCAGCCACCGTGCCCATCAATTGCAGCCACTGTGCCCATCAAACCCTGCCACTGTGCCCATCAATCGCAGCCACTGTGCCCATCAATTGTAGCCACCGTGCCCCATCAAACGCAGCCACCGTGCCCCATCAAACGCAGCCACCGTGCCCCATCAAACGCAGCCACCGTGCCCCATCAAACGCAGTCACCGTGTCCATCAAACGCAGCCACTGTGCCCATAAATTGCCGCCACCGTGCCCATCAAACACAGCCACCGTGCCATCAAACACAGCCACCGTGCCATCAAACGCAGCCACCGTGCCCCATCAAACACAGCCACCGTGCCCCATCAAACGCAGCCACCGTGCCCCATCAAACGCAGCCACCGTGCCCCATCAAACGCAGCCACTGTGCCCATCAAACTCAGCCACTGTGCCCATAAATTGCAGCCACTGTGCCCATAAATTGCAGCCACCGTGCCCATCAAACGCAGCCACTGTCTGTGCCCATCAATTGCAGTCACCATGCCCATCAAACACAGCCACCGTGCCACTGTGTCCATCAAACGCATAGATATAGATATAGATATAGATAGATAGATAATATAGTTTTATATAATAGACCACTTTCTGTTCCTCACCTGGGTGACTTGGTCCTCCTCCACGACTAAAGGCAGCAGGACTCTGAGGGCGATGAAACTTCTATCTCTCCCGCTCTCTCTGACTCTGACCTGCAGTGCAATCTGGGAGTTGTAGTCTCTCTGCAGAGCACAGGCACCAGACGGCCAAGTTGTGTGCCTGTGCTCTGTGGAAGAACAGAACTACAACTCCCGCCATGCACTGGGGCCACCATCGCCGACTTTAGGTGGAGCCTGGGAGCCAGGCAGCCTGCTATTGGACGCAGGCAGCCTGAGCCTGCCCACCATCCTCCCCAGGAATGATAGCAATGCCTGCTTCGTCTGCCGCCGCGGATCGCGGCGGTGGCTCAGATGCCTCAGTCTGCGGCTATGTGCAGCCGCGCGCCCGCTCACCCCTCCGCTTGCGAGTCCCTGTCTGTCCCCGTGTCCCGCACTGTGCACAACATACACCTTAAAGGCAGATTATGCGATGGCGAGGCCCTTTCTGTGGGCGAGGCCTAAGGCAATCGCCTAATTTGCCTAATTAAAGGGCCGCCTCTGTATTGAATATATTATTATAATTCGCCAAAACCCATAACAGGTTAAGTGTGACCTCATATGTGTTTCTAACTGTAGGAGGGCTAGGCTGGATGTGTCACATCAGTGATGGTCTTTCCCTATATCAGGGAACAGACGATCACTGACATTGCCACAATGAAGAAGGGGGAAGGTGTGTTTACACACACCTTCCCCCTTCTTCAGCTCCTGTGATTGCGGGACACCGGCAGCGATCGGGTTCGCGGGCGCAGTCACAAAGCTTCGGCTGGGCTCTTAAAGAGGATGTACAGGTACATGCTTGTGCCCAGCCGTGCCATTCTGCCGACGTATATCGGCGTGAAGGTGTCCTTAAGTGGTTAATGCGCTAAGTCCTAAACAAAAAATATAAAGTGAGAATGTAACTAGAATTCTAAAGTGATTGGAAGTAAAAATGTAGCCCTGAATGTGAAAAAAATTTAAATCACAGCGTGGTAAATTCTTCCAAAAACCTGTTGACGCCCCAACAGTAAAGAATAAAGTATATACTCATGCCATAAAAATATGGGAATGCAAGGCATGTATTTAACAGCTGGAAGACTCTGGGTGTCACACTGGGGTAAGTAGTTGTGAAGTGGAACTGATTTTGTATTGTATGAGGTTTCTAGCGGCAACTGGAAAGCACTGTGGGAGTTTGAGGGCACTATGGGGGGCTGGAGGTTCTGCAGCAAGCTGAGTGTTGTTGTGGGAGATTAAAGGACATTGTGGAGGCTGAAGGCTCTCAGAGGGCCCGGAAACCCTGTGGGTCACTATGGGAGCTGGAAAGCACTGCGAGAGGTTAAAGCAGTATTGAACCCAAAAGCAAACATTTATTATATCGTACCTTACCAATTCGTACATGTGTGTTAGAAACTATGAATCAGACCGAGACAGAAGTACAGTTAAATCACACTTGTTTAATAATAAAGATAAACAGAGTAAGCATAGTGAAATCATAGCCAGAGTTCAGGGTACCGGATCGGATAGTCAGCCAAGCCAAATGTCATAGAGCCAGAGATAAATGTAGTAGAACAGCAAGCAGGATCTGGAGCCAGAAGGAACGTCAGCCAAGCAAGTCTTCAACAGGAACACAGGAGATAGCCTCTGTGATGTTGACCAAGGCGAAGGCAGAGATCAAGTGAGCTGGACGGCTTAAGTAGGCAAGACTGACGAGCAGAGTCATCAACAGGTAAGTCACTGTGGAGAGATAGGAGCTGGCAATTAGCCGACATCTGAGTGTAACGTCCAGGACTCCACTCCTTCAGGCAACCTTCAAACTGATGGCCAAGAGAAATAAAATCATATTCCGTGTTGCGATCAGTCTTTGGCACACCCAAATACTCCCAAATGGTATCTTTACACCACTCCTCCCTCATCTTTTCGATCGCTGCCATGAGAGCTGTCCAATTGCCGCTATATTTGCGGGGGGGCCTCCATTGGTTGCTCCACTCGGAACAAATACTCGCCACATCTCTTGCACCGAGCAAAGGGCATGATCCTGACAGCCAGCTCCGCACATCTGGGACAAGACAAGCCAAAGGCCTCCACGCCGCCACTAGTGAACAGCACAAACCGCCCCTGAGTCCCCATCCGGATCCCGATACCGGTCAGGGAAGCTCCGGTAGCAGCAGACATCAGATTGACTCCTACCATAGACATCGGAAGCCTCAATCTCTCAAACAGCATCGAGGGCCACAGACATGTTGCACGAGCCTCTCTCATGGGTGGGCAATCACTCTGTCCTTTGGCGCCAAACTGTCCCTGCGTCTCACGCAGGGGTGGGTAACTCCTTGCACTCTAAGTTATTTTCTGGGCATGTTGCAGGCACACGTCACTCTGCTGCACGTGCACGCAGACTTCAACTACCTGAAGTTAACTCTTTTCTCTCCAGCACAGTCCAACACCACAACAATTCCTGGCTCTCAATGGCGGGATAAATTGCTCAGTTCCGTTGCCTGAGGTAACAGCCAATCCCGGACAATACCTCCACATGTAGCACTACCCCAGAAGGAGCTGCTGGTTTGTTTTGGGTGGCATGTTACCTCATATTTCTCCGCCGTCTAGGGTACTTGATGAGAATGTAGTAAATGGAATGTCCACACAACAGGTGTCTTTTCTGTGCTTTTATTACCCAGCCAGGTAAAAACAATAGAACTTGGTGAAGAGTAAAGAAATAGTAGAAATGAAGAACAGCATCCCAATAGTTGAACACAATGGAGATAATAGTGGTCCCGAATCCTCCTCAACAGATTCGACACCAAGATCTTCTTCAGGTAGTTTTGATTTGGTTACTAGCACTAGGTTTCCCTGGTCCCGGTGGATGTCAGGTCCCTCTTGGAATACCAGCCTCTCTTTGGCACTCCTCGGGCAGACTCTCCACCAAACAGCTTCCTCACACAGGAACGAACAGCTCAGGACGTCATCAGATTGGGGACCCAGTAGATCACTGGGCCCCAGCCGCAGCTCAGTTGCTCCGGGCCAACATGGTCCCAGAACCAGGAACACTGCATAGCACGCACATCCCGGCCCGGAAGGCCATTTTCCCGGGGTGCCGTGGTATAGCTACCCTGAAGGTGGGTGCCACACGGGAAGAAGACCCAAGAAAATGGCGTCTGCCACATAAATACCCCTCCCCAGCACGCACAGCGAGGAAAACTCCTCCTGATAGGCTGCTGGGGGGAAGCATCCAAATCCTTGACTACACTGCTGCCACCTGTCGGCCTGGGGTTTGGCTCAAACACACGGTCACACAAAATTCCGACCGTCAAGAACGCAGTGATGTACAACACTACGATGAGCCGAGAAGAATTAAGTTCAAAGATTCCGAGCATGCGTCGACTTGATTCCGAGCATGCATGTTTTTGTGTGCGTCGGAATTGCATACAGACGATCGGAATTTCCACCGAGAACTTTTCCTGTCCGATGGGGCCTACACACGGTCAGAATTTCTGACCAAAAGCTCACATCAAACTTTTCTTGTCGGAAATTCCAAACAAGTGTACGCGGCATTAGTCTAACATTATGGGCAAATCCTCTTGCTTTTAATTTAGCTTGTTTTGTACATTTAAAATATATATATAGAGCAGTTAACTGATAGGTTTGGAAATGTGAATAGGATTATTAGAAGGGAAACACAAGGTGTTAGCTTTCGAGCTGTGCTGGAATTTCATGTGCTGATTTATGACTGCTGGACAGCTAAATATAAGAGGCTGCCGAGTAGAGTTAGTCACGCATCCTGCAAGGCCATTAATGTACAAGCTGCAGGAAGTGGAGCTGTGAATTTAATTCAGACCGTGCACCCATGACACTGGGAACATTGCACTGCTGCTCATCCCTGGCAATGTGGGAAAAATGGCATCCACCACACACAGCAGCTTAATATTATTTGATTGATTGATGTAGGTTTTCAATTTTATAAAAATTCCTGTCGTAAATTAGCAGCGCAAAATCCTTTAGTGACACAAGTCACCCTGGGAATCTGGGATCATGCAGAGATTTAACCACTTCAATACAGGGCATTTTCACTGTGTAAATGTGACTGGCAGGGAAGGGGTTAACACTAGGGGCGATTAAATGTGTGTCCTAGGGAGTGATTCTAACTATATGGGGCGAGGACTCACAAGGGGAGGAGACTGATCTGTGTTCCTCTGTACTGGGAACACATCATCGTTCTCCTCTCCTCTGACAGGACATAGATCTGTGTGTTCACGGGAAAACGCAGGTGCCTGGCGGACATCGCAGCCGCCGGGCACACGCATCGGAGTCCCAAGCGACACGGCAGAGACGCCCGCTTCCTAGGCGGCTGGGAAGCCCGGGATGTCATATGACTCCCGCCCAGGATGGGCGATCCCTCCTGCGGACGTCATATGACAATAGGCAAGTAATAAAGTGGTTAAAGTGGTTGTAAACCCTATTAAAAAAAACAGCAAGACAAAGGCATAACAAAGGCATAACGGGCTAGTATGCATAGCATACTAGCTCATTATGTATTACTTACCTTACATCGAAGCCCCCACAGCGATCCTCGTACCCCTACTGTGACTGGTCGGAGCCACGATGACATCACTCCTGCGCATGGACTGAAGGGCACATGGACTGAAGCAACGACACATACTTTAGTGCACATGTGCCAATGACATTGGCACATGCAGGGTGCAGGTGCAGGAGATATCCTGGGTAGCGACAGTTAAGCCTTAATAAAAAAAAAAAATATATATATATATATATATATATATATATATATATATAGCATAAGGTGGTTGTAAAGGGGTTACAACCACTTTAAGTGTATGTAAAGCCTAGCAATAAATGTATTTTATTTACCGTATTTATCGGTATTTATACGCTCCGGCATTTTAGTACTTACAGTTTTGGGGGTAGATTCAGGTAGGAGATAAGTCGGCTTATCTCTGCGTTTTAGGCATCCAATCTATGCCACTGATTCATAAAATCAGTTTAGCATAGATTTTCCTTAGATCAGACATGCGTACGTCTCTTACGCTGTCTAATCTTATTTTCATATTTTAGGCTGGCCGCTAGGTGGCGTTCCCGTCTAAAATATGTAAATGAGCCTATACTCCGATTCCCGAACGTACGCCCGGCCGGCGCTATTCTATTACGTCGTTTGCGTTAGAGTAGTACCGTCGTAATGTTATTCCTGCTATATGAGGCAAAGGCAATGTTAAGTATGGACAACGTGGCAACGATTTTTTTCCTGTCGTTTACGTCGTTTACGTAAAACGTTCGCGAATAGGGCTAAGTGTCGTTCACATCGTTTACACGTCGTATTGCCGTCGAGATTTGGAGCATGCGCACTGGGATCAATTCACGGCTTGCGCAGTTCCTTCGGCGCGGGGACGCGCTTCATTTAAATAATACACGCCCCTACCCGCCGAATTTGAAATTGGCCGGGTCTTTTACGCTACGCCGCCTCAACTTTACAGGCAAGTGCTTTAAGAATAAAGCACTTGCCTGAAAAAGTTACGGAGGCCTAGTTTAAAAGCCAGACGCTAGGCATGCCTAAAGATAGGCATTTCTACCTGAATCTGCCCCTTGGTGTCTTGCGCGGCATCCATCGGCGGCCTTGTCCGGTCCGGCGTCCGTCTTTGGCTTCAGTGGTGTCCTCCCGGCTTCTCCAGCGCTGTCTCGGGTCGAATTCCCGCTTCCCGCGCTCAGTTTAAACGCCTCCGCCAACATATACCGAGTGCAGGTAAGTTGATACAGGGTAAATCCGATTGCCTCTCGGGGGATCAGGAAGGAATTTTTTTCCCCTGCTGTAGCAAATTGGATCATGCTCTGCTGGGGTTTTTTGCCTTCCTCTGGATCAACTGTGGGTATGGAGTTGGGTATATGTGATGTACTGTGTTTTTTATTTTGTTTGTTTCTTTTTTTTATGGTTGAACTGGATGGACTTATGTATGTAACTAACTATTTAACAGTACACTCGGGTACATTAGGCCAGGCTCGGCTTCGCTCGCGCTCTGAGACGTTTATGCGAGAGCACGAGCGAAGCCGAGCCTGGCCGAAGGTACCCGAGTGTACTGCACTCGGTATATGTCGGCGGCTCACTTCAAACTGAGCACGGGAAGCTGATATCGGCGTATATCACGCACCCACGATTTTCCCCTTATTTTAAGGGGAAAAAAGTGCACGGTATACGCCGATAATTACGGTATTTATGTATTTATTATATTTATTATAGGTACTTATTATATACCATTAAAAATGTTTTACTATATCTGTTTGATAAGTGCAAAAGTGTTGATCTTGCCAGAACCGCTGCTCTCCTGATCCCCTATATGGCTCCCCTTGGTAGTAGGTTGTCTACCTTTTCCCAGCTCGTCCCCCGTCCCAACTATTTGATGTAATTTTCTAATATTTATTCCCTTATTATATACTTTTCTCAGACCCCAATGCAGACATCATCTACCCTATGCCTATCTTGGAGATCTTTGTAGCTCAAATCAACTAATCAGATGATTCACTATACTAAAAGGATGCATTCCAACTATTTAGACATCCCAGGTTAAATTTTCTTCCCTCCCCTCTTATTTTTTTTTTTTGCCCCACCACACTTCTCGCACTCATCCCACAACACCTTACATCACCTCATCTGTTTTCTTTTTCTCTTTATTTCATAATTTTTATTTATTTATTTTTATATAATTTTTTTTTTTCATGTGTTTGCCATTTTTCAGCTTTTTCTTCACACACACTTTACAACAGGACTTTTGTCCCCTAGCTTTTCACTCCATCACAGCACATTCAACACCAACACCCAGAACATGTTTTCTCCATTCAGATCTCGTTACATCCTTTGCTACACCTAGGCTCCATGCACACTGAAGCTGATAAAAGCTATAAACAAACGCCTTGCAACGTCTTTTAGGGTCCTTTCACACTAGCGGACGAACGGTCTGCTAATTAAAAGTCCGTTAACGGACTTGTAATAGGCCCCTATGGGAGCGGATCCGTTAGCGGATGATGCATTCGCTAACGTCCTCCAGATCCGCATCCGTTTTTTCAGACAGAAGAATGTCCTATTTTTCTTCCGTCCGGCCAAACGGATCGGATGCAAACGGACAGACGGTCCGTTTCCATCCGACTCCCCATAGGGAAGAGCGGAGGAGAGACAGGGCGGTCCCTGCACAATGTGCAGGGACCGCCCTGTCCGCCGACAGCTGAGCGGAGACCCCCCGCTGAGCTGACGGACACACGGAGCAGACCGAAAAACGGTCCGCTCCGTGTGAAAGGACCCTTAGCATTTTGGCAATAGCTTTTATCAGCTTTTTTTTTTTTTTCAATGGATAAAAAAGCACTGGCGCCCGTTTTTATCTGCGTTTTTCGGCGTTTTTGAGCGTTTTTTCCCACCGAAAAACAGCACTTTGAACGCAAATTTCGGGCGTTCAGAAAAAAGCCAACAAACTCCAAAGCTCATTAACACTGAAACGCCCAGGTGTGCATGGGCACATAGGCTAACATAGGGCCAGATTCAGGTAGATTGGAGCATCTTTAATCTGGAGTAACGTTTCTCATTTACGTTACTCTGCCGAAACTTTAGGAGCAAGTGCTGTTATTCATGAAGCACTTGCTCCTAAAGTTGTGGCAGCGTAGCGAAAATGAGCTGGAGTATTTCAAATTGGGCGGATACGGGGCGTGTATTATTTAAACTAAGCGCGATCCCGCGGCGAACGTACTGTGCATGCGTCGACTGTCAATGCATCCCAGTGCGCATGCTCCAAATTCTGTCAGTGAACGTCAATGACGTCAAATCCCCATTCATGGACGTTTTACGCAAGCGACGCAAATTATTTTTTTTTCGACGCGATGACGACGGCTATACTTAACATAGGATACTCCACTAGGGGGCTGCTTTATCTTTACGCCGCGTATCGCTTACGGAAACGTCGGAAAGTCACTGCGTCGCGCCCGAATACGATCGTGAATTGCCGATTCCCGCTGATTAACATATTTTCGGCGTTAATCAGCGGAAAAGCCCCCAGCGCCATTTTTTAAATTGCAGTTGCAATGCGACGGCGAAATTCAATTACGCGGCTCGTATCGGAACTCCAACCCGGCGTTTCTTGTTTTCTGACTAAAGAAAACAGAAACGCCGGCTCAAAGTGAGAGTTAGGCTGGAGTATCACTGATACTCCAGCCTAACTCTACCTGAATCTGGCCCATAGAGTTTAGTTTATGGGCTTTAAAAAAAAAAGCCAAAACGCCAATAAACTGCAGTTTATCAGCTTCAGTGTGCATGGAGCCTAAAGCCCCGTACACACGGTCGGACTTTTGCCCAACCAACATCAAAATACGACACTTTTCCCATTTGTCCGACCGTGTGTACGTTCCATCGGACCAACTTTTTTGGCTTTCATCGGACTAAAAGTTTGGTCTGCGAACGGACCAACTTTCCGGCCACAAAAGTCTGATGGTGCAAAGTCCGACCGTGTGAACAGAAAACCATCGGACTTTTGTACAAAGTTAAAATGCGCATGCTCCGAAGTAAAGAGCAGCCGGAAGCCTTCTGTCTAGTAAAACTAGCGTTTGTATTAGAAAAAGAACATTCGTGACGCGGCAAGTTTCGAAATCTAGAAAAGCAGCGCATATTATCATTTTCTTTATAATGCCATAATCTTAAAACCTGCTTTGCTGGTGATACGGACGGATTAAAAACAAATGTATTTACTTTTGATTAGTGTATTTTGTTTATATGAATCAAGCAAATTTCAAGATTCTTTTGTGTGTCAACTTCTAACAACCCCATTATCCCTTATTATTTATGATGGTCAAAGTACCAACTACTCTATTTGTGTCCCTTTAATTTGAGCAAAGGACCTGCCTACTCACAAACTGACATTTGACTTTACACACATAATCCAAGACACCTTCACATCATCCATTTATTTAAAATAAAATCTCCTAAATTATGACAGATCCAAAACAACAGGAAGGCACCAATAGAACAAATGGTGGACTTTGCAAAGCCTCTGTACCCCAGGGCATACATAAATAATTTTTTTTAATCTCAAAACTTAGGGACCTGAGAATTACATTAACTATAGGGAGCACCAGAAGATCATGGACTCCAAAAGATGGGGAGCAGCAGCAGAAGACATGTCTGTCCCCAGGCTGTGGTACTTCAACAGGCTGATATTTTTTGCCTACCAAACTGAACCACGCACAACACTATCCACACTTCTATCAGCTGAGGCCATTTTTTTTCTTTGTCACTCCCATCACAATAATACAATCCACAAAAATATTAAAGATACATATTTTCGCCCATTTCTCGTTCAATTTTTGAAGCCAAACATAAAATTATCCCTAAAATGGATCTAAATGGATAACATTTTCCACACAAATTAACAACCCATCAAAATATGGACCAAAGCATTATCTTGGTGCCCAAATTAGTAGCCCCTAAAATCTGGGCTCTGAGTTGGCCACTGACCCCCATGCTGCTGGGGTGGGTGGGCTTGCTGGGGTGGGTAGGTTGGCTGTTGTGGGTAGAATGGTTGTTGTGGGTAGGTTGGCTGGTGTGGGTAGGCTGGGTGGGCTTGGTAACTTGTCTGGGTTTGGTAGGCTGGCTGTGGTTGGTAGGCCTGTTGTTGAGTAGCTGGAGGTGTGTGATCTAAATCACAGACATGGGAATTAGGGTTTAGCTCACGTTTCCTGGCCTTGCTAAGGAGCTGTACCATGATCCCCTCACATAGCTCCCTTTGATCTGCCTCTATTTCTCTCAGCTTGTTGGCAATGAAACAGCCAAACCCTTCTGCACTATCGGGTGCTGAGGTGATGACCGATGTGGCCCTACTTAGAAATTCAGCAGTGGCGTCATCTAGCTGTTGCCTCTTCTTGGCCCTTTTTCTAGGAGGGTTTAGTGTAGGGATTCGGCATTGTGTTGACAGGCTGCTGGGCCCAGCCTCTTCTTGGCTGCCAAGGTCCTGTGTGTGAAAAAGGAGCATCATTTTGAGTTGTGTTGCCATCATAACAACACATTAACATCATAGTATATTTGAATGGCCAGTTTTGGAATAATACTAGACCTGGGTAAAGCTGAGCTCCTCCTCCTCCTCTCACTCCTCCTCCTCCTCCTCTGTTGGTTCTGCCTCAGTATCTGTGGCCTCTGCTGATAGGGAGGGTAGTGTGGTTAGATGTTTTCTTGGTTCAGTTTGGTCCTTTAAAAACATCAGGCTGTTAAAGTACCACAGTTTGGGTACATAAACATCATCTTGCAGAAGAAGATAATGCAAGTTTTAATGTAGTTCATTATAATTTGAAAGTTGTTCTTTCTGTCTTGGCTACTTTTCTGGAATAATTAATATACTGTATTCTAATGTTTTCCACAGAAACAAGGCAAAGAGAAAAACACCACAGGGGACAAAGGGAGGCTTCCCTTGGCCGGGCTCCAACAGGGGAGACAACATGCCCAAAATCACCCCCAAAACGTAAGCAAAAAATTATAGAATTAGCATTTTCAAAGCGACAGGGGTGTTTATAGGTAGGACAAAGACCACGAGCTCAGGCCATATCTTAAGGGGTAAAATTAACTTTATTTTAGATATGTGGCTCATCACTGACCATTAATGATGCATTTGAATGCTAGACATGGGTAGAGGAGAGGCCCTGGGGATCAGAGTCACAGAGAGTCACGCCTGCTAGATTTCACATCATATATCCCATATTGCCATTGCAAACAAGAGTGATGTGTGTCATCTGCCTGATTTTTTTAATGTGGCCAATATAGAGATTTGTACCCACTTTTTAAATGACATCATACTCCTGTTCCATAACATTTTGTATATTATAAAAATGCATAGTGTAGTGCACTAGTCTCGAGAAAACTTTGTCACCAGGGCAAGGTTGGTATACTTAAAAAGCAGCAAATGTGATTCTGGTAATATAATGTAATTTAGGGGTGGCTTCATGGATGTTTTATTCTTTAATTTTAGAGGATCAGGAGTGTGGTCAGCACCAACCTTTGCAGGATAATGATGATAGTGCCGGACCCAGCAAAGAGCTACCAGTGGACAGCACATCCCCAGACACCAGATATGCTGAGGGTGAAGGAGTGCAAGAAATCCAAGATGAGCCTTTGGAGGCTGTTGTTTGCCCCAGTAAGTTTTTCTAACATGTGATTTCCAATATCAATACATGGTTACTGATTATATGTCCACTACAAACACGCCCACAACACACTAGCAAATTATGTAGTGCATTCAACATTTCAGCATGTAGAAGGGAGAGGTGGCAGTGTTGTTTAGGTAGCTGCACGTGAAGACACATGCATATGCACCTGGTCCAAGATTTTCTGAGTATATCTGTAGTGTGTACATTACCTAGTAGTGTAGCTGTATTTAGAAGATCAAGCATTTTGCAAGCACCAATTGAGTGTCTATGTTTAGGTAAGTATTTTCATAAAGTAGCCCTGATTAATGTGTCCCTATGTTTTTTGCCTCAGTCACTTGACCATCAAACACATTCTAATTTATTATCTTCTTCCAAGGCCACCAACTACCAGGATGCACTATTGGTCGGATCAGTGCTGATATGCTGCAGGCAATGACAGAGCTTGAAAATCTAAAGGAGGCTGCCACTGGTGTTTAGAGACGAATCAGGGGTTATTACGACCTGTTAGCAAAATTTTAGCTGTTTTTTTTACGTAGGTTTATAGTTTACATTTTTCCCTCCTGTTATTTAACTTTTCAGTGAACTTTATGCAACTAGACTTGGTAGCACAGGCTGAGTTTTGTTATTTGTTTAAAAATGGCACTAATTCACTTTGCAATACGCAGATGTTAGCAAATGTGACTTTTTAGGCTATTTCAATACTGTAATCGCTTGTTATTTTCCCAAATTTTTTTATTTTTTTTGGTGTTATTTAAGTGTCTCAGCTGAGTTTTTATCCACTCCTCTTCTTCTGGTGCTTTAAAAAAACAGTATTTCAATTTTGAAGGGCTATACCTGAAAATTTTTGACATATGCACAGCCAAAAAAACACAATGTACCTATGGCAAAAGTGAAACATCTTGTCAATATGACCCTGGGAATGCACCAGGAGAAGGAGAGTTAAGAAAGACTGTGCTAAGGGGCATTTTGCATCAATAGCAGTTCCGTTCATTTTGGGGTGCATTTTTGTATGTGACAAGGATGCAGGCACAGTGTTTGACATGCACTCCATTAAGGTTCTGGTCGGCTCTAGCTCACAACATGGTAGTCCGTTTCAGGTGCTAAGGATGACTTGCATGTTGTGAGCTACAACCGACCATAACCCCCGGAGCGCATGGAGAGCACTGTGCATGCATTTTTGCCCCACAAAAAAGGCTACACAGAATGAACAGAACTGCATCTGGTCATACATTGTGTGTCTATAATAATATTTTGTGCCGAGAATTAAGCCAAAAATGTGAAATTCTGCTGTAAACACTTGGCAAGGTATATTGCTCGGTTGGAAAAGATGCATGTTTATCGCAAAAATAATAACAACCTAATTATTGTGTTCTTCATGACCTACCACTGTTTTGTACTTTTGAAAAAGGCAAAAATGGCACATTGGATTGTGCTGGTTTAAAAAAGAATGCTTTTTGAAAAAAAAGGTGTGGCTTCTTATTTATATGATCAATACTACCAGTATATTTTGAATTTAGGGTAAGAACATTGACAGTGTATTATTCTAAAAGGGGTGTAGCAGAGCCCTAAAACATAATAATACTCAACATAGATGTATTGAAGTTTAGAAAGGTGATTTTGCACATCTGCTTGTTTTGCTAAAGTTTAGGCAATTCTCTCAAAACTTCAAAGGACATAAAAAAAAAAAAGAAGAAGAACAGTAGCTCAAAATTTAAATTTTTAAGAGGAAAAGAAACTATATAGAACAAACTCTACAGGACATTTTGCTGCCAAGGCACTGCCCCTCTACCAACAAAGTAGTCCATATACTACTCACGCACAAGACGTGCATTCTGGGAGGAGACAGCAGGTCGGGTAAGTTGCAGGGCTGGCATTACTGCGTCTTCAGCTGCCCGTCCACCTGAGGGGTCATCAGTATTGCCAGACCCAATATAGTTGGTAGCATTCCTCCGTAGAAAATTGTGGAGGATGCAGCAGCACAACACCACGTGGTTCAGCTTGTATTCAGCCAAATGAATGGCAGAAAGAAATAGTCGAAAACGACTTGACATAATGCCAAAGGCGTTTTCAACCACCCTTCTGGCACGTGACAGTCTGTAGTTATAGATCCGTTGCTCAGGGGTGAGGTTCCTCATCGGAAAGGGCTTCAACAGATGTTCCCCAAGAGCAAAGGCATCATCTGCCACAAAGACAAAGTTGAGGCCCTCCACGTTGTCCTGCGCAGGTGGCAAACTTAAGGTGCCATTAGTAAGACGCTGGTAGAATTCGGTATGAGACATCACACCTCCATCAGAATGACGCCCATTCATACCAACATCAACATAAAGAAACTCATAGTTTGCAGAAACGATAGCAAGTAGAACTATGCTGTTAAAGCCCTTGTAGTTATAAAAATAAGAGCCAGAGGCCGGTGGAGGAACAATTCTGACATGTTTGCCATCAATGGCACCCCCACAATTGGGAAAATTCCACAGATTGGCAAACTGGGCTGCAACATCCTGCCATTGCTCAGGGTTGGAAGGAAACTGTGGAGTCAAACAAAGAACAATTAGTTACTACTTCAGCATAATAAATTGCAAGCTATTTTTACACATACATTATAGGGGCAACATAACAAGGAAACAATTCAAGTAGTTTGTGGACCAAAAATTATATATAATTCTCATTTATATGCTTCATGACTCCCTCTGGTGGCACATTCCAAAAATGTTAGGGAGATGAGGTTGAATGTTTAAAGTTTGGGGAGTGGTAAAAAATCTCTCCTTTTCAATGTGACCAATATGGTGAACAAATGAAGGTTCATGTTGCAAGCCATTGTGGTTTTTGGGATTGGCACACCAGAGGCAACAGAATAACATAACATATACAAAAACACACAAAACAAAAAACATATAATTCTCAAAAAATGGGACAAATATGACAAGCAGAAAAGGGGTATAATGCAGATATGTTTTGCTAGAGTACACAAATAGTTGGATCAGGTGATTCAGTATTTGGGAAGGGGAAGGTTAATAAACAGTTTGTGCACCCCAAAAAATTAACTCTGCCACTCTGCTGGCAGTTAAGGATAAAAATGTGAAGATGCCCTAGTTTATAAGGGTTGTTAAGGGAAGGCCAATAACAAATTGGGGTCCCATGGTAGCTTGCTAGGGAGGTAAGTGAAGGCAAATATCTATTTAGGGCAAGGAAAATTAGTCAGCATGCCACCAAATTAAAAATTAATTGGACAGATTATAACAAGAATGGGATAGAAAAATCTGGAAATGGATACAATGTGATATCAAATAAAATAACTTACCCGAATATAGTCCTTCTGCAGGACTTGAATAATGGCACAGCAAGTTTCAGGAATTATGTGTCCAAGAGCCTGGGGAGAGATCCCAGTCGTAAATTTGATGTCCTGGAGGCTTCTCCCTGTCGCCAAATAGCGCAAATGAGCCGTTGCTCTGCAGGAATAGCAGGCCTCATACAGGTGTCCTTCTTGGTGATATACAGGGACAGCAGGTTTAAAAGACGCTGGAAGCAGGAATCTGACATCCTAAGATAGTTCCTAAAATCATTAGGATTGTTTTCTTGCAGCTCCCTGAGTAATGGCATAAGGGAAAATTCTTCCCGGTGAAGCAACCAATTTTTGGTCCAAACAGTCCTCCTCCTACTGCTGGACCTGGACTGGGCTTGAGCAATAGCCAGAACTCCTAGACCATAAACAGCACGCTCTCTCGCAGGATCGCGCAAGATCTCGGAATTTGGCGAACGGACACAAACGATCAGAAACGCACAAAACAGGAAATGTGGAAAGCACTCACACGAAACCTCAGTAGCTGAAGGAACGCAACGGGTGACGTCGGAGAATTTCACTTCCTCTTTTAAACGCTCGGCATTACGTTGAAACGTCACTACCTTCGTGTTGGTTGCCAGAAAAGTCAGAGTGTGTGTATGCTATGGGTGTGATCGGACAAATCAATTAGGACAAAAATCTAAGGGAAGTTTTGTTGGATGTCCGACCGTGTGTACGGGGCTTTACTCACTTACACACTCACCAGCACAATTTACTGAACTCCCATTCCCATTTACCCCTTCTCTCCCAGACCTTTTACCTCACACACTTTGCTTTTTTGCACGTCCCCTCTCTCGTTTTCTTTTCCCCTCTCTCCTCCCTTTTCTTCCTTTACTTGTATACCATCTATTTAGTAGGGATGCAGTGCGACAAGGACAGAGAGGGACACTGGGGACAGAGAGGGATGCAGTGCGACAAGGACAGAGACGGACACTGGGGACAGAGAGGGACACAGTGCGACAAGGGCAGAGAGGGACACTGGGGACAGAGAGGGATGCAGTGCAACGAGGACAGAGAGGGACACTGGGGACAGAGAGGGATGCAGTGCGACGAGGACAGAGAGGGACACTGGGGACAGAGAGGGATGCAGTAAACGTCGTTTTTTTTCATCACATAAAGTGATCGTGTGTACACGGCATTAGACTAACGCAGCCACCATATCCAAAGACAAGCTAGCTACAAAATATGTAATTTCTGCTCTTGGGCTTAGAAACACTTAAATCCACAGGCTTGATCTTTCTAAAGTGTATGTTTTGTGTATTGTGTATTAAAGCATAATTTTAAAATGCATCACATTTATCTTTCTCTGTGCTATACAGTATGTGACACATGCCTTCATTCTCACTATATTGCCTAACCATCTATCAAGAACAGCAACAGTGACACCTCCAGGTTACAAAAAGTATAATGATTAACCGAATAGCAGTTGATTTGTAAGGACTCATTCAAATGTGTACTAGCCAGAGGCGTATGTAATAAAATGGTGCCTATGGCAAGCACTAAAATTGCGCCCCTGTCAAAACATTTAAAACCCATCTTTTAGATAACCAGGGACAGAGAGGGACACTGGGGACAGAGAAGGACACTGGGGACAGAGAGGGATGCAGTGCGACAAGGACAGAGAGGGACACTGGGGACAGAGAGAGATGCAGTGCAACGAGAACAGAGAGGGACACTGGGGACAGAGAAGGATGCAGTGCGACAATGACAGAGAGGGACACTGGGGACAGAGAAGAATGCAGTGCGACAAGGACAGAGAGGGACACTGGGGACAGAGAAGGATGCAGTGCAATGAGGACAAAGAGGGACACTGGGGACAGAGAGGGATGGAGTGCGACAAGGACAGAGGCGGACACTGGGGATAGAGAGGGACACAGTGCGACAGGGACAGAGAGGGACACTGGGGACAGAGAGGGATGCAGTGCGACGAGGACAGAGAGGGACACTGGGGACAGAGAGGGATGCAGTGCGACAAGGACAGAGACAGACACTGGGGACAGAGAGAGACACAGTGCGACAAGGGCAGAGAGGGACACTGGGGACAGAGAGGGATGCAGTGCGACGAGGACAGAGAGGGACACTGGGGACAGAGAGGGATGCAGTGCGACGAGGACAGAGAGGGACACTGGGGACAGAGAGGGATGCAGTGCGACAAGGACAGAGAGGGACACTGGGGACAGAGAGGGATGCAGTGCAACAAGGACAGAGAGGGACACTGGGGACAGAGAGGGATGCAGTGCGACGAGGACAGAGAGGGACACTGGGGACAGAGAGGGATGCAGTGCGACAAGGACAGAGAGGGATTAAGGGGACAGACAGAGGGACGCAGTGTTATGAGGACAGAGAGGCATGCAGTGCGGACAGGGGGTGGGGACACCGTAGAGGGACCAGGCAAGTATCATGGGGCCTCCTGCGGTCCTGTTGGAGCCCAGGCCCCCTACATCTGTACTGGCTGTTGGTCGTGGCCCTGGTGTCTCTAGATTCCTGTACAAAATAAAAAGTACACAGCCTCCCCTAATGCAAAATACTGCAGGATGGATGGGAAGGCGGCAATCAAAGGCCTTACTATAGGAGGCCAATGACAAGGTGGTGATGGATCTGGGGTAGGGCTCCTGGAATAGGTTGTAGCTGCCCCTCCACCTGCTACTCCTCACACCAGCTTGCCAAGGGCAGTTGCTTCGCCTCCTGGCCATACAGGAAGTGGGTCCTGAGACCTGATTGGCCAGGGAGTCCTAAGACTCCCTGGCCAATCAGGTCTCAGGACTCCCTTTCTGATTGGCCCAAGAGGAGAAGCAGGAATACATTAGCAAATAAAAGCCCACCCTTTTTTTAAGTAAATTAAAGCCTCAGACTCTAATCATGTGCTTAAAAAAAAAAAACATTCAAATCAAATGTGGATTAAGGGTCCTGCGCCCCAAATGGAGCGGCCACCACTGGTTAGCTTTCACACAAACTAATCAATATACACTTACTGAAATTACTATATTTGTTAAAAAATAGCAGAATACATTTTGGCCAAAATCTTTGAAGAAATTAAACTTTTTTATCGGAATTTTAATAGCAGAAAGTAGAACATTTTTTTTTTTTTTAAATGCTCTGTTTTTTGGTTTATATCACAAAAAAAAAGAAAAACCCAGAGGTGATAAAATACCACCAAACGAAAGCTATATTTGTGTGAAAATAAATAATATACCGTATTTATCGGGGTATTGCGCGCACCCGCGTATAATGCGCACCCCCAACCTGGTCCGGGGTCCATCTGCAGCCTCGTGGTGTCCTCCCGCGCTGTCTCTGAGCCGATCCCCGCTTCCTGTGCTGTGTTTGAACAACTCCGCCGACATATACCGAGCTCAGTACACTCGGGCACGCTCGGCTCCTCTCGCCTAAAGGACGTACAGGATGTGACTGCGAGGTGAGTCGAGCCTGGCAGAATGTACCCGAGTGTACTGTGCTCGGTATATGTCGGCGGCTCAGTTCAAACACAGCGCGGGAAGCGGGGATCGGCATATATCGCGCACCCATGATTTTCCCTTGATTTTAAGGGGAAAAAAGTGTGTGGTATACACCGATAAATACGGTACATTTTGTTTGGGTGCAGCGTTGCATGACTGTGCAATTACCAGTTAAAGTATAGCAAAAGAAACTGGGCTGGTCATGAAGGGGGTAAAATCTTCCAGAGCTCAGGTGGTTAATTTATCAATTCTGAGATTTGGCTCTATACTGTATGTATTGTATTTGTGAGCTAGAAATATTGCAGGGGTGCTTTCAAAAAACAATACTAGTATAATGAAATGTTTGTTGTTGCTGTTCAATCATTCTGTACATATTTTTAAAAGTGAGGGCAGAGAGATCAGAGTAGACGCCACATTAAAATATATCATGAGAAAAAAGGGGGAAGGAACAAACCTAGGGACTTTTTAGGTGTCAATTAAAAAAAAAGGGTTACAATTGATAACATTGTATAAATGTTATTACAACAATAAAACACGATAAAAAAATTCCTTGTAATATCATTTGTTATATTAAAGGCATATACAGACAGACACTAAGGGCCAGATTCAGATAGCCCGCCGCAACTTTGTGCGGGCGTAGCGTATCTTGTTTACGCTACGCCGCCGTAACTTTGAGAGGCAGGTGCCGTATTCAGAAAGAAATTGCGCCCAAAGTTACGGCGGCGTAGCGTAAATGGGTCGGCGTAAGAGCGCCTAATTCAAAATAGACAGGTAGGGGGCGTGATCCATGTAAATGAATCGTGACCCCACACAATTGACGCTTTTTTCGAACTGCACATGCGCCGACCGTGAACGTATCCCAGTGCGCATGCTCCAAATCACGTTGGCAAATAGTCAATAAAAACGACCAACGACCAACGACGGAACTTACACCCAGCCCTATTCTCAATCGACCTACGCAAACGACGTAAACGACGTACAATACGACGCTGTCCCAACGTCCTTATTTAACATTGGCTGCGCATCATATAGCAGGGGTAACTTTACCCCAGACTTACGCTTACGCAAACAACGTAAAATACAACGACCGGGCGCAAGTACGTTCATGAATCGGCGTATCTAGCTCATTTGCATTTTCGACGCGTAAATCGACAGAAGCGCCATCTAGCGGTCAGCGTAAATATGCAACTAAGATACGATGGCGTAAGAGACTTATGCCGCTCGTATCTTGCTAAATTCTGGTGTATCTTGTTTTCTGAATACAGAAAAAAGATACGCCGGTGTAACTTCTTTCTGAATCTGGCCCTACTACTCTATATGTTTCTCTTCAAAAAGCTTCATCAGGAGGTTCAGGTGTACTGTATTATATGCTAAAAATCACAAAAGGACAGGAATGCGTTTCATATTTTTTACAGAGTTTTGCATCTGTCACATTATTGGCATACAATAGTATACATATTACATTTTTACAGAATATCAATGTTTATCACAGTACAGTTTTAAAATAGTATAGAGATTGAGATAAAGATGGACCTTCCAGATATATTCAAACCTAGGTTTGATAAAATGGAAAGGATAAGTCCTAAATAATTGCAGTATCCATCTTTATTACAATCTCTATACTACTTTAAAACTATACTGTCATAAACATTGATATTCCATAAAAATTTAATATTTATACTATGGTATGCCAAAAATGTGACAGATGGAAAAAAACTCTGTCAAAAATATCATGAAATGTATTCCTGTCTCCTGATGAAGCTTTTTGAAGCAAAACATGTAGAGTAGTAGTGTCTGTTAACCACTTGAGGACTGCCGCACAACAATATACATCGGCAAAATGGCACAAGTGCGTACATGTACGTCCACTTTATCCCAGCCGTGGGTCGTGAGCGTGCCGCCGAGATCGGGTCACAGAGAGGAAGAACGGGGAGAGGTTTGTTTACACATGCCTCCTAGTGAGCCTGTCATTGATCGTCTGTTCCCTGTCATATGGAAAAACAATCAGTGATGTCACACGCCCAGCCATGCTCCCCCACAGTAAGAATCACACATCAGGGCACACTTAACCCCTACAGCGCCCCCTCCCGGTTAACGGGAATAGCCGCTCCAGGTGGGAACCCAGATGAATATCCTCCGCTGCAGACAACTCAGGTGCAGGCAATGCACTTAGCAAAGCAGGAGCAGAAAATTGTCTCTGGACAGCCGCACTCTGAACAAATTGTAGCCTTTATTAACCACTTAAGGACCGCCTTCCGCACATTTACGTCGGCAGAATGGCACGGCTGGGCACATCAACGTATATATATACGTTGATTTTTGTACCCAGCCGTCCCCCGAAGCTCGGGGACCGGGACCGCGGGACTCGCGGACCCGATCACCGCTGGAGTGCGGCGATCGGTCCCCGGAGCTGAAGAACGGGGAGAGCCGTGTGTACACACGGCTTCCCCATGCTTCAATGTGGCCGCAGCATCGATCGCGTCATCCCTGTTATAGGGGGACGTGATCGATGACGTCACACCTACAGCCACACCCCCCTACAGTTGTAAACACACACATTAGGTCACACATCCCCTACAGCGCCCCCTGTGGTTAACTCCCAAACTGCAACTGTCATTTTCACAGTAAAAAATGCAATTTAAAATGACAATTGTCCCAAAAATGTGTCAAAATTGTCCGAAGTGTCCGCCATAATGTCGCAGTCGCGAAAAAAATCACTGATCGCCGCTACTAGTAGTAAAACAAAAAAATGTTATGAAAATGCAATAAAACTATCTCTTATTTTGTAAACGCTATAAATTTAGCAAAAATCAACCGATAAACGCTTTTGCGATTTTTTTTTACCAAAAATAGGTAGAAGAATACGTATCGGCCTAAACTGAGGAAAAAAATAAAATTATATATATTTTGGGGGGATATTTATTATAGCAAAAAGTAAAAAATATTGATTTTTTTTTAAAATTGTCGCTTTATTTTTGTTTATAGCTCAAAAAATAAAAACCGCAGAGGTGATCAAATACCACCAAAAGAAAGCTCTATTTGTGGGGAAAAAAGGACGCCAATTTTGTTTGGGAGCCACGTCGCACGACCGCGCAATTGTCAGTTAAAACGACGCAGTGCCGAATCGCAAAAAGGGGCCTGGTCCTTTGGCAGCATTTTGGTCCGGGTCTTAAGTGGTTAAAAAAAAAAAGGACAGCGCAGCTATGACTAAGCACTAGTTTCAGTGCGAAACGCGGCAGCAGTCAGGTTTTACTTTATTTTGCTGTGACTTGTAGTGCTGTCCTTTTTCCTCCCTCCCAGTTAACCCCTTCACTGCCAGTGTAAATTTTACAGTTATCAGTGCATTTTTATAGCACTGTTCGCTGTAAAAATGACAATGGTCCCAAAATAGTGTCAAAAGTGTCCGATGTGTTCGCCATAATGTCGTAGTCACGATGAAAATTGCTGATCGCTGCCATTACTAGAAAAAATTATTATTAATAAAAATGCAATAAAACTATCCCCTATTTGGTAGACGCTATAAATTGTGCGCAAACCAACCAATAAACGCTGATTTTAGATGTAGAAGAATACGTAGCGGCCTAAATTGAGAAAAAATAAGTTTTTATATATTTTTTTTGGGGGGGGATATTTATTATAGCAAAAAGTTAAAAATACAGATTTTTTTTCAAAATTGTCGCTCTATTTTTGTTTATGGTGCAAAAAATTAAAACTGCAGAGGTGATCAAATACCACCAAAAGAAAGCTCTATTTGTGGGGGAAAAAAAGACACCAATTTTATTTGGAAACCATGTTGCCGAACCGCGCAATTGTCAGTTAAAGCGACGCAGTGCCGAATCGTAAAAAGTAGCATGGTCTTTAAGCTGCATAATGGTCCCGGGCTTAAGTGGTTAATATAACAAATGATATTAGAAGGATTTTCATTGTTGTAATAACATTTATTACATTTTATGAATTGTATTCAATTTTCACCTAAAAGTCCCCAAGGTTTGTTCCTCCCTCCTTTTTTCTCATTCTGTACATATGTTGTCCTGGCTAGTACGAAAGATATTGAAAAAAGATAAAGAATGAGGTATCCAATGGGTCTAACTAATTTAATTTGTCATTGTTGGATTTACCAATCTAACAAGCAACATGGCCAATCGACAATCAATAATATTCCTATCATCCAAATTCGTTCTAAAAGCTTGGCTGTTCTATGTAGTTACAAAGAAATGTGTGATTACATCTTGGCATGTTAACACTCTTTGTACCTTTGTAGCTCGTAACATAACTGGGCATTAATTCAGTCATGCAGAAAGCCAGCATTACAGATTGCATGTAACTTACACAACTCCATTTGTTCAGGGGTGATGAACATGTAGCAAGCTCTGGAAGCTTGAGGTGTGTGACTGACGTCACTAAGGTGGTTGTGTAATATGGCACGGCTCATTGACTTATCATTCCACAAAGAGCTAAGCAGTGTTGGAGAAGTAGGTGTAAGCTAATAATTATACAGTGCATGCCTCCATATGTTCTTTCTTGTATAAGAGAGGTATGGACTCCAGAGAGAGAGAGATAATCCCCCCCCCCCCTGTACAAAACATTAGTAAGACCTCATTTGGGATATGCAGTTCAGTTTTGGGTTCCAGTTCTCAAAAAGGATATCGGGGAACTGGAGAAAGTGTAGAGAAGGGCAACCAAACTGATAAGACGCATGGAGGAGCTCAGCTATGAAGCCCCGTACACACTGCCGAGGTTCTCGGCAGAAACCAGCGAGAACCTCGCTGGGATCCTCATTCTGCCGAGAACCGTGTGTACGGATTCGCCGAGCCCAGCCCGTCGGGAAACCCGTCGAGCAAATAGAGAGCAGGTTCTCTATTTGCTCGAAGGCCCGTCGGGATGAATAGCTGGTCACCTTTCCCGACGGGCTGGTCGCCGAATCTGACGGCCGGCCGAGAACCTCGACGGGCGGAACGATGTGTTCCGCCCGTCGAGGTTCTCGGCCGTGTGTACGGGGCCTGAGGGAAGATTAGAGGAACTGAATTTATTCTCTCTTGAGAAGAGGAGATTACGGGGGGATATGATCCACATGTGCAAATATATAAGAGAACTTATAAATATATAGAGAACTTGGTGTTGAGTTATTCACTTTACAGTCATCACAGCAGACAAGGGGGCACTCTTTATATCTACAGAAAAAGAGATTTCATCTCCAAATACGGAAAGGTTTCTTCACAGTAAGAGCTGTGAAAATGTGGAATAGACTCCCTCCAGAGGTGGTTCTGGCCAGCTCAGTAGATTGTTTTAACCACTACTCAGCTCGGCTGCGCGAAATCACGTAGGTATACGTCATTTTGCATTTCAGCCAATAGGGGCGCACCCGCCATTGCTCACCCCTGGTGCTGACGCGCGTGCCCGGCTGGCGCGATCGCTCGTTACAGTGCGAGAACCGGGAGCTGTGTGTGTAAACACACAGCTCCCGGTCCTGTCAGGGGGAGAAATGACTGATCACATGTTCATACAATGTATTAACAGTGATCAGTCATTTCCCCTAGTCAGTCCACGTCCACCCCCTTTAGATAGAACACACCCAGGGAACATAATTAACCCCTTCCTCGCCCCCTAGTGTTTACCCCTTCCCTGCCAGTGACATTTTTACAGTAATCAATGCATTTTTATAGCACTGATCGCTATAAAAATTCCAATGTGTCAAAAATGTGTCAAAAGTGTCCGCAGTGTCCGCCATAAGGTCGCAGTACCAATAAAAATTGCTGATCGCCGCCATTACTAGTAAAAAAAAAATATTAATAAAAATGCCTTAAAACTATCCACTATTTTGTAGACGCTATAACTTTTGCGCAAACCAATCAATGAACATTTATTGCGATTTTTTTTTTTTTACAAAAAATATGTAGAAGTATGCGTATTGGCCTAAACTGAGGAAAAATATATATTTTTTTCGATATTTTTGGGGGGATATTTATTATAGCAAAAAGTAAAAAATATTCAATTTTTTTCAAAATTGTCGCTCTATTTTTGTTTTTAGCGCAAAAAATAAAAACCGCAGAGGTGATCAAATACCACCAAAAGAAAGCTCTATTTGTGGGGAAAAAAGGACGCCAATTTTGTTTGGGAGCCACCTCGCACGACCGCGCAATTGTCAGTTAAAGCGACACAGTCCCGAAACGCAAAAAGTGGCCTGGTCATTGACCAGCAAAATGGTCCGGGACTGAAGTGGTTAAGAAAGCCCTGGATACTTTCCTAAATGTACATAATATAACGAGGTACTGACATTTATAGGTAAAGTTGATCCAGAGAAAATCCGATTGCCTCTCGGGGGATCCGGAAGGAATTTTTTCCCCTGCTTTATGAAATTGGAGCATGCTCTGATGGGGTTCTTTCACCTTGTTTGGGTATAGAAATTGGTATATTGGATTGTATGATATTTTTTATTTTATTTACTTTATGGTTGAACTGGATGGACTTTTTTTTTTCAACCTGACTAACCATGTATATATATATATGGTCCTTCAGTGGAAATGCCGATTTTTAATCTCTCTTAACTGTTTACTTGCTACTAACAGAATTTTTCTGCTTTACAGTTTATGATAAAATCATCACCCCTGTGAAAGTATATGGGGTAACATTTCCAGTAAAGGAATTCACCAATGTCAGTTTCTATAACCTCAACCTCTGGAATTATTTGTTTGTGACCAGAACACGCAGCTGTCAAAATCAATGGGATAGCAATTTTTTTTTTAAGAGGAGGTCCAAACTAAGAATAAATTATGAAATTCCATACAATGTTAATTCCCCTAATGAAGGAAGGCCGGGATACGAGGCTAGTCATAGTGTGGGTATATGGGCTGTAAATTAGGTATACAGTAAAACCTTGGTTTGAGAGCGTTTTGTAAGACAAGCAACATTTTTTAGTACATTTGACTTGATATACAAGTAATGTCTTGATATAAGAGTAGCGTCATATCACAACTGAGTATAAAAGAGAAGAGAGGAGCCTCTAAGTGTAGCAATATGGTTACATTTAACAAAGTTACAACATTTAAAAACTCACTTGGTTGATGATTAAAACAGACATATCTAAGTATGCAGGGATCCGAGGTAAAGCTGTCCACATAGACCGTCCTCCGCACCGCCATTGATGTCTTTTCTTCCACGAGCGGTTCAAGCCTCACTTTCAGATCGCTCTACTGCAGGGTAGTCTTCCCGGTCACGATTGGAATCTGACAGCGGTGAAAGCCGGCAGTGAGGAGGATGGTCTATGTGGATCGCTTTACCCCGGATCCCTGCATACTTAGATGTGCCTGTTTTTAATAATCAACCATGTGAGTTGATAAATGTTGTACCTTCATTAACCACTTAAGCCCCGGACCAAAATGCAGGTAAAGGACCTTGCCCCTTTTTGCGATTCGGCACTGCGTAGTTTTAACTGACAATTGCGCGGTCGTGCGACGTGGCTCCCAAACAAAATTGGCGTCCTTTTTTTCCCACAAATAGAGCTTTCTTTTGGTGGTATTTGATCACCTCTGCGGTTTTTATTTTTTGCGCTATAAACAAGAATAGAGCGACAATTTTGAAAAAAATACAATATTTTTAACTTTTTGCTATAATAAATATCCCCCAAAATATATATCATTTTTTTCCCTCAGTTTAGGCCGATACGTATTCTTCTACCTATTTTTGTCAAAAAAAAATTGCAATAAGCGTTTATCGGTTGGTTTTCGCAAAATTTATAACGTTTACAAAATAAGGGATAGTTTTATTGCATTTTTATTAATTATTATTTTTTTACTACTAATAGCGGCGATCAGCGATTTTTTTCGTGACTGCGACAATATGGCGGACACTTTGGACAATTTTGACACATTTTTGGGACAATTGTCATTTTCACAGCAAAAAATGCATTTAAATTGCATTGTTTACTGTGAAAATGACAGTTGCAGTTTGGGAGTTAACCACAAGGGGGCGCTGTAGGATTTGTGTGTTCCCTGTGTGTGTTTACAACTGTAGGGGGGTGTGGCTGTAGGTGTGACGTCATCGATCACGTCCCCCTATAACAGGGATGACGCGATCGATGCTGCGGCCACAGTGAAGCACGGGGAAGCCGTATTTACACACGGCTCTCCCCGTTCTTCAGCTCCGGGGACTGGAGTGCGGCGATCAGGTCCACGAGTCCCGCGGAGCTTCGGACCGGGTCACGGGAGAGCACCGCAGGCGCGCGCTCACGACCCATGGCTGGGTACTAGAACCAACGTATATATACGTTGATGTGCCCAGCCGTGCCATTCTGCTGACGTAAATGTACAGTAGGCGGTCCTTAAGAAGTTAAATGTAACCATCTTGCTACACTTAGAGGCGCCTATCTTCTCTTTTATACTCTGGAGCGCCTGCTGGATTTTGCTTCTAATCCTCTTGGGGAGGCTTCCAATTGTGGATGGACATTTTATGGTTCCACAACTTATCACATTGCTATAATCTTTAATCTTTTTATATGGATTATAGACTGAAAGACTTATGAATAAATGGTTGTGGAATGAATCATTTGAGTTTCCATTATTTCTTATGGGAAAATTTGCTTTGATATACACGTGCTTTGGGTTACAAGCATGTTTCCGGGAACAAATTATGCTCACAATCCAAGGTTTTACTGTACTGTAATAATATCAATAAAATATGTGAAGGATATGTTAAAATAGAGTGCAGTTTCTCATATTTAGGTATATTCTGTTATAGTTTATTTTGTCTTGCCAAAGTTTATGGCAGGGATTATTAATCACCAAAATGAGTGTAATTATTGTGGGCAGCCTGAGTTCTTGGCCCCACGTTTAACCACAATCCCTGACCTGGTCAGCCAAAATGGTCCATTCCCAAAAGTTGACAGCCAAATGCTTGCTCATGTTATGGATGTATTTAGAGAGACAGTTAAAATTAGATGTTCCTTTATGTACCTTGAGAACTGGAGAGATCATTAGAAGAGTTAGGTGACACTTCTTAGGAAAACATTCCTTGTTGTCATCAGGGTTTGCATGGTGTTATAACTAATTACATAGGTTAACATATATTACTGAACATATTCATAGCAGGCTGGGTCATATGCCACTGCCAAATTCATAGCAGGTTATATTTCAAATGCAAATGTACTACTAGTTTTTCTCACTTGCAGTATGTTGCTGTACTATATTTGGCAGTAAGTGAGTTTGAGTTACTGTATGAGTAGGAATCCTCAGTACAAACATAGTAAGCCTAAATGTAGAGATTCTCCCATAAGCAGAACAACTAATGTTGCGTACACACGGTCGGAATTTCCGTCAACAAATGTTCGATGTGAGCTTGTTGTCGCAAAATCTGACCGTTTGTATGCTCCCTCGGACATTTGCTGTCGGAAATGTTTGAGAGCTGGTTCTCACTTTTCCCACAACAAAAATTCTTGTCGGAAATTCCGATCGCCTGTAGCCAATTTTGACGCACAAAAATCCTACGCATGCTCGGAATGAATTCAGCGCATGCTCGGAATCATTAAAACTTAATTTTTCTTGGCTTGTCGTAGTGTTGTACGTGACCGCATTCTTCACGTTCGGAATTTCCGACAACATTTGTGTGACCATGTGTATGAAAGACAAGTTTGAGCGAACAATCCATTGGAAAAAAATCCACGGTTTTGATGTCGGAATGTCCGATCGTGTGTACACGGTAGCCTTTCTCAATGTTTTAAATACAAAGGAACCCTTAAAGGGGAGTTCCACCCACAATTTCACTTTTTAAATATAAATACCCCTGTAATACACAAGCTTAATTTATTCTAGTAAAGTTAGTCTGTAAACTAAGGTCAGTTTTGTTAGGTTGTTAAAGCAGTTTATAATCAGTTTATAATCTAGAAATAGACCGTGGCCATCTTAAGTGTGGGCATCATGAAGCCAGACTGTATGACTTCCTGGATTTCAGCTTTGCATATCTCGCACATGCTCAGTGCTGCACAAGCAATGTAATAGGTTTCAGTCAGGTTTGCAAGGACTACTGGGAAACATGATGCCTATCCCAGAAACCCTTGCAAATAGCCCTGTGACTTAATAGCCTAGGCCAGTGCTTCTCAAATAGTGGGGCGCGCCCCCCAGGGGGGGCCCGAGGCTCCATAAAGGGGGGCTCGAGCCTCCTTCCGGACCGCGGCGATCGCACCATTTAGTAGCCGCTTCTGTCCCCAGCCTCCTCCGCTAGTTAGAGGAGCGGACGGCGGGAGGCGGGACATTTTTGAACTGACGGGCGGGACCAGAGAGGTAGCAGCCTATCATGTTGGACGGCAGGTGATTGGCTGCTAGGAGGTGGTCCTAGCAGCCAATCACCAGTTCGCCCAAAAATCTCCCCGCCCCGCCCAGTGCTGCTGCGGCTTCACTTGACGAATGTCCCGCCTCCTGCTCTCCGCGCTGAAAAGTTACAGGTAGGAGTGAAGAGGGAAGGGAGGAAAAATATATGGAAATGTTAAGGACGAGGAGTGGGGGCTGTGCTGTGGGGGGAAAAGGGGGGATATGTGATGGGGCAAAACTGTGTGGGGGGATATGTGATGGGACAATACTGTGTGGGGGTATATGTGATGGGACAATACTGTGTGGGGGGATATGTGATGGGACAATACTGTGTGGGGGGATATGTGATGGGACAATACTGTGTGGAGGTATATGTGATGTGGGTCATGTAAAGGGGGCAATACTGTGTGGGGGGATATGTGATGGGTAATACTGTGTGGGGGGATATGTGATGGGACAATACTGTGTGGGGGGATATGTGATGGGTAATACTGTGTGGGGGGATATGTGATGGGACAATACTGTGTGGGGGGATATGTGATGGGACAATACTGTGTGGGGGATATGTGATGGGACAATACCGTGTGGGGGGCTATGTGATGGGACAATACTGTGTGGGGGGATATGTGATGGGACAATACTGTGTGGGGGGATATGTGATGGGTAATACTGTGTGGGGGGATATGTGATGGGACAATACTGTGTGGGGGGATATGTGATGGGACAATACTGTGTGGGGGGATATGTGATGGGTAATACTGTGTGGGGGGATATGTGATGGGACAATACTGTGTGGGGGGATATGTGATGGGACAATACTGTGTGGGGGGATATGTGATGGGACAATACTGTGTGGGGGGATATGTGATGGGAAAATACTGTGTGGGGGGATATGTGATGGGGCAATAATGTGTGGGGGGATATGTGATGGGTAATACTGTGTGGGGGGATATGTGATGGGACAATACTGTGTGGGGGGATATGTGATGGGACAATACTGTGTGGGGGGATATGTGATGGGGCAATAATGTGTGGGGGGATATGTGATGGGTAATATTGTGTGGGGGGATATGTAAAGAAGGGCAATACTGTGTGGGGGGATATGTGGATACAGTGTTATGCAGAGGTGTACCGTTTCAGCAGACATCTCCGCTCGTGTGTATGGGCTAGCGGACAGATGCTTTGAAATCTATCCGGTGGGAATCTGTCCGCCCGACATGTCTGCTGGTTAGTACACTTACCAGCAGACATGTCGTCCCCCACCGCCGCCGCGCCGCTGCCGAATGGATTCGGCGCATGCGCGGAAGTGTTTTACTTCCTGGTGCGGTGATGTGGCGGTGACGCGGCGGCGTCAACGTCACCGCCACGTCACCGCGCCGTCCGGCGGCGGGGAATTTGATCCGATGGTGTGTACAGGCCCCTTTCACATGAGCGGACGAACGGTCCGCTAATTACAAGTCCGTTTACGGACTTGTAATGTGTCCCTATGGGAGCGGATCCGTTAGCGGATGATGCATCCGCTAACGTCCGCCTACTATCCGCGTCCGCCTGGATCCGTTTTGCGGACGGAAGAAACCCCTATTTTTCTTTTGTCCGGTGGATTGGATCGGATGCAAACGGACAGACGGTCCGTTTCCATCCGATTCCCCATAGGGGATAGCGGAGGAGACAGCTAAGCGGGACCCCCCGCTGAGCCGACGGACACACACGGAGCGGACAGAAAAATGGACCGCTCCATGTGAAAGAGGCCTAAGATGTATGTTTGTGGATTGACATTTTTTGAATCGATGGGAATTTCCAATTAACGGAAAATAGCCACCATTGTTGTTTATCAGTGAATGTTTATCCAAACCAATGGAAAACGGCCGCCATGATTATTTTGATTGGCTAAGCGAGAGGGAGGCAACTTCTCCTCTTGTATATAAACTCGGTCCTATTAGCCGGAAATGAGGTCCTTGATGACGTCTTGTGGGAGGGTGAAGCGCGTTAAGGTAATTTCCTGCGCCAAGTCCAAAAGACGTCTCTTCTAGTTACGGTGGAACAGACGCTGGATGCAGTGTTTCCTGGATTTTATCCCTACATTGTTATATGCTTATTTTACATCTCTGTCCTGTAAGTACCAACCTGTATTTGCGCAATAAATACCAGCCTTATGCCCTGTACACAGGATCGGATTTCTGATGGAATATGCGGATATGCGATGAAGCTAACTTTCATCAGTCTTACCTACACACCATTAGACTAAATTCAGAACGTCCAAAACGCGGTGACGTAAAACACTACGACGAGCCGAGAAAAATTAAGTTCAATGCTTCCGAGCATGCATCAACTTGATTCGGAGCATGCGTGGATTTTTTCCCGATGCAGTTCCACACAGACGATCGGAATTTTCTATCGCTTGTTTTATCTATAAGAAAAATTAAAAGCATGTTCTATTTTTTTACACCGATGTCTTTTTCCATTGGACAAACTGATTGTGCATACAGGGCTTTACTGTGCTTCACTATTAGTTCCTTCTTTTTATATTTGGTGCATTTACCAACTTGTTACTACCACGCTGGGGGAGATCTCCATTGGATTTTTATTTCTATTGTTATTTTATTGGAATGATTCATGCACTATTGCGAGCGCTGTAATTTTTTTATTTTATTCATCCAAGTAAAGAGCACTTTGTGTTCAGAAGCTGCAATTATCATCACATTTTTTCCTTTTTTACTTTCAGTGGGAGTATATTTAATTTTTCACAGGAATTATTTAAGGGCTTGGTGGCCCACTTTTTTTAAACTAAAGTAATTTACAGCATTGCCCTTGCAGGGGTTTCCAACACCACTGAAAAACACAATGGGCCAGATTCAGGTAGATGAGCGAATCTTTATTTTAGAATAACGTTTCTCATTTACGTTACTCCGCCAAAACTTTAGGAGCAAGTACTGTTATTCACATAGCACTTGCTTCTAAAGTTGCGGCGGCGTAGCGAAAATGAGCCGGCGGAATTCAAATTGGGCGGGTAGGGGGCGTGTATTATTTAAACTAGGCGCGATCCTGCGGTGAACGTACTGCGCATGCGTCGACTGTCAGTGCGTATGCTCCAAATTCTGTCAGTGAACGTCAATGACGTCAATCCCCATTCACAGACGTTTTAATTTTAAATTTGACGCGATGAAGACGGCCATAATTAACATAGGATACTCCACCTAGGGGACATGTTTTTCTTTACGCCGCGTATCTCTTACGGAAACGTCGAAAAGTCACTGCGTCGGGCCTGAGTACGATCGTGAATTGCCGATTCTCGCTGATTAACATATTCTCGGCGTTAATCAGCGGGAACGCCCCGAGCGCCATTTTTAAAATTGCAGTTCCAATACGACGGCGAAATACAATTACGCCGCTCGTATAGGAACTCCAACCCGGCGTTTCTTGTTTTCTGCTTACAGAAAACAGAAACGCCGGCTCAAAGTGAGAGTTATGCTGGCGTATCACTGTTCAGACCCCTCGACTCACGGCTCCCCGCATGCCCCTACAGCAGGGGTGGCAAACACAAGGCCCGCGGGCCGAATCCGGCCCGCCAGGCCTTGTGATGTGGCCTGCGCAGCAACCCCTGTCAGCAGGGCGGATATCTCTCATCCAATTTTTTTATATTGCTGGCATCCACCGCTAGATGTCCACGGCCGGGCAGAGACAATGTCTCCGCCGGCCGCCATTTTCTTGAAGTCCGCCTTTGCCACCGCTAGAGGTCCGCGGCTGGGCAGAGACAATGTCTCTGCCGGCCGCCATTTTCTTGAAGACTGGAGAGAGTTTCGGCTGGTGGGGGACTCCTGATGTAAAGGGGGGACGCGGCTGATGTAAGGGGGGGACGCGGCTGATGTAAGGCGGGGGGACTCAGCTCATGTAAGGCGGGGGGACTCGGCTCATGTAAAGCGGGGGGACTCGGCTCATGTAAGGTGGGGGGACTCGGCTCATGTAAGGGGGGGACTCGGCTCATGTAAGGGGGGGACTCGGCTCATGTAAGGTGGGGGGACTCGACTCATGTAGGTGGGGGGACTCCGCTCATGTAGGGGGGGGACTCCGCTCATGTAGGGGGGGGACTCGGCTCATGTAGGGGGGGGGGGGACTCGGCTCATGTAGGGGGGGGGGGGACTCGGCTCATGTAAGGGGGGGGACTCGGCTCATGTAAGGGGGGGGACGCGGCTCATGTAAGGGGGGGACTCGGCTCATGTAAGGGGGGACTCGGCTCATGTAAGGGGGGACGCCTGATGTAAAGGGGGGACGCCTGATGTAAAGGGGGGACGCCTGATGTAAAGGGGGGACACCTGATGTAAAGGGGGGACTCGGCTGGTGTGGACGCCCGATGTAAAAGGGGGACTCGGCTGGTGGGGACGCCTGATGCAAGGAGAGACTCCGGGCTTCCACTGATTCTGCATTATGGTGAGTTGAATGATTTCATTTTATATTATAATGTAATATTAGAAATAATGTGCTTCGCACTCCTGAACCCTGGGGGGGGGGACTCGGCTCATGTGGGGGGGCTCGGCTCATGTAGGGGGGGGGGGGGGGGGACTCGGCTCATGTAAGGGGGGGGGGACTCGGCTCATGTAAGGGGGGGACTCGGCTCATGTAAGGGGGGACTCGGCTCATGTAAGGGGGGACTCGGCTCATGTAAGGGGGGACGCTTGATGTAAAGGGGGGAAGCCTGATGTAAAGGGGGGACACCTGATGTAAAAGGGGGACTCGGCTGGTGTCAACTAGTGAGTTGAATGATTTCATTTTATATTATAATGTAATATTTAGAAATAATGTGCTTCGCACTCCTGAACCCTGCGCTGTGTCCATATGCAGCGCAAGAAAACTTGGAGACTGCTCAGACTGAACACTATGGTGGAGTGCAGATACAACTGGCCCTTTGAGGGCAACCAAACTGCTGATGCGGCCCCCGATGAATTTGAGTTTGCCACCCCTGCCCTACAGGGATCAAACTGCATCCCGGGAGCCAAAGTCACAGAGCCCTTATCAAAAGTGTCCAGTAGAGCACATCCTACAAGAGAACCAAACATTGCTCACAGCTGTGCAAGAAATCAACTATGAAACCTATCATTAACAGGCTCAACAAGCATGGTAGAACATCAAGACACCAAGAGAGGTGAAAGAAGAGCGAAAGAAAGTAAAACGTGGGACGGAGGAGAGAAAGGGATAACAGAGAAATGCCATCAGGAGTGGAAAGGAGTGATTTCGCTTCCAGGCTGAACCCCAGGTATGAGAGACACATTGCAGAAGGAGGCCCATGGTTCCCATGTGGCAATACATTTGTCAGATTGGTCATTTGTATTTTTTGAATAAAACCCCCTAAAGTAATTACTGCACCATGAAGCCTTCTTTTCTCTGCCCTTTTTGAAATATCGGATGTGAAAGCGTACTTGGGTACACAATTGTCTTATACTTTCTATCCACCTGGAAGGAAACATTTAAGCATTAGCTTAATACAGTGTGAGCGGGGAAGTCCCACCTTTGGAGGAGTCCTTGGATGGTTCGTACGTGGCCAGCTGAGCGTCCTGTTATATGCCTTTATGATCTCTATCACTTGAGATCCATCCCATCTGGTAAGTGGCGTTGATCGCCTTTCTTTTGATGAACAGAACATATATACGTTATATCAGGGCTCAAAATGTCAAGTCCTGAGCTACTAGCCAGGCCTCAAGAGTTACTCGCCACCAGTTGCCCCACCTAATTCATACACTGCCCTGCACCTAATTGCACCCATAAACACGCCCTCGTAGATTATCTCATAGAATGACACTGTTAAATGTTTTAGGCAGAATCAAGTTACACAATTAAATAGTACCTACAACAACTTTAACAAAATGGGACAGGGCACTGGGGGGCAGACCAGAGGGACGGGGCACTGGGGGGCAGACCAGAGGGACAGGGCACTGGGGGCAGACCAGAGGGACAGGGCACTGGGGGGCAGACCAGAGGGACAGGGCACTAGAACTGGGTCTCTTCCCCATTCTCTTGCTGTCTCCTCTGCAACTCCCATCCATCCTCTCTCCCCCTCTCCTATTCATCTCATCATCAGGAGCCTGTGTGTGCGGCTCCATGCTTGCATGTCCCCATTTTCCCCTTTTATTCAGGCTGGCAGTGAGGAGAGGAGCTGCAGCACAGCGGGAGGGAGTACAATCCAGCGCTGAGATCCACACAAGTGCACAGCCATTGACACCATAGCACAGCGCACACTGACACCATAGCACAGCGCACACTGACACCACACAGCACACATTGAGACCAGTCTTCTCACAGTGCTCAGGCTGAACTGTTGGACACTTACATAGAGCACAAGGAGAAGAAAACTGCACAAACTGGAAGGCTGCCACTCTCATGTCAGGGCAACTTTCAGTGAGTGCTGCACCGGAGTGGTAATCTTCGCAATCCTCCACCTCACTCATTACTTCCTGCTCTCCAGCTACATTGGTCGGGGGGAGGGGGGCAGGCTCAGAGAGGTCATACTGTTAGGTCCCATGGCTTAATGAGAATTGTAAGGAGAGCACCTCTGTACTGCTCTGCCTGTGTGCAGCCCACCAGACTACTTTTCCTGAGCATGCACCTTTCCTCTTCGGCCGCCAATCTCATCGGGACTCTAAGTGTAGGTACAGATTGGAGGGAGATTGGTCATGCAGCCCTGTCATCACTCGCCCCCAACTTAAATCCACTCGCCAAATGCTAGTAGGCGAGTGGAAATTTTGAGGGCTGCGTTATATCTTATATTTACAATCAAGTTTTTTCTCTTCATTGAGCACTGTCAGCATCTATGGACTATGAAGACACTGTTTACTGATGTGTTTTTTAAATGTGAATCACATTATTTGCTCATTTGTGGACTTATATTAATTGCTTTATTATATTGCACATTCATTTTGTGGATTTATCATTTATTCATTATGTGGTAGCGCAACAAATTTTTTGTTATGCAAATAGGAAGTGAAGCCGCTGGTTCCCTACTGCGCATGCGCAACTTGGGGTGCACGATCCCACTGGTCCCTGCTGTCTTCTGGGACCTATGTGTCTCCCAGAAGACAGCATGGGGGGGGGGCTGAAAAGGTAGGTGGGTGGCTCGGGTATCTATGCCCTAAAGTGAGAGCAAAATAGCTGTATTACACAGGTATCTGCTCCCCCCTCCCCCTGAAAGGTGCCAAATGTGACACCGGACAGGGGGGGGGGGGGGGGGATTTCTGAAAAGCGGAAGTTCCATTTTTGGGTGGAACTCCACCTTAGGTAAAGTCATCAAAAATGTTATTTAACCACTTGTCAACCGCCCGCCGTCAAATAACGGTGGGCGGAAGACTCCATTGTTCTGACAGGACGTCATAAGACGTCCTGTCTTTTATAAGCCGCTAGGGGGCACCCGCCGCTTTGCTGGGATCCCGATGCGCGTGCCCGGCGGCAACGATCGCCGCCGAGCACACGCGATTGCCCAGAAACTGAGCAGGGACGTGGAGCTCTGTGTGTAAACACAGAGCTCCACGTCCTTTAGGGAGAGAGGAGACCGATCTGTGTCCCTTGTACATAGGGACACAATCGGTCACCTCCCCCAGTCACCCCCCCCCCCTACGGTTAGAACACAAACTAGGCTACACATTTAACCCCTTCCCTGCCCCCTAGTGGTTAACCCCTTTCCTGCCAGTCACATTTATACAGTTATCAGTAAATATTTATAACACTGTTCACTGTATGAATGTGATTGGTCCCAAAAATGTCACAAAAGTGTCCAATGTGTCCGCTTTAATGTCGCAATCCCAATAAAAAAAAAATCGCAGATCGCCGCCGATTACTAGTAAAAAAATAAAATAAAAATGTCATGAAACTATCCCCTATTTTGTAAACACTATGGGCCAGATTCTCAGCGGCGATACGACGGAGTATCTCAGATACCCCGTCGTATCGCCGTTTTTTTTGCCTCGTATCTATGCGCGTGATGCTTAGCATCACTTTTGCATAGATACGCTTCAACATCCGACAAGTGTAAAAACCATTACACTTGCGGATCGTAGTTGTAATGACAACTCCGGCCACTAGGTGGCCTTTACGTTTTCTCATTTGCATATGCAAATGAGGCTAGTACGCCGATTCCCGATCGCTTTTACCCCGCCCCGTTTTCGTCCGCTTAAGGTTACCCCAGCTTCTATGTGGAGTAACCTTACGAAGTACCGTCGGATGCCGTCGGGTGCCGTCGGATGCCACGTTAAGTATGGCGTCGGGTCAGCGTCGGCTTTTTCCGTCGCTTACGTCGTTTTACTAACTCGTTCGCGAATAGGGGCATTGCGTAGTGACGATCACGTCGTTTTGACGTCGGTTTCAACGACGCTTTCCGACGTGAGCTGGAGCATGCGCACTGCGTTTTTTTCCCGGCCGGTGCATGCGCAGTTCGTTCGACGCGGGGGCGCGCTTAATTTAAATACAAGCCGCCTCATTTGAATTACGCGGGCTTACGCTGGGCCATTTTCGCTACGCCAACGCAAACTACGGAGCAAATGGTTAGAGAATACGGCACTTGCTCTAGTACGATGCGGCGGCGTAGTGTAAATGGCTTACGATACGCAAGCGAAATTCTATGAGAATCTAGCCCTATAAATTTTGCGCAAACCAATCGATAAACGCTTATTGCATTTTTTTTTTACCGAAAATAGGTAGAAGAATACGTATCAGCCTAAACTGAGGAAAACATTATTTTTTTATATATTTTGGGGGATATTTATTATAGCAAAAAGTAAAAAATATTGCATTTTTTTTCAAAATTGTCGCTCTATTTTTGTTTGTAGCAGAAAAAAATAAAAACGCAGAGGTGATCAAATACCACCAAAAGAAAGCTCTATTTGTGGGAAAAAAGGACGCTAATTTGTTTGGGAGCCACGGCGCACGACCGCGCAATTGTCAGTTAAAGCGACGCAGTGCCGGAAGCTGAAATTTCGCCTAGGCAGGAAGGGGGTAAACCCTTCTGAGGCTGAAGTGGTTAAAGTGGCCCTAAGTTGTCATTTGCATGTGTTCTTACATGTGCAGTGAAAATAATGTCAGTTATCATGATTATTATCTTGTTTTGTGTCTCTACGTGTTTTAAAATTTCTACATTCTTTGACTATATGATGTGACCAGAGGGGACAGGCTGGGTGTACTCATGTACTGTATGCACTTAAAGCGGAGTTCCACCCTTAAAATCACTTTGTTTCATTCCATCCAGCATACTGGCGTCAGCGCCAGTATGTTGTTTTTTTTTTTTTTTTAAATGCACGTACTTACTTTATATAAAATCATTGAATTTCAGGCGCACCGCGGAATGTCGCCGCTATAAGGCGTCACGCCTTCCGGAAACAGCCGATTAGCATTCGGCTCTTCTCGGCGCCTGCACACAGACCCAGGAGCTGACTGCGCAGGCGCCGAAAATAGCCGGTCCTAGTTCGGCTTTTTTCGGAGGGCGTGACGCGGCTATATATGGCGCCTGCGCAGTCAGCTCCTGGGTCTGTGCGCAGGCGCCGAGAAGAGCCGAATGCTAATCGGCTGTTTCCGGAAGGCGTGACGCCTTATAGCGGCGACATTCCGCGGTGCGCCTATAATTCAATGATTTTATATAAAGTAAGTACGTGCATTAAAAAAAAAAAAAAACAGCATACTGGCGCTGACACCAGTATGCTGGATGGAATGAAACAAAGTGATTTTAAGGGTGGAACTCCGCTTTAATTAACTGATCAAGCTTTGTGTCACTGTTTCTATGGGTACACAAATGTTCTTAAATGTCTATGATACATAGAAGATTACAGGCATTATGGTTTTGTCAGTAAAATGTTGAGTCTTAACATACTTGAGCTTATTATTTTCTCTTTAAGTACACAACACCCAAACCTATCATTTAACCTGTCTGTAAAAGATTATTTCCTCTATGTTAATTACATACATTAGTAGAACATTAGGGGCGCTATAATTCTAATCTGCTTTACCTACAACAATAATAAAGTGCAAAATGCTAATTGTGGTTATATAGTAGTAAAATCCATAATCCAGATCCCTCTGATCCCTTCTGTATTGATTTGTATTGTGAATGTACTGTCTTGTGATGTAAAGCGCTGCGCAAACTGTTGGCGCTATATAAATCCTGTTTAAAAATAATAATAATATTAAAGTGGTTTTAAAGGTTAGTTTTTTATTTTCTAAATAGGTTCCTTTAAGCTAGTGCATTGTTGGTTCACTTACCTTTTCCTTCGATTTCCCTTCTAAATGTTTTTTTTCTTTGTCTGAATTTGTCACTTCCTGTTCCTCCTCAGTAAGCTTTCCACCATTATCCAAGACGTTCTGGCTGGGGGTTTAGTCAGCGTGCTCGCCCCCTCCCTTGGGACTACATCCCTACAGGGAGACACTTTGAACACGATTGGAGGATATGTAAACACAACGTCTCCCCGCAGGGATGAAGTCCCAAGGGAGGGGGTGAGCACGCTGACTAACCCCCAGCCAGAACGTCTCAGAAGATGGGGGCAAGCTTACTGAGGAGGAACAGGAAGTGAAAAATTCAGACAATGCATATATAGTTCAAAAAATGTGCAAAAAGAGACAGCAATGCCACGTACACACAACAGTTTTCGGGTTCTAAAAAACACATTTTTAAGGGTCTAGAAAAAACGAAGTTTTTTTCAACCCAATCATTAAAACGGCCTTGCCTACACACAATCGTGAAAAAAAAATGCTCTAGCAAAGCGCGGTGACATACAACATGTACGACGGCACTATAAAGGGGAAGTTCCATGCGGATTGCGCCACCCTTTTGGCTGCTTTTGCTGATTTTGTGTTAGTAAAAGACGATTTGCGATTTTCAGTCTGTTACAGCGTGACGAATGTGCCATCTTCATTACAAATGCTAGTTTTACCATAACGAGTGCTCCCATCTCATAACTTACTTCTGAGCATGCATGTTTTTTTCACGTCGTTAAAGCCCACACACGACCATTTTTTACAACCTTAAAAACGACAACGTTATAAACGTCGTGAAAAAATAGAGCATGTTCGAAAAAATTTCAATCGTGAAAAATGCTCTGAAGCCTACACACGATCGTTTTTAATGACATTAAGAAAAAAAAAGTCCAGTACTCTGATTCCAGCCTGCTAACCTGTCAGCTGTTCCAGTTCCTGGTTCCAGTTCAGCACTTCAGTTCCAGTCTATCCTCCTGTTCCTGTCTCCTATCTCCTGCTAGGAATTCCTGGATTTCTGGTCTGACTTCCTTCACTATTGATTCTGCCAGGCACTCGTACCACTCCTTACTCCTGTGCCTTCTGTTACCTTACTACGGGGCCGTGAGTAGGAGCCGTAAGGGAGGCCTCCTTCTGCAATTCTGGCTCAAACCACCAGGTACGTGACACTGTGTGTGTGAATGGACCATGCCCATTCACAGGAGCACCGGTTTGGAGCAAGCCTGCTTGAGTGCCCTCATACCAAGATGCTTGTTATTTGAGGCATTTGGCAGGGGGGAGGAGCCAGACCACCAGCAGGAACTGGAACTGCTCTGTGCAAAACCTTTGCACAGAGCAGGTAATTATAAAATGTTTGTTATTTAAAAAAAGCTTGTAGTGTAATGTAACAAAAATGGAAATTATAGAGCCACACTGGTTCTAATGGGTCCAGAAGCAACTTCCAATAAAAATCAGCAAACACGTTTCAGGGGTACAATGGTGTCGCCTTCATCAGCAGGGCCCATCAAAAGGTCACAGGCGCCTGGGTCCAGAAATATTTATTTCGCCCCTACATGGTCGTGGTCATTTTACTAACTCCTCCCCTTTGCAATTGTTTCTATGGCAATGACTCAACCACAGAGATGCTCCCCCACAAAGTCTTTATTACCCTGGGATCCTTACATGATCTCTTAACAATAAACAAAATACAGGAAGAGAAGCAGAGTACTTTATCGGGACCTGGAGGGGGCCTCTCTGATGGACACAGAGAGGGCTTCTGTTAGAAAGAGCCCCCAGACATACTACAGACATGACACAGGAGATGGTCAGAGACTGTAGACATAGTACAGGAGACGGTCAGAGACTGTAGACTTAGTACACGAGACGGTCAGAGACTGTAGACTTAGTACAGGAGACGGTCAGAGACTGTAGACTTAGTACAGGAGACGGTCAGAGACTGTAGACATAGTACATGAGACGGTCAGAGACTGTAGACTTAGTACAGGAGATGGTCAGAGACTGCAGACACAGTACAGGAGATGATCAGACACTGCAGACATAGTAAAGGAGATGGTCAGAGACACATGAGTTCTGGACGGACACACACCTATGCTCAGAACACTAGTTCTGGACGGACACACACCTATGCTCAGAACACTAGTTCTGGACGGACACACACCTATGCTCAGAACACTAGTTCTGGACGGACACACACCTATGCTCGGAAAACTAGTTCTGGACGGAAACACACCTCTGCTCGGAACACTAATTCTGGATGGACACAAACAAGGAGAGAAGGAGGGAGGGGAGAACTCTGCCACTTCGGTGCCCCCACCTCTGCAGGCACCTGGGTGCAAAGCACCCTGTGCACCCTGCCTGGGATCGGCCCTGTTCGTCAGGGCTTGATTGACAACAGTGTGAACAGACTAGAAGTGAACTGGACCAATAAGTGGATATCTTCCAGTGTGATTGCAAGCAAACCAGACAAGGTCTGTGCCCCTTTTTTATTGGAATAACGTATCTGGACCTCTTAGCAGTGGTGTGGCACTTCAATTTTCATTTCTGTAACTTGAATGGTAAGTCCTTCTATAAATGCAGCATATTACCTCTGCTAGGGAATACAAACTGATAAGACGTATGCCATTGTGTATTTAACGGTATTTCCTCTTTCCCACTTTTATTATTCTTGATAAGCTGCCACCAAATCATATTTCCAGTTAATTCTCCTTTTTTGCCTGGGGCAGCAATTACTGTTATAATCTGTTTCCTTAAATTAATGATGGACAACGTCAGATGAGTATTATGGCGCATAGGTTAGATATCATCTGGAAAATGCTATTTTTTTACTTGGAACAGATTGTGACGCATTTCACCATCTTTTTGGCAGGAGAAACACAAAGCACATTACATTATTGGACAAAAAAATAACTAGTTCATTCTTGTTCATGTTTTTTTCTTACCATTAGTTGTTAAATATTAGCTGGGTATCAATGGCATATTTGCTGTAAAATACTTGTTTATGAGGAACAGAGCAAATTTCCCAAAAAATACATCTTTTATTTAGGAAAGTATATTGCTGAGGCCTGGTTTAAATTTAGAATATGTTTTTTCTTTAATGTGCATCCAATGACAGACAACATTTGGATACAGTAGGGAAGGTTTAGAACCACTGTGTTTGGTGTAGGTGTCCCTGCATGGAGAATTTACTTTCTCTATCTATCCTAATGACCATTGTATCTGAGACTAAAAGTGAAGACAAATACAACTTTTTCAGTCCCTCCCTTCCCTTTACCCAAGCCTCCCACTTAAATATACTTAAAGTGATTGTAAATCCTTACATTTACCCAGTGAAGTGACTAGCCTCAGGTGATAGACATAAGTTGTATCTCCTTTACATTCGTCCAAAGCCCAGAATTTACACCGTTTTTTTGAGCTTCAGAAGGCAGAGTGCGGAGATCTGACATAACACACTGCCCAGCATAGACCAAAGAACTGAGTGTAATCTGAGACCTGAGTCAAGGGAATGGGCACACACCCCTTTACCCAATCTCACAGGGAAACATGCACAGCTGATGACCTGCTGTGTGCTGGAAGGGGGCGAGACCATCTCCCGGGAATTGTCTGGATTTGGCATAGACTGTTAGAAGTGACTCATGCAGACTGCAATTCCTCTTTAAGGAGACCATTGTTGTCACATAGCCTGGACCTCCCAGTGAATAAACTAAAATAAAGTATTTGGACTAATTAATTATGGACCGTTGATGGACTTTTTTTACTTATTGTAAATTATAAGTGCACAATATGATTTATTTATCATTTATGCTATACACACATAGCAATGAGGAACGTAATTTTCAGTTTGTGTTTCTACCCTTCGGGCTTGCTACAACTCCCTCAGTGTTCATAACGGTCCTAGCACCAGTACTGGGTCTTTCTAAGGGCCAGAGGGATCTTGATGCTCGGGTATCTGGATGACCTCCTGCTCAGAGATCACTCACTACAGGCTCTACAACAGAGCATAACAGGTACAGTGCAGTATTTGGAAAGCTTAGGCCGGATCATAAATACTGAAAGGTCAACCTTGAGACCAGCTCAGACTCTAAAGTATTTAGGTCTGATCCTAGATATGGCCCAAGCAAGGGTATTATTGCCACCCGCAAGTGTCTGTGCAAGTGTCTGTGCCCTAAATAATCAGGTGCATCAGATAAGGGGGCACTGGACAACCCTCCATTTGGCTCTGTATGAGTTTTGTAGGGAGGAGGATATCCTCCTTCGAGGCAGTGCCATATGCCCAGTTCCATTCCAGGCCTCTACAACAAGACATCTTATTGGCTTGGAACAGGAGAGGACAAGCCCTGGGGATGGCCAGAGTGTCCCAAACAAGAGATCCTCTGGCAATTGAAGCAGATGCTCTGATAGTTCCCTGGAGCCAGTACTCCCTGGTTCATGCTTTCCCTCTGATAAGTCTCCTTCCATATTTGTTGTGCAGGATTCGAAGAGAGGGAGTTCCAGTCATTCTGGTGGCACCAGCCTGGCCCAGAAAGCCTTGGTTCCCAGAGATTGTGAGACTGACAATAGACGGGCCATAGACGCTTCCATGGCATCCCCATCTACTGTCTCAAGGTCCTATATTCCACCCCAATTTACAGTCTCTTAATTTAACAGCATGGCTATTAAAGCCAGGGTGTTGAAGGACTGTGGCATCTCGGGACAAGTGGTGTCTACCCTAGTGAATGCTAGAAAAGCTGCTATTAGGAAGATCTATCATAAGGTCTGGAAGAATTATATTGCTTAGTGTGAAGCCAAAAAATGGCATCCATGGAAATGCGTGAATGGGAGACTTCTCTCTTTTCTACAGTCATCTGTAAAAATCAAATTGGCTTTGAGTACAATCAGATGTCAAGTTTCGGCCCTATCAGTATTCCTCCAAAGGCCTTTAGCCTCCCATTCACTGATCCAAACCTTTATGCAGGGGGCAACACTTTGCTTCCCCCCATTAGGTCACCTATGTGTCCTTGGGACTTGGTGCTGTCTCTGTTACAAAAACAATCATTTGAACCTATTAAAGAAATTCCATCAGACGGAGTTGGCGGCCCTTTTATGCAGGGAACCGTACTTGATCCTTCACCACGACAGAGTCGTGTTATGACCTGTTCCATCCTTTTTGCCAAAAATTTAAATCAGGACATTATTTTGCCTTTTTTTTCTCTCAGCCTCGTTCGGCAGAAGAGAGACGACTGCAAAGCTTGGACGTCAAGGTTTATTTGTCTAGATCTGCAGAGATCCGAGGATCAGACTCCTGTTTTTGTTTTAACAAAAGAACCCAAGAAGGGGCAGGCAGCTACCAAAGCTTCCATTGCCAATTGGGTCATTCTGAAATGTAAAGCTCCCTTTAGGCCCCATACACACGAGCGGACAGATTTGTTCAAATCTGTCCGTCCGACAGATTTGAACAAATCTGTCTGCTGGGATTTTGGTTTGCTCGCGTGTACACATGAGCAAACCAAAATCCCCGCCAGCAGAGAGCGCGCTGACGTGTCGGTGACGTGGCGGTGACGTTGACGCCGCCACGTCACCACACCAGGAAGTAAAACACTTCCGCGCATGCGCCGAATCCATTCGGCGGCGGTGCGGCGGCGGTGCGGCGGCGGTGCGGGACGACATGTCTGCTGGTAAGTGTACTAACCAGCAGACATGTCGGGCGGACAGATTCCCACCCGATAGATTTCAAAGCATGCTTTGAAATCTGTCGGGTGGACAAATCTGTCCGCTAGCCCATACACACGATCGGAGATGTCTGCTGAAACGGTCCATCGGACCGTTTTCAGTGGACAAATTCGATCGTGTGTACGCGGCCTTAGGGTGAGAGCTCATTCTACCAGGGGTGTAGGAACTTTCTGGGCTTTTTGCAATAAAGTATCTGTGGCTCAGATTTGTGAGGCTGCTACCTGGTCTATAGTGCATACATTCCCAAAATGTTATCAAGTGGATGTTCGAGCAGCCGAGGATTCAGCTTTTAACAGCAGTGTACTGCGGTCTGCCATATAAAGTTCTGGTGGCTATTTCTTGGCAGGGTGTCTCCCTTCTCTCAAGGCTATTGATTTGGGACATCCCAGCAAGTAATGAATATTAGCCTGACTCTGGGTCCCAAAAAGAAAATGGGATTTTTACATCATACTTACCTGTAAAATCCTTTTCTTTAAGTACATCATGGGACACATAGATCCCACCCCTCTTTTTTGAGGATTCAGTGCTTGCTACAAAACTGGTGTGCTTCCTGTATGGGAGGGGCTATATAGGGGATCACTTCCTGTCTAAAGACTTTTGATCTACCAGTGTCTATTCACCTGAAGATGGAGTATAACCAGCAGGTAATGAATATAAGCCTGACTCTGTGTCCCATGATGTACTCAAAGAAAAGGATTTTACAGGTAAGTATGACATAAAAATACCATTATACCCCAAAAGAAATGAAAACTCTAAAATACTACTCATCTGAAAGAGAAGACAACTTCGTTTTGTTTGTCCGCCCCCCAAAAAGCAGTATGCTTCATTATTTAAAGTACAGCAGTAAAAAGTGATCAGACCCCTCAAATCAACCACATACTGAAATTAAAGACAAAATGCTCCCAATAACAAGAAGAAAAAAAAGGCAGCACAAAGGTGGCTGATTGCCCAAAGAGCTAGCAATCAGAAGTAATCCTAATCATTTCCTTTGTAGTTTGTCAGCTTTACTTATCCTCTTCCTAAAACAGCATTATAATACACTGGCACATGGCTGCGGTAAGCCTCTTGTCAGGTCACCGGAGGCACGGTGACAAGTGCACCCCGTAAGAGAGGGGATGCACCACAGGGTAGTGAACCCTTAGCCAACTCTTGTGATCGGAGAGGGAACATGAACCCAAGATCACCCAGGGCGCGGAGTCTAAAACCCAGTTTATCTTAGCCAGAGCATCTGGTGGTGAGGATGGGTTTCGCCGCAACTGTGTCCAGGTCGCGACCCCCGAGATCCCCTAGGTCACACTCTGCAGGGAGAGAGGGCAAGCAGTCAGCAGGACAAGCGTAGTGACGGAAGCCAAGGTCGGGGCAACAGGCAGACAGGGATAACAGAGGACAGGCCAAAGGGTCAGGGTCACAGGCAAGCAAGCGTGGTCAAGGACAAGCCGAATCGGTACACTGGAAGTTTAACAAAACACAGCAGACAGGAACTAAGCAAGAACACTGTTGAACAGCACCGCAGGCCTGCAGTGCAACGGTTAATAAGGACTTCCTGTGATGGCCTTGGTGGAGCCATACAGGAAGAGGAAGTGATTAAAAAGGAAACCAGGAGAGGGTCAGGCCTCTAATGCACACATGGACACAGGTAAGTGCCAGAGCTAATGCATATCCATCACACCTCTTTAATGATCCCCAAGCCCATTTATTGGCCCGTCTAAGCCTGTTGGGCAAAGTTCAAAAGCCATGCAGTACATTATGACTGAGAAAAAAATGCACATTTCAGGCCTAAACAAAGAGCAAATAGATATATAACAACTAGCAGCAGTGGCGGCAGGTGGTAATTTTATTTTTTTAAGGGAGGCGGCAAACAGTACCACTCCCCATGCCCCCCCTCCCCCGATCTGTCGGATCTGGAGCTTCCCTTGCTCTCCATGGCCATCACGGCGGCTTCCGTTTTCCTCCCTCCTCCGTCAATTGGGACTCTTCTTTTTTCGGCAAATCGGAAAACGGGTTTTAGACCTCCTTCTGATTAGCCGAAATGATGATCAGTGTATCAATGGCGAATATTCATTCCCTGTTGTAACACCTGGGTGGGATTCTGGCGCAATGCTCTGCGCCACGAGCCCACCCTATTTGAAGCCTATTCGAGCCTCTGGCTCTAATCGGGTTCTTCCAAAAAACACCCCCACTGCTGTAATTCATGAGCCAAGCATCCTGAAAGAGGACGGACACATGAATAGGGGGTGGCCGTGGACAGAGCACATGCTATGGTATGAATGAATCTATTCATATAGGGGGTGGCGGCCATGGATAGAGGGGGCGGCTCCGGGTGATGCTAATGGACGGGCCACCGCTGGCTAGCAGTTATTACTGACTGCGTGTCCTGCTCTAATCAAGGTCTGAATAAGAAAATATCTCAACTCAGGGTCACCAGACCAACACAATATTTTTACTGGCTCAGGGAACAAATGCCCCCCAAATTAAGTCCTCCTTGAGCATTTATAGTCTATTGTTTTCTCTTGCTAGCTTCATTCTCTTGCACTGCTCATAGATTCTTTACTCTTTGATTAGGGATGAACTTCGCGTTCGATAAGAAAGTATGTTCGACTCGAACATTGTCTGTTCGTACGTTTGACAAATTCGAGTGACGCAAAAAGGCCCATAATTCACTGCGGCATTGCGCGCTGATGATTGGCCAAGCATGCTGTATGTCCCGCATGCTTGGCCAATCACAGCGCGCAAAAAACGAAGAGCCATAATTGGCCAAAGCCTGGGTGGCTTTGGCCAATTATGGCTCAGGGCTTTAGCACACGCCCCACACTATATAAGGCCGCCTGCTGGGCGGCCTCGTGTAGTGTGTTCCGGCTTGTTAATGAGAGCAGTCAGAGAGACAGAGAGACAGAGAGATTGTCTTTTTATATAGCTAGATAGAGCAGGCAGGGAGGCTAGTCAGTTTAGCTTAATTTACAGTGTGTAGAGGATATATATACATCCCTAGGAGTTGTACATATATTTATACACTGTATAGCTTAGATAGATCAGTTCTTCCTAATTTACTGGCAGGCAGGTGATTGTGCTATTTAAAGATGTTATCACAGGTATAGACACCCAGCAGGTACAATATTTAAAGGAATTTTATTTAAATTTTTTTAATTTAAGCATCATTAAAATCACTGCTCCTGGAGCAGTGATTTTAATAATGTTTAAATAAAAAAAAAATGAAAGATTCCTTTAAATATTGTACCTGCTGGGTGTCTATAGTTTGCCTGTGAAAACGTCTTTGAGAACCCGGGTCTTGCCCGAGGGAACATGTATCAATGGAAAAAAAGTTTTAAAAACTGTCGTTTTTCAGGAGTCCTGAAAAAACGACAATTTTTAAAACTTTTTTCCATTGATACATGTTCCCTCGGGCAAGAACCGGGTTCCTAAAGACGTTTTCACAGGCAAACTATAGACACCCAGAACTGCAGGTACAATATTTAAAGGAATTTTTCATTTTTTATTTTTTATTTAACCACTTCAATACAGTGCACTTAAACCCCCTTCTTACCCAGACCAATTTTCAGCTTTCGTTGCTCTCACATTTTGAATTACAATTACTCAGTCATGCAACACTGAACCCAAATAAAATTCACGTCCTTTTTTTCACACAAATAGAGGTTTCTTTTGGTGGTATTTAATCACTTGTGGGATTTTTATTTTTTGCGCTATAAATAAAAAAAGGCGGAAAAGTTTGTGAAAAATTGCTGTTTTCTTTGTTTCTGTCATAAAATTTAGCAAATTAGTAATTTTTCTTCAAAAATTTTGGCCAAAATATATACTGCTACGTGTCTTTGGTAAAAATAATCCAAATTGGTGTGTATTATTTGGTCTTTGTGAAAGTTATAGAGTCTACAAACTATGGTGCCAATCCCTGAAAATGTATCAATCTGATCACACTTAAAGTACTGACGGCCTATCTAATTTCTTGAGATACTAACAAGTCAGAAAAGTAAAAATACCCCCCAAATGACCCCATTTTGGAAAGCAGACACACCAACGTATAATCTATGAGGCATAATGAGTCTTTTGAGCGGATATTTTTTTCCAGAAGTTTTGGGAAAATGTGGAAAAAAAATTAAAATGCATTTTATTTACACAAAGTTGTCCATTTATAAGATATTTCGAACACATAGCGAATGCACAGCAAAAATTACACCCCAAAAAACATTCTGCTACTCCTCCTGAGTATGGGGATACCAAATGTGTGGGACTTTTACACAGCTTGGCCACATACAGATGCCCAACATCCAAGTAGCACCATCAGGCGTTCTAGGAGCATACATTACATATATAATTTCCTGGCAACCTATCGTTTTTGAAGGCTCTTCATATTTCTAACACATAGCATGTACATACCAAGAATTACAATCCAAAATAAATTCTATTGCGGAAAGGGTAAAAAAAAGTATTACCTGTGCTTTTAGTAGTGTCCACAGAAGAGAGCACTGGTCCAGGCAGCAGTCAGGGATGTGCTTAGCAACAGCTATAGTAATTCTCCAGGCAGCATATTTGCATAGTCCAGGTAGCAGTGGTGTGGCTCGTTCATGCCGCAGGCAAAGATGATGGCAGGCATGATGGCAGTAAGTCAGCAGCAGGCTGAGGGCTGCAATCGGGTAAGACCTGTGCACAGGGGCACAGGGGTAGAGGCTTCGACCCACCCAAATCTCTATGAAGCCTCCGGACTCCAGACCCTAATCCGGAAATGACAAAACCCGGAGAAAACAAAAAAAATGTTTTCTCCATCCGGGAAAACTATTCTGGAGCCCCTCACATATGTGAGACCCCTGTGTACTACAATAGCAGGGCAACAGATCAGTCCAAGTGGTAGGCAAAAGCATAGTCCATAAAACAGGCCAGGGTTAGTTCACGTGGAAGCAGTCCAAACGGTAGGCAGAGGCATAGTCCAAAATACAGGCCAGGGTCAGTTTACGTGGAAGCAGTCCAAGCAGTAGGCAAAAGCATAGTCCATAAAACAGGCCAGGGTCGATTTACATGGAAGCAGTCCAAACGGTAGGCAGAGGCATAGTCAAAACACAGGCCAGGGTCAGTTTACGTGGAAGCAGTCCAAACAGTAGGCAGAGGCATAGTGAAAAAGCAGGCCAGGGTCAGTTCACGTGGAAGGGTGTAGCATGAAAATGGTCAGAAAATGTTCAGATGGGGGAAATGGTTAAAAATATGGGCTAATATTTTGGGGATTCATGATAAGTTTCAAAGCTTTCTCCAATGCAAAGGCCAGGTTGGGAGGGACACCGGGGACAATGGTAGCTGGAATCTTTTCGAAATCCTCTTTTGCTGCACATGCGACATTTTTTTTGCTTCGGATGGTGGGATGTTGTACGGGTAGTGGCGTCCATGAAGTCGGCTAACGGCAGCAGAGCAAAGGGTCTCTGTGGGGGGTCTTTGTGGATAGATGAGGGACGTGACTAGTTCTTCTGTGAAGTGTAGCAAGTGGGCAGGGTCTTCAGTGTATTTGGAGTCGACTACATAAGAATTATAAATGGCCAAATGGATGAGATAAATTGCTACCTTCTTGTACCAGAATCGGGACCTCCTTATTGATAAATTAGGGCTGAATCATTTGATCATTGAAATCCACCCCCCCCCCCCCCCCATGTACAGATTATAATCTTGGACACATGTCGGCTTTTCAATGGGACCTCGTCTTCGTTGAACAACAACTGCAGTGTCATTGTGAATGGTGGACATCATGTGCACGTCTCTGTTATCCTTCCACCTCAAGGCCAGCACTTCATTGCACCTCACTGCTGCTCGTTGCCCCCTTCGCAGATTTTTGTTGAAAATGGATTTTGGGAAGCCCTTCCTATTTTTTCTGGAGGTTCCGCAGGCCAGGGTTTTTTCGATATATAAGTGTCGGAAAAGGGGCAGGCTGGTGTAAAAATGATCAAGGTAAAGATGATATCCTTTTCTCAGGAGTGGGTAAGCCAGGTCCCATACAATTTTTCCAGCTATGCCTATGTAGGCCGGGCACTCAGGGGGCTGGAGCTGGGAATCTCTTCCTTCATAAATGTGAAACGCATACAGATATCCCGTGGCTCTCTCACAAAGTTTGTAAAATTTTACTCCATATTTAGCCTTTTTACTAGGAATGTACTGCTTTATTCCTAGACGGCCACAAAAGGGTACCAGGGACTCATCCACACATATATGTTTCTCGGGGACATAGATTTCTGCAAATTGATGGGAAAGGAAATTGATCAGAGGGCGAATCTTGTACAATTTATCGTAATCTGGATGATTATGGGGAGGACACTGGGTATTGTCATTGAAATGAAAGAATCGCATTATCATTTCATATCGGGACCTGGACATTGTGGCAGAATACATGGGCATGTGATAGATGGGTTTAGTGGACCAATAGGAATGTCCTTGATTTTTTTTGTTAAGCCCCATGTTTATGGTGAGGCCAAGAACAATTTGAACTCCTCCAAATTTACATCTCTCCACTCAAATGAACGGGCATAAGATGATTGGGGGTTGTTGGCAATATACTGCTGGGCATACAAATTTGTCTGGTCGATAATTAACTGCAAAAAAGTGTCGGGCAAAAAGAGATGAAGGTAATCAACTTCTGAGAAATTTTGGGTGTTGGCCTGCACACCTGGCTGTGCTGTGAAAGGGGGAATAATGGGTGATCCAGAGTCGGAAGGCAGCCATTTTGGGTTGGCAAGACCATCTGGCATGAATGTAGTGGCCCTGGCTCCTGGGGGACGTGACACTCCAGTAGTTGGGGGGGTTGAATTTCTTGTGCTGGTACTTAGGAGTGATCTGGCAGCACTGGGCCTGGGCATTTGTTCGTGAGGGGTTTCGCTGGCGGCATCTCTGGTACTGGGCCTTTGTTCCCGGGGCCTTTTGCTGGCATCAGCGCTGGTACTGGGCCTATTGCTGGTGGTGCTGGTACTGGGCCTTTGTTTCCGGGGCCTTTTGCTGGCGTCAGCGCTGGTACTGGGCCTATTGCTGGTGGCGCTGGTACTGGGCCTTTGTTCCCGGGGCCTTTTGCTGGCGTCAGCGCTGGTACTGGGCCTATTGCTGGTGGCGCTGGTACTGGGCCTAGGAATATCTTCCTGGTTGCTGGCGGCTGCCTGGTTTTCAGAGTGCCGTGCCCTTTTAGGAGGCTATTGATGGTTACAGATGGGTGAAAATGCAGGTCACTGATGGGTGACGGGTGAAAGGACAGGTCACTGATGGGTGACGGGTGAAAGGGCAGGTCACTGATGGGTGACGGGTCACAGGGCAGGTCACTGATGGGTGACGGGTCACAGGGCAGGTCACTGATGGGTGATGGGTCACAGGGCAGGTCACTGATGGGTGACGGTGACAGGGCACGGTCACTGATGGGTGATGGTTGCACCGCTGATGGCAGTCTCTTTGTGTGACAGGTGCACTTTATGGGTGACTGTTGGGTGACTGGTAACAATTGGGGGGGGGGGGCAAAGGGTGGTGTGGTGTTTGTGCAGACACTACAGAAACACAGAACTGTAAGGCGGCGTACACACGACCGAGGTTCTCGCTGGAAACCAGCGAGAACCTCGCTGGAAGCTGCATTCCAGCGAGGACCTCGGCACGCTCTCTTTTTGCTCAAGGGCCCGCCTGGATGAATGGCTGGTTGCCATTCCCGACGGGCGGGTCGCCGATTTCGACGGCCGGCAGAGAACCTCGACGGGCGGAACGATGTGTTCTGCCCGTCGAGGTTTTCTGCCGTGTGTACACGGCTTTACTCACTGATAGTAGCTCTTCTCTCCTCACACTGGAAACAATGTGTGAGGAGAGAAGAGCTGGTAACAGTTAGTTACAGCTCTGTGTTTACACTTACAGATCAGGCTGTGAATGAATCACAGCTGATCACGTGGTACACAGCCCTGACCAATGGCTGTGTACCATTGCCAGCGACGAGCAGTGTTCCCGGGAACACGCTGCCGCCGACGTGCACGCGTGGCACGCCCGCGATTGCGCGCAAACGCTGTGCACAATACGGAGCTCCTATTCGTGATCAGCCGTGAATTCAACACGGCCAATCACGTGGTGAGCAGCGCATCCGTGCCGCTGTTCACCCCTGTTGGTGACGAGCGGTGTCTCGGTGACACGCCGCCACCGTCAGTACAGGGATGCGCGCACGCGATCGCGCGCATTCCCTATTTAAAGACATCACGTCATATGACGTGATGTCAGGACAATGGAGTCCTCCACCCGCCGTCATATGTTGGTGGGCGGTGGACAAGTGGTTAAACATCCTGGCGCAGTGATTTTAATGATGCTTAAATTAAAATAAATAAAATAAATAAAAATCCTTTAAATATTGTACCTGCTGGGTGTCTATAGTTTGCCTGTGAAAACGTCTTTGAGAACCCGGGTCTTGCCCGAGGGAACATGTATCAATGGAAAAAAGTTTTAAAAGCGGTCACTTTTTCAGGAGTCCTGCGCCTGAAAAAACTACAGTTTTTTAAACTTTTTTTCCATTGATACATGTTCCCTGGGACAAGACCCGGGTTCTCAAAGACGTTTTCCAACAATAACTTGAATATTGGTCTTTAAAATTATCGTTTTTGAATTCGAACGTTCGAGTCCCATAGACTTCAATGGGGTTCTAAATGTTCGCGCGAACGGTCGGTCTGTTCGACGGTTCTGGTGCGAACCCAACGCGGGTATGTTCGACTCATCCCTTCTCTGATGAACAAAAACTAGTAGAAGCTACAAATTATATTAAAACATATGTTGTAAAGTTTATACTCAAACATTAAAATGCCCAATATTTATTTATATTACGGTATTTAAGCATTGTGAACTCTGATTCTTCCCACTGAATTGGAGCTTTAGTTGAAGGCCTTTTTTCTATACTACTGTTAACATTTCAGGAAGACATTGGAATACGCTGTGATTTCCATTACACTTTTCCTTCCATAGTTGTTAAAAAGCAATTAATACAAACATTTCCGGCCTTCCCTGTTTTTACCACATGGGACAGAAAAGGTTACAGAGTCGGAGAAAAGAGGTTACAGGAGGACAAAGAGAGAAAATGTATTTAAATGGAACATACAGATAACTGTGACTTTACTGATCAGAAGTCACTAATAGATCACCAAGATCATTTTTAGTAAGATTTTTTTTTTTACTCAAACATTTAGATCTAAGTGGGCCAAAAAATGTAAAGTACATCCTGATTTAAAAAAAAAAAAGTGCAATCATAATTATAAATATATGTGTATACTGGGCCAGATTCTCGTACTTTTGCGTTTTTTTTGCGTAGTGTAACCCATTTACACTACGCCTCCGCACTTTTTACGGGCAAGTGCTGTATTCTCAAAGCACTTGCTCCGTAATTTGCGGTGGCGTAGCGTAAATAAGCCGGCGTAAGGATGCGTAGGAAGGAGGGGGGCATACCCTATTTAAATTAACGAACGAACTGCGCATGCGACGGCCGTAAACGTAGCCCACAGCGCATGCTCCATAGTACGCCGCAAATACATTGATTTCAACGGCAACGGAATTAACGCACAGCCTTATTCTCGACGAGTTACGTAAACGACGTAAACAACGGAAAAACACAACGCTGTCCCGACATCCATACTTAACATGGCTTACGCCGGACCTACGCAAGGTTACCCCTCATATAGCAGGGGTAACCTTACTCTTGCGTAAACTACGACGACGGTGCGCAAATAAGTTCGGGAATCGGCGTATCTAGCTCATTTGCATATTCAACGCAGAAATTGATGGGAACGCCACCTAGCGGCCAGCATAACATTACAACTTAGATCCGACGGTGTAAGTGACTTGCGCAAGTCGGATCTAAGCAAAATCTATGCGTAACTGATTCTAAGAATCAGTCGCATAGATACCCAGGGCCAGAAACAGAGATACGATGGTGTATCTGGAGATACACCATCGTATCTCAGCTGAGAATCTGGCCCACTGTGTATATATATATATATAAATATATATATATATAATATTATTATTATTTATTTTTTCAGGTGTGTATTTTCTTATACATGAGTAGATTGCCTGCGAACAATAGGCACTATTATTTGGAAAAATAAATACTGCCTTTATTTGTATAAACAGTGTGGAAAGTTCTTTATCAAACCTTAGTTTTTTCAAAAAATTTTGTTTTATCCCATAGGATATTTTATCTGGTGAGGATTTCCCTCATTTACTGCTACGGAGAAGTGAAACATCAAATTAACACCATAACCACCCAAATCCATCCCCACTATCATACCTTCCAACATTTTAAGAAAAATATGTACACCTTGCTCTGCTCCAACATTCTCCCCACTTCCCCTGGTATTGATGTGGGGTTGACATGCTGGCAAAAATAGGTGTGATTACATTGCACTAAATATTAGCCATATCCTAAAGAGTGGTTAAATAAACTCTGAATCTACTCATTATATTCACTGCATAGCTTTGCTGCACAGTATACTGTGTATTGTAATTATATTGTGACATAAGCAAGCAGAGGCGTATCTAGTAAAATTAGCAACTATGGCAAGCGCTGAAACTGCACCCCTGTCGAAACATTTGAAACCTATCTTTCAGTTAACCTTACAAAAAAAACAAGGTAACAAAACTAGTGATAATTATAATCCCTTGGGTAGTGACATATCCTCTTTATGGAGAAATATGGGGTTTATTAGACCCCTGATCCCTCCTCTGCCCTCCAAGGCCAGGTAAATGCAGAACCAATACTGGAAGTGATGAAATCTTCACCACTTAAGGCCTCAGCGAATCTTGAATGCAACAGTTTTCTTTCACCTCCATTTTGGCGGTGGTGTCATGTGAAGATCAAGTCCTATCCTGATACAGCCTTTCATATATATCCAGCTCGATTGATCCTCTGGGCGTAGGGATACACAGCGGGATACACGGCGGGAATACACGGCGGGAATACACGGCGAAGGACATGGACTGCAGCAAAACGGAGGGGGGCTGGAGGAGGACACGGGATAGTCAGCGGTGATCGTATGTGGGGGAGTTACAAGCACCGATCACTGCTGATTTTGAAGCAGCTGAAAGCCGCGCGGGGGGGGGGAGAAGCGGAGAAATTCGTTTTAAATCTATACAGTGGTGATCGGTGCCTGTAACTTCCCCATGCACTGATCACGGCTGACAGTACAAAGTATCGAGTGAAGCATCGGGAGCATTTGTCCGAGTACAAGTACTCGGGCCAATGCTTGGTATCGGTCCCAATACGGATACTAGTATCGGTATCGGGACAACCCTAGTATTTATGAGACAGATGCCATTGGTTCTGGGTTCTCCTTCGTCCAGTGTGGCACCCACCTTTAGTGTGGCCACATCCTGTCACCCCAGGGGGTGCGTGCCAAGCGGTGTTTCTGGTTCCAGGGCCATGTTGGCCTGGAACATCTGAGCAGCGACGGGGACCCAGTGAGTGACTGGGTTCCCACCTTTGAGGATCCCAAGCTGTACTGCTGTTTGGTGGTGAGTCCGTTTGAGGAGCGCCATTGAGAAGCTGGAGATCCAAAAGGGCCTCGACAAACCACCGGGGATCAAGGTAGCTGGACACTGAAGGATTGATTACCCGTTAGTCGGTACCTGGGCGACAAGTTGAAGGAGACCCAGGCATAATTAATCTAAGGAGGATTGCCTCCGTAACTACAAATCAGAGAGGGCCTGTGGCAGAGGTGTCTCCCAGAAGTTCACCAAGGAGGGTCTGTGGCAGAGACTTTTCCTCAAGATCAAGCTCACTATGGAGGGTCTGTGGCAGGGACTTTATCATATAAATGTTCGAGTGATACTCCGGCTGCCAGGTCAGTGAGAGAGGCCTTACAACAAAGTTGACGCTAGCTAGCCCCCCCACCCCACTATGGCCCCTAATCCATACATGTAAGTTGATTTCTCATGATTGACATCTATGGAATAGATTTTGGACAAGCCTACTTCCGCATACTGCATCTCTAAGCAGACCATCCCAGTCACCGTAGCTGTGTACTCACCCTATATGGTGCCTTATTAGAGGACACACTGTGCGGTATCAAATCGCGCAATTAACAGCTGAGTACAGGTACGTTAAGCGCCCGTCAAGGGCGAACCTTATTCACATGCTTCTTTCTCCCAGTGAGCCATATCAGTGATTATTCAAAGATTTAATCTGAACTGTGATGAATGTTCTGTATTACATAATGCCCACCACTGTCAACTGCAGCCCTCTACACAGATCAACACAGTGAACAGCTACCTAGTATATGATGGATACTGCTACTTATAGTTAGACTGGGCAAATACTAAATACTGCTTATTGCTACTGAAAGCCGTTGAGGTGAATGAATCATTCATTAGCTGAAGCAAGAGGCTGGGATGGTATGAATATTGAAACTGTCTTAATTTTCCCATCATACAACCCTTTTTTGTATTGTTGTGGTTGCAGGTCTTGTATAAGCCCTTTATATGGACACAAGATAACATCTGAATGACTAATTAACCACTTAACCCCCGGACCATATTGCTGCCCAATGACCAGACCCCATTTTTGGTGATTCGGCACTGCGTCGCTGTAACTGACAATTGTGCGGTCGTGCGATGTGGCTCCCAAACAAAATTGGCGTCTTTTTTTTCCCACAAATAGAGCTTTCTTTTGGTGGTATTTGATCATCTCTTTTGCGCTATAAACAAAAATAGAGTGACTATTTTGAAAAAAAAACAATATTTTTTACATTTTGCTATAATAAATATCCCCCAAAAATATATAAAAAAATATTTTTTTTCCTCAGTTGAGGGCGATACGTATTCTTCTACATATTTTTCGTAAAAAAAAAATCGCAATTAGCGTTTATTGATTGGTTTGCGCAAAATTTATAGCGTTTACAAAAAAGGGGCTAGTTTTATGGCATTTTTAGTAATATTTTTTTTTTACTAGTAATAGCGGCGATCAGCATTTTTTTTCAGTACTGCGACATTATGACGGACACATCGGACAATTTTGACAAATTTTTGGGACCATTAGCATTTTTATAGCGATCAGTGCTATAAAAATGCATTGGATTACTATAAAAATGCCATTGGCAGTAAAGGGGTTAACACTAGGGGGCGGGGAAGGGGTTAAGTGTGTTCCTGGGTGTGTTCTAACTGTATGGGGGGGTGGACTCACTAGGAGATATCACTGATCTTCCGTTAATACAATGTATGAACAGAAGATCAGCGTTTCCCCCGCTGACAGGACCGGGAGCTTTGTGTTTACACACATAGCTCCCGGCCCCCACTCTGTAACGAGCAATCACGCGTGCCCGGCGGCGATCGTGCCCCTAGTGGCCGCAAAAAGAGCCCAGGCGTGCCGACCTCCCGCCGTAATATGACGGCGGGCGGTCGGCAAGTGGTTAAACAACCAAAGGGCAGATTTATTAATGGGGTATTACTAAATGGAACCGGACAGTATCAATTAGTAGCACTATTCTTCATCCACACTTTGGATATAAGGACTATCATAGTGGTGGTTGCGGGGTTACTGGTTTGGCATGGTTTTATGACAACGTTGTCAATTACTACAGTAATTTTTACTTAGTAACTGGATATTTTGAAGGAACGTGGTCCACCTGAATGGTCACTGTACCAATTTGCCTGGACTTTATTTATTATATTATGTGATTCGTCAATAAAGCTATATTTTTTGTTCAATTATACCATTGTTGACCCTCCCCTTAATTGCTTTCACGTGATATCTATTTGTCCCATTTATTTGTATCTATATAGTCTATTATTGCTATTGGAGAGGTATCCCCAACATGGGACGAATCAGACATTGTTCAAAATAGCTTTTGATTCTTGCAGGGTGTATTAAAGGATTTTTTTATCTTTAAGACAATGTCTGTGTGACTAGCATGGGAGGCCTGCAAAGGTCGATCAGCTTTGCACTAGTCAGGGCAGGGTTGTACTATCTGTAAAAGCTGGTATATACCTCATGAACCAATGCTCTTGATCAAAAAACAGCACTGTACACACACAAAGGGGGTTATTTACGAAAGGCAAATCCACTTTGCACTACAAGTGCACTTGGAAGTGCAGTCGCTGTAGATCTGAAGGGAAGATCTGAAATGAGGGGAACCTCTGCCAAGTCATGTGCAACATAAAATTATGTTTTTTATATTCCTTGCATGTCCCCCTGAGATCTACAGGGACTGCACTTCCAAGTGCAAAGTGGATTTGCCTTTCGTAAATAACCCCCAAAGTCTTCAGTGTTACGTGAAAATATAAACAAAGAGGCAGAGGCCTCGAAATGTTGCAATGGAGACTAAAGCCCCATACACACAGTCGGACTTTTGGCCAACCAACTTCAAAATCTGCAACTTTTCGAATTTGTCCGATCGTGTGTACGTTCCATCGGACCAACTTTTTCGGGTTTCATCGGACAAAATGTTGGGTCTGCAAACGGACCAACTTTTGGGCAACAAAAGTCTGATGGTGCCTTGTCCGGTCGCGTGTACAGCAAACCATCGGACTTTTGTACAAAGTGCAAATACGCATGCTCAGAACCAATGTTAAAATCAACCAACAATAGCAGAAGTTGACCAAAGGGTGGCAGTAAAGAGCAGAAAAACCAAGTGATGTTGGGAAAGTGTTAGAAAAGTTTGCAGAAAAGTCCAAGCGTGTGTATGCTATGGGTGTGACCGGACAAATCATTTAGGACAAAAATCCAAGGGAAATTTTGTTGGATGTCCGACCGTGTGTAGGAGCCTTAAGGCTGTTTGTGCCATCCAGTAGTATCCCCACTGTGTGCTGGTTCCAACAGCAGAACATCATTCCCATTGACATCACTTCTGGTCCACTGCGACTGCAGACATCTGGCATTTCTTTTTGGTGATATGCAGTGACAGAGCAGCATCCTTTCACCTACACCCCTCAATTCGACTCATCCATTGTTCCATCCTTTGAATAACCGGTGGCCACTAGGGATGAGCTTCGAGTTCGAGTAGAACTCATGTTCGACTCGAATATTGCCTGTTAGCCGAACAGCGAACTATTTGGGGTGTTCGCGGCAAGTTTGTGTGAACTTTAGAACCCTGTTAAAGTCTATGGGACTCGAACCTTCGAAATCTAAAGTGCTAATTTTAAAGGCTAATATGCAAGTTATTGTAATAAAAAGTGTTTGGGGACCCGGGTCCTGCCCCAGGGGACATGTATCGATGCAAAAAAAAGTTTTAAAAACTGCAACATAAAGACCCGGTCCGATCGGGACCCCCTCCACTGCGTGCGGTGGTCCCCGTTGCTCTGGGAGAGATCCGGGATGAGCGGGCGGATGTCCGTTTTTGCCCGCCCCCCCGCGATCGCTCCCAGCCAATCCCTGCGCTCCCCCCGCGTGTCACTTCCTCCTCCTGTGTAAACACAGGAAGGGGGAAGTAATGTAATCTCTCATCGCAGCGGTATTTCCAACCACTGCAATGAGAGAAACACCTAACAGTAAGTCTGCACTAACACTACACTGACACACACTACACATAGCAACATTAACCCCTTGCGATCAACCCCCCACCCCCCTGTCAGTGTCACTGAATGCAGTGATCTAATCACTGCATTTAGTGTCAGTGTGACAGGCAGTGTAAAAGTCAGTTGGTGTTAGGTTCAGGGTAGCCCCATACCCCCCCTAATAAAGTTTTAACCCCCTGATCACCGCCCTAGTTAACCCTTTCACTCCCTATTGCCAGCGTCACTAAGCGATCATTTTTCTGATCGCTGTATTAGTGTCGCTGTTCCCGCTAGGTAGCTATTTTTTTTTTTTTATTGCGATTTTTTTTTTTTTTTACTAAAGACATGTGGCTAAATAAATTTTGGCCTAAATGTTGACTAAAATTTTGTTTATTTGATTTTTCTTATAACAAAAAGTAAAAAATAGTGTTTTTTTTCAAAAATGTCGCTCTATATTTGTATATAGCGCAAAAAATAAAAATCGCAGAGGTGATCAAATACCACCAAAAGAAAGCTCTATTTGTGGGAAGAAAAGGACGCAAATTTTGTTTGGGAGCCACATCGCAATTGTCTGTTAAAGCGACGCAGCGCCGAATTGTAAAAACACCTTGGGTCATTTACCAGCGTATTGGTCCGGGTCTTAAGTGGTTAAAATAACAATTTTATTTAGGTTCACTTTACAAGACCATGTAGCAGGTGCCTAAAATGTTATGAGTATACAGTATATCTCAAAAAAGGGTTAATGGCTGTGGTGTGCCTTCACCTGCATGTGTAATTTCCTCCTTCTGGAGGTTGTATATATATGCAGGAGGGGGTCAGTCTTTTTTTTTTTTTAAAGGGTACATTTTATTGAGATTTTCAAAAATAATGTACAAAAAATAGTGCAAACAAAAACAAACATATATATATATATATATATATATATATATATACACACATACACTGACAATATAGTAACATAAAACTTCAAACAAAACCTTAGTTGAAGACATACCTCCTAACAAACATAAAGACAAATAATTGAGCGCACTCCCAATGAAAACCTATGTAAAATAATTAGATCCTGGAAGAAAGGTGGGGAGGGGGGAAAAGTAATGAAGGGAGATTTGACCAGAGTTTAAATAGGTGTTTAGATGGATATGCTATAGTCCTTATCAATTGTCCATAAACACTGTGGTAAGTGTAACTTCGCCTGATGGCAGCCAGTTGACAGATGAAGTGATCTGTAGTACAACAAAAAGAACACAAAGCTGCGCCTTCTAAGCGTAGCAGTTCGGTCCCCCAACGACGCTGCCGCTTGCGGCAAGGAAGACACTGTGATCCAGCCCGAATGATGATCACCCCCGCGGATGACAGCACTTATACACCCATGCCTGACTTTACACCTTCTTTGTGAGTTTTTTTTTTTATATATCCTCATATGTTTTAAATAAATTACTCAACTGCTACGCTTAGAAGGCGCTGCTTTGTGTTCTTTTTGTTCTCCTAACAAACATTCATTGCTATCTGTCAATACAGTAATAAAAATGGTTCCAAATATATACATCCTGAATCACGCGTCACCTATGTACTCAGTTATGTAAAAAATTAAAAGAACAGAGAAAAACCTGTCACATTATCCACTTAAGACCCGGACCAATACGCTGGTAAATGACCCAAGGTGTTTTTGCGATTCGGCACTGCGTCGCTTTAACAGACAATTGCGCGGTCGTGCGACGTGGCTCCCAAACAAAATTTGCGTCCTTTTCTTCCCACAAATAGAGCTTTCTTTTGGTGGTATTTGATCACCTCTGCGATTTTTATTTTTTGCGCTATATACAAAAATAGAGCGACATTTTTGAAAAAAAAACACTATTTTTTACTTTTTGTTAAAAAAAAAATCAAATAAACTAAATTTTAGTCAAACATTTAGGCCAAAATTTATTTAGCCACATGTCTTTAGTAAAAAAAAAAATCGCAATAAAAAAAAATAGCTAACTAGCGGGAACAGCGACACTAATACAGCGATCAGAAAAATGATCGCTTAGTGACGCTGGCAATAGGGAGTGAAAGGGTTAACTAGGGCGGTGATCAGGGGGTTAAAACTTTATTAGGGGGGGTGGGGGGGCTATCCTGAACCTAACAGTAACTTTTTTTTACACTGTCTGTCACACTGACACTAAATGCAGTGATTAGATCACTGCATTCAGTGACACTGTGACAGGGGGGTGGGGGGGCGATCACAAGGGGTTAATATGCCTATGTGAGTGTGTGTCAGTGTTGTGTTGGTGCACACTTACTTGTGGTGTCTTCTCTCATCAGCAGCGCTGGGAAACAGCGCTGCGATGAGAGATTACATCATTTCCTCCTTCCTGTGTAAACACAGGAGGAGGAAATGACAGGATGGGAGCGCGCTCCCATTGGCTGGGAGCGATCGCGGGGGGGCGGGTATTCGCCGACATCCGCCCCCAGATGCCGGATCGCTCCCGGAGCCAGGGGGACCCCCGCACGCCGCGGAGGGGGTCCCGATGGGACCCCCGAACCGCACTCAGGCGGGGACGTAAATTTACGCCCTTGTGCCTGTACGTGCCCTTCTGTGGCCGTATATGTGCGTGCGGGGGTCCTTAAGTGGTTAAATGTACAATACAACAAGGGGACTCCCCTCTATGATCCTCTTACAGGCAACAACTATACACCAGTTATATATTTTTACCCATCCTGCTCATACTTTGTTAAATTTTTTGGGGCAACCTCTAGCAGTGTAGGTGTTAGAAACCATGAATCAGATCGAGACAGAAGTACAGTTAAATCACACTTGTTTAACCTCCCTGGCGGTATGATTCTGTCTGGAATTACGTACCAAAAGCGGTACAATTATTTTGCATGGAAATTCTGCGTTTTATACTGTAGGCCTGCAATTTTTAGGAATAACTCACTTAAATTTGTCCAAACCATAGTCTAGTAGACATCCCGGGTATGATAAAGTTTGAAACACAAAATCATAAAATTATAATATAATAAATAACTATAAATAATTATAACAAATAATAATGTAATTATAATAAAAATTATTCACTAATGTAATCAAATCAAAATCACTGAAATTTGCTCAGTTGCAGAATTGTCGCTGTCATTACTTTTTATTTTTTTATGACGAATTTCCCCCCCAATCGCTATCGCTCAATTCTGCAAGTGATTATCATTTATTATCGCTGTTTTCTAGCTGCTCTAAAATCACTTTTGACATAAAGGGACACTTTTGGTTGCTATGGACAATCTACAGTTTGCAGGCACAAAAAAAATGTTTTTATTATGTAAAAGAACATGTAGGGCACTGGGCAGACCACTAGGGACAGGGGGGGTGTGTACTTTTTACATACAGTACTGTAATCTATAAGATTACAGTATTCTGTATGTAATGTGTTTGTTTACATTTTTGAATTTGCCGCCGGTCACCGCCCCCGTGCGCCGTTACGTCGCAGGAAACGGAGATCGGCGGCGCGTGGGCACTGTGTGAGCCGAATGGAGGACGCCACTCGCTCACACAGCGGGGATGCATCGCTGGATCCAGGGACAAGGTGAGTACAGTATACCCTGCCTGGATCCAAGGTAAGCCAGCGCGCTGCAGGCTCTGCATTCACCCCGAGCGCGATTCGGGGATATCGATATTTGCCTGAAAAATCCAACCCGAATCGCGCTCGGGGATACCGGCAGGGGGGTTAAAAATAAAAATAAAAAGGTAAACCAAGTAAGCGTAGTCAAAACATAGCCTGAGTTCAGTACCGGATTGGGTAGTCGGCCAATCCAATGTCTAAGTGCCAGCGATAAAGGTAGACATACAGCAAGCAGGATCTGTAGCCAGAGGGGACGTCAGTCAAGCAGGTCTTCAACAGGAACGCAGGAGAAAGTCTCTTATAATTCTCATTTTTTTTTTTTTTATATGCTTCGTCTTCCATTTTCATACATCAAATCAAAAAAAGAGAAAAAAACACCTCAAAGCATATGTACAACATATTCCCCTAGATATCTCATTTTACATTTTATTCTTGTTACTCTATATGATAATGTCGCATCATTCTAATTATCCCTTCCCCCCTACCTGAACGTACCCCCCGAATTCCAACCAAGCACCACCCACTAATAAATAAAAAAGAAAAAAAAGAAAGTCTCTTATGATGTTAACACAGGCGAAGGCAAAGAGCAAATGAACTTGAAAGCTTTAAGTAGGCAGAGCTGACGAGCAGGATCATCAACAGGTGGATCACTGTGGAGAGATGGGAGCTGGCAATTAGCTGACAGCTGAGCTGCCAGCACAGAGAAGGAAGGGCTGAGCCCAGCCCTGACAATAGGTAAGTTTGTACAGTGGCAGAGCATTATTAACCAATTGTATCCAGGATTGTAAAGATGGGGGGTTGGGTTCTTCCAATAAAGGGTCAGGGCTTTCTTGGCATAACAGGCGACCACCCTCAAAAGGGTCTTTTTGGAATTTGACATCTCCTCCTCCTCCAGATCACCAAAGAGGCACCTGGCTAAGGAGTAGATGTTTGGCAGATCCAGAGTATCCTCCAGATATGACAGGATCGCTTTCCAGTACTTTTCTACGTGGGGGCACTGCCACACCATATGAAAGAAGTCTCCCGCCGCCGTATGACACCGAGGACAGTCCGGTGTCTCTCATCTCCCCATTTTATGCAGGCGTTGGGGGTATAGTATATCCTATGCAGATAGTTGAACTGTAATAGTTTTTCTCTAGCCGATATCATCAATGGTACCATAGTAGACATGACCTCAGACCATGATACCTCCGTGAAGGACGGTATTTCAGCACTCTACTGTGCTGCCACCCTCTCCACTCTAGGGGAGGATGTCATCAGTTTAAAGTAATACTGAGAAATCAGTTTTGAATGGTCCTCATCAGCTAATAATTTCTCCATACTGGAAGGGGAGAGCGCCACCGCCCCTTCTCCATACTGAGCCATGGCCGCATGATGTAGCTGGAGGTATCAGAATAAGAATGTATTTGGTATTCCATCTTCAAAGCTATAAAAGACCTAAAATTCCATCCCTGAATAATTGATGTGCATATTTAACCCATAGGTTGCCCAGCATGCCCCATCTGGGACCTTAGCTATCTCGCAAAGTTGAGGGTTGTGCCATAGGGGAGCATTCGGGGAGACTGCTAAACTAGTATCTTTTACTCTTGCGTTATTTATATATATATATATATATATATATATATATATATATATATATGAAATATTTTATATAAGGTGCTTCAAAATATCCGCTCCTTGGAGGGGGTCAGTCTTAATAGTCTGTCTATGGGAAGTGAGCAGCAAGGACGTTCTGTGTAGATGTAAGCTGGAATGTAATGACGCAGATATGGACATCAAAAGCACAGCAAAGCCCTGTACAGCACTTATAGCAAGGTATAATGAGAATGTTATGTTTTTTTCTTGATCTTGCACTAACTGTGTTCCTATGGAAACTGCTCGTAAACTGTGTGTATGACCAGGGTATTTCAGTAAGAGAAGTTCTGGTTAAGTAGCTATGTTTGGTCTGATTTATTTGAGGAAGAGAGAGTGGGCCAGATTCTCAGAAGAGATACGATGGTGTATCTCCAAACATAGCGTTGATCCATGAGCCCAAACAGTTCTAATTTAGTTTCATCAGTCCACAGAACACAATCCCAAAACTTCTGTGGTTTGTCCACATGACTTTTGGCATACTGCAGTCGACTCTTCTTATTTTTTGGAGACAGCAAAGGGGTGCGCCTGGGAGTTCTGGCATGGAGGCCTTCATTACGCAGTGTGAGCCGTATTGTCTGAGCAGAAACTTCAGTACCCACATCTGACAAATCTTTTCTCAGTTTCTCAGCAGTCACACGGGGACTTTTCTCTACTCTACGCTTCAGGTAGCGCACAGCAGTCGAAGTCAGCATCTTCTTTCTGCCATGACCAGGTAGCGTTTCAACAGTGCCCTTTGCCTTGAATTTGCGAATGATGCTTCCTATGGTGTCTCTTGTTATGTTTAACTAGTGTTGAGCAGAATATGCCATATTCGATTTTGCGATATATCTCGAATATATAGTCGAATATTCGAGATATATTCGTTAAATGCTAATATTCGCGATATTTTTTGGAAATGAAATGATTGCGAAATTTCGCTATTGCGAATGCGAATTGCGAATGCGAATGAAATTTCGAGAAATGCGGAAGGAGCACTCTGATTGGCTCAGAATATTCGTGATATTTTATAATACAAAATAATTGCGAAATTTCGAGAAATGCGGAATGGAGCACTCTGATTGGCTCAGAATATTCGTGATATATTACAATACAAAATAATTGCGAATATTCGGCAAATGCGGAAGGAGCACTCTGATTGGCTCAGAATATTCGTGATATTTTATAATACAAAATAATTGCGAAATTTCGAGAAATGCGGAATGGAGCACTCTGATTGGCTCAGAATATTCGTGATATATTACAATACAAAATAATTGCGAATATTCGGCAAATGCGGAAGGAGCACTCTGATTGGCTCAGAATATTCTTGATATTTTATAATACAAAATAATTGCGAAATTTCGAGAAATGCGGAATGGAGCACTCTGATTGGCTCAGAATATTCGTGATATATTACAATACAAAATAATTGCGAATATTCGGCAAATGCGGAAGGAGCACTCTGATTGGCTCAGAATATTCTTGATATTTTATCGTAATTTCGCAAAAATGCGAATGAGAAATTGATTGCGGAATTTCGACAGTAACACTCTGAAATCGAATATATGTGTTATTTTAGCTAAAAACAATATTGCGAATTTCTCGAAAATAATCGCGCGATATCGCTATTGCCGAATAATCGCATTGCGATTTTTCGGCAATATAAAATGATCGCTGCAGCTACTCGGCCCAAGGTCTCTAATCATACCAGCAATGCTTTTAGACGTCGATGGGGATCTCTAGGATGTGATCTGTTCTAAAAAAAAATAGAAAAAATACGAATATTCGAAATAGCGAATATTCACCGCGAAATTCGGAATATATCGCGAATACTCGAATATGCCATATTCGAGCCGAATATTCGCAATACGAATATTCGTGAGCAACACTATGTTTAACATCTTTGCAATCTTCTTATAGCCATTGCCCTTCCTGTGAAGAGTAATCACCTCTTCTCTTGTCTTCCTGGACCATTCTCTTGACTTCACCATGTTTGTAACCACACCAGTAAATGTCTAGAAGGAGCTGAGTATCACAGTCATTTTAAAGCTGCCTAATTGGTGCTTATTAGGCTTTATTGCTGCTCCCTGACATCCACAGGTGTTTTCAATACCTGATTGAAAACACTTCAGTAAACCTCTGTTCTTCAGAGTGGTAGTATTTAAGGGGTTGAATAATTCTGTAAATGAAGAATTTACAAAAGAAACATTTACTACTGTATTACAAAACCAATTGATGTCATTTTAGTTGCATATGGTTCTTTAAGAAGTCCTTGTAGGATTTCATTCTGAATACAATTGCAAATGTACACTAAATTCCCTAAAACCCTTTACAGCATTGGGGGGTTGAATAATTTTGAATAAAACTGTAGTTAGGGAGGTTGAAAAAGGACATCAGTCCATCCAGTTCTACCTTTGGTGTGTGTGTATAGTCAATAGTACATTGTATACCCATGTATGTTGAGGTCGTTGAGGTGCCCACCTTATAGTTTTTTAAAACTATGGATGTTCCCTGCTATTACCACTGCTTGTGGAAGAGAATTCCACATCCTTACCGTTCTGACAGTAAAGAACCCTCTAAGCAGTTTATGGTTCTCTTCAAAATTTAGTGAATGGCCATGTCTTTTTAAATTCCCTTTCACTATTTTTTTCCCTATGCTAGGGTCAGCAGTACGGTATCTGTACCTTGATATCATATCCCCCTCTCAAGCATCTTCTTTCCAGAGAGAATAAGTTCACTGCTTGACTTGTAGTCTTTCCCCATATCTGCGATCCTCTATTCCCTTAATTAGCTTTGTTGCCCTTTTCTGGATTCTTTCCAGTTTCAACACATTCTTCCTGAGGACTGTTGCCCAGAACTGGATGGCATATTCAAGATGCGGCCGGACCAGAGTCTTGTAGAATGGGAGAATTATCTTTTTATCTCTGGAGTGAATCCCCTTTTTAATGCATGCCAATATTCTGTTGGTTTTGCTTGCAGCAGCTTGGCACGGCATGCCATTGCTGAGCCTGTCATCTACTAGGACCCCCAGGTCCTTTTCCATCCTAGATTCCCCCAGAGGTTCTCCCCCTAGCCAGTAACTTGTGTTTGTATTTTTGGCACCCAAATGCATTACCTTACATTTTTCAACATTAAACCTCATTTGCTATGTTAGTTAACATTATTTTATTTTTTATTTTATTTTGTTTAGGTCTTTTTGAAAGGTTTCCATATCCTGTGCCAAAGTTATTCCCTTGCTTAACTTGGTATTGTTCGCAAATACAGCCAGAGAACGTATGATTTTGTAGGTATGTGTTTTTTTTTAATATATATAATATATATATATATATATATATATATATATATATATACATATATATGAATAACTCCAAATGTACACACGATCGGAAATTCCGACTAGAAAAGCCAGATGTAAGCTTTTGGTCAGAAATTCCGACTGTGTGTAGGCTCCATCGGACTTTTGCTGTTGGAATTTCCGCCAACAAAAGATTGAGAGCTGCTTCTCTATTTTTTCAGACGGATGCTCATTGATCTCACCGCGTTCTTGACGGCCGAAATTTCCGACAAGATCTGTGTGACCGTGTGTATGCAACAAAAGTTTGAGCCAACATTTCATCAGAAAAAATCCACGGTTTTCTTGTCGGAATTTCCGATCGCGTGTACGCGGCATTAGAGTTTTTCTGTTCCACATTTACTATGATCTGGAAATATTTACATGTATCATAGAGACATGGAACAAAGGGATTAGGCTTTCCTATTCGTATAAATATTATCTCTTTACAGTGTGGTACGTGTATCTATTCATGCAGCTCTTCCCTCGAGAGGAATTCCTGTACAGAGTTATTTTTCCAGTTTTGTTGTTGTGTTTCAGGCTCAGGATTTTCTAGCACAATGCCCAGAGTTTGTATCTTTGTGATTACCGTAACTTGAATGACACCTAGGGGCAGTGTCTAAAATTACTTCTTAGTAATCCTGTGCAATATTTTTGTATTTTCTTTTTCTTTTAACTTTTTTTTTTCTTTAAATTTGTCAAAGCAGTGAATTGGATGTGACCTGGCACACACACTATGGCACACACGGCGACCTCCATCCCTAAATTGATTTGTAGAAAAGGAGAGCTGTGGGACTTTAAATGAGGCAACCGCCATGTCAACTATGAACAGAAACATAAAATATTACAGTACATCATTTATTGTTACATTGTATCAAATAAATAGGTAGTCACATGACTTACACTAAATATGCTGCTACAATAATTATACATAAAATAAATGGATTCGTTTTGGACTCTAACACAGGAGCTCCTGTCCCGCCTCTTTGAGGTGCCCATACCTCTCTCTCTCCGAAACTATTTCTTCTGGGCTTTTCTCAACCACAAATAGCCAAACCCTATAAGAAGCTACTTAGGCATATTCTTACCGCTGCGAGGTGCCTAATAGCCCTCCTGTTATGTACCTGAGTGTGAGCCTGGTGCGTTGAGGGAGACCTCCCGTACGACCCCGGCTCGGAGACCACTGGAACGGGGACAGTGGTGGTAAGAGTAAGGTGAGGTAAGGGTGCCTGTTGCTACTGGTAAGACGGGAACCGCTGGACGGAAGCAGATGATGCAGGTCAGCAGGGTCAGACAGGCCAGGTCATACACGTGAGGCAGTAGCAAAACAGCAGGCAGGAGAGTAGTCAAAGTCCAGGCTGGGTCTTGGCAACGGGTAGACAAACGGAGAACAGAGCAGGGTCAACAAGCCAAAGTCAGGACTGGAGAAGGAAGCAAGGTCAGGAAGTCGGGTCATACACTGGAACAGAATACATCAATCAGAACAGGAGCTCAGGAAACAGATGCAGGTCAAACCGCAAAGTGCAGCACTCCTAGCAGTCTTTTATAGGCTGTGGGGGCGTCAGGTGGTAGAACTCATGGAAAAGATGACAGCTAGGATCCGGGACAAGTTGGATGACCACGACCTTGTCTGGGAGAGGTGGCATTCCCGGGAGGACCCGCCATGAGCCTACGGCCGAGATACAGGGGTACCTTGCTATTCCTACTCCTCTAGGCTGCCCTCTTCTCCTCCCCCCTTTCTCTCTTTTTCCCTTTTCTGTCCTTCTTTTCTATGATTCTCAACTACTACATTATTAAGTGTACAGATAACCGTGATGCTACTATGGCACGGTCCTATACCACTTGACTCCTCTGAGATATTTCTGCTATTGGTGGAGGGTTGGGCGTTGAAGAGTGAGGGTGTTTGTCCATCCCCTTTCCTATGCTGGCCCAACCCTGGACTGGCATTGTTGTAATTTTGTACCCTTTTATACGTTTGGATTGCTACTATGTTTTGTATTGAACTTTTAGAAAATAAAAATTGTTATTTGAAAAAAAAAATTCATGGGTTAAAAAACATAATAGGGACAGGTAAATTAGGGCATCTAGTTGCTCTCTACGCGTTTCCTGGCATTACAGCCACTCATCAGGAGTGTTGTAATGTAATATACTGGAAAGGAAATGGACAAGAATTAATAATGATACCCTTAGGCACACGATTAAATCATACACACGATTAAATTTATCCGACGGACCTTTTCAGCAGACAAATTCGATCGTGTGTACGGGCAGGCAGACAGGTTTTTCCAGCAGACAAATTTTAAAGCATGCGTTAAAATCTGTCTGCTGAAACCCGTCCGTCCGACATGTCCGCTGGTTAGTACACTAACTAGCGGACATATCTGTCCGCACATGTGTCGAATGGATTCGACGCATGCGTGGAAGTATTTTACTTCCTGGTTCGGTGACGTGGCGGCGTCAACGTCACCACGCTGTCTGCCGGCGGGGATTTCGGTTTGATCGTGTGTACACAATCAAACCAATATATCCCAGGAGACAAATCCGATCAAAACGGTCTGTCAGACCGATTTGATCGGATTCATTTAGTCGTGTGTACGCGGCCTAAGAATAAGGGGGGACAGAGAGACTGTGTCCCGACAAAGCGGGGACAAACTTAGATACTCACTACATTGCCCCAAGGCCAAGCCCGGTGTCCGCCAGGAAAATTGGGGGTGACAGGCATGATGTCTCCCCCGGTGTTGAGACGGGGGAACCCTCCAAGGACTGAGAACAGCATCCAGAGCACAACAAGGTGGTCACAGCGTGATCCAAAGAACTATATGTGCACAAAAAGTGCAAAGTGTTCCTGAGGAGGAGACATCATGCCTGTCACCCCCAATTTTCCTGGCGGACACCGGGCTTGGCCTTGGGGCTATGTAGTGAGTATCTAAGTTTGTCCCCGCTTTGTTTGCCCCCCCTTTATTCTAAGGGTATCGTTATTAATTGTTGTCCATTTCCTTTCCAGTATATTACGTTACAACACTCCTGATGAATGGCTGTAATGCCAGGAAACGCATAGAGTGCCACTAGATGCCCTAAGTTACCTATCCCTATTATGTATTTTAACCCATTTATTTTATGTATAATTATTATGTGAATTGCCATTTGTATTGCATGCTATGTAGCAGCATATTTAGTGTAAGTCATGTGACTACCTATTTATTTGATACAATGTAACAATAAATTATGTACTGTAATATTTTATGTTTATGTTCATACTTGACATGGCGGTTGCCTCATTTAATCACTTAAGGACCGCCGCATGTACATTTACGTTGGCAGAATGGCACGGACAGGCACATCAACGTACCTGTACGTAGCTGCCTTGACGTGGGTCGGGGGTCCGATCGGGACCCCCCCGGTACATGCGACGGTCCCGGTGGCTGTGCGAGCGATCCGTGCTGAGGGGGCGGCGGTTCGTTTTTGTCTGCCCCCTCCGGATCGCTCCCAGCCAATGCGCGCACTCGTCTGTGTGTCACTTCCTCCTCCTGTGTAAACACAGGAAGAGGGAAGTGATGTGATCTCTGCTCTCGGTAGTTTTTTCAACCGCCTCTGAGGAGAGATCACATCACATAGTAAGTCTGCACAACACTACACTGACACCAGTACACACAGGCACATTAACCCCTTGCGATCACCCCCCCTCCCCCTGTCACAGTGTCACTGAATGCAGTGATCATATATGTACTGATCACTGCATTTAGTGTCAGTGTGACAGGCAGTTAGTGTTAGGTCCAGGGTAGCCCCCCGTAGATCACCACCCTAGTTAACCCTTTCACTCCCTATTGCCAGCGTCACTAAGCGATCATTTTTCCCGCTAGGTAGCTATTTTATTTTTTATTGCGATTTTTTTTTTTAGTAAAGACATGTGGCTAAATAAATGTTGGCCTAAATGTTTGACTAAAATTTAGTTTATTTGATTTTTCTTATAACAAAAAGTAAAAAATATTGTTTTTTTTTTAAAAATGTCGCTCTATTTTTGTATATAGCGCAACAAATTAAAATCGCAGAGGCGATCAAATACCACCAAAAGAAAGCTCTATTTGTGGGAAGAAAAGGACGCAAATTTTGTTTGGGAGCCACGTCGCACGACCGCGCAATTGTCAGTTAAAGCGATGCAGTGCCGAATCCTAAAAACCCCTTGGGTCATTTAGCAGCATATTGGTCCGGTCCTTAAGTGGTTAAAGTCCCACAGCTCTCCTTTTCTACTTTAAATCTGTCAGTTTTTTTTGCTGCTTCCCTACTGGTGACATTTCTGACCTGGTGACATCCTTGTCACTGCAACAGATGGCGAGATCTCGAACTGAGAAATATTAGCAATAAAAATAAACAATTTTCAGATGTCTGAGGGGGATGATATAACGTTTATGGGGATTTTATTTCTATTGAAGATATCCCTTCATGTGGTGTCCGTCATACGAGGGATATTGAGCTGAAAACTGCTACACGGCTACGAATGTGCCACTGAGTGTGACTGCACCACTGCGTTGAACATTTTCATATTGATCTTTTCTGTCAATTAGCATTTCCTCAAACTAAAAAAAATGTAAGGGATTTTTTTTAATCAGTTTTTCCCATAGTTTATTGGGGGGCTGATACAGCCAGCTTCGGAACTGATGAGTTATAGCTACCTCCATGAAGACAATTGGCAAAGCTCCCAGTAGTGGTGATACTTTTAAATCTACAGCATATGCTCAGGAGTAGCAAGCTGTGCGCAAATAGTAATAACAGAACATACGCTTCCTGAATCCTGAGGAACATCTTAACTATGGTAACAGGCCAACAACAAAGAAAGAACAAAGAAAAGGATTTTACGGCGAGTACAAACATTTTTTCTTCTTCCAACATTTATTCAAGAAGGAGGCAACAAGACTTTATTCTGAAATCTATGGGATGTCCCCAGGTGGTCGCTAAGAAAAAAAGGGGTGGACCAAACTAAGTGCTAAGCTATACGGATTCAGAGTGCGAATCAGGGGGAAGGAAGGAAGCATATTCTGGAACTCTAATGGAAGGGAAGCTTAGGCCTGCCCTTAAACCTTGTACAGTAGAGACAGGAAATCTTACAGGAAAGAAAGTATAAGATGAAATTCTAGCTGTTGTTACTTTGGAACGAACCAAAGATTGATCAGAGTAGAGTGCCGTGGCAGGTAGCTAAGATGAAGACCAGGAAATATCACAGAGCGACCCATTCCTGCATACCTCCCAACTTTTCAAAATTAAACTGCAGGACACGGGACAGCAAAATAGTTTTATTACTTGACATCAGAGTTGTTGAGGGGGAGGGGGTGCTACCGCAGGATGGTGAATTATTTTTTTGCCAGACATTAAAGATGTAGGGCATTACAGTTGATAAGGGTGGGGGTTGACTGTTGACTGTTGGCAACAGCCCGACAATAGAGTAACTAAGAGGGGGCAGACCGCCAAACATTACAGTATGTGCTGCCTCCACTGGCTCCTCTTCCTGTTCGGGAAATTTTCCTCTATTGCGAGCCTACAGGAAAAAGGTGCCTATGCGGGAAAGTCTGGCACAATCCGTGCGGGTAGGGAGGTATGATTCCTGGGTCTTTATAAATGAAGTTGCAGTCAGCACAGAAACAAATGAAGGCTGACTGTTGGGTTCTGGCAGTATCAGCATGGTGAATAAACCTGTTATTGGCGTAGGGCATGTTGGCAAAATTAGGAAACAGTTCCAAGGTTTCAGGTGGGACAACTTTAAGAATCTTATTGAAAATAAAGTTAAAACTGGGACTTTGCAGTAGCAGAGAGGTAAATCTGGATGAAAGGGCAAACCTACTGGCCCCTAGGATAGCACTTAGTTGGCAGGCTGTACTCATTAAGCAGATAGAATTACAGTGCCTTGAAAAAGTTTTCACTCTCATTGAAATGTTCCACATTTTGTCATTGGCAGCTTGTGCTCAAAATTCTGGAAAAAAAAACACATCAAATGCCGCCACCATGCCTGTCAAATTCAGCCACTGTGCCCGTCAAATGCAGCCATTGTGCCCCTCAAATGCCGCTACTGTGCCCATCAATTGTCTCCACTGTGCCCGTCAAATGCAGCCACTGTGAACGTCAATCGCCACCACTGTGCCCGTCAAATGCCGCCACTGTGCGCGTCAAATACCAGCACTGTGCCCGCCAAATGCAGCCACTGTGAACGTCAATCGCAGCCACTGTGCCCGTCAAATACAGCCACTGTGCCCTCCTCTGACTGCCTGGCACTTATTTCATCTTGGTGGGGGATCAGGCAGCAGGTCAGGTGGTGAGCCGTGAGATAAGCAGCGGGTGATGGCGGCGGCTTCTGTGTCCTCCATTTGTCTCGTCTTCTACATCCAATCACAGCGCCAGTGCCTTCAGCCAATCAGGTTACGGTTATTAGTGTAATAGTGTTAGGAAAGAGAATATTAATTTGCTTTTCTAACACACATGGGTGGGCTCGTAGCGCAATGCTCTGCGCCACAAGTCCACCTTTTTTAAGCCTATTAGAGCCTATGGCTTTTTGGCCTAAAAGCAAAATGCTATATATGACACTGCACATTACCCCGAACACACCATCCTGACCGTGAAACATGGTGGTGGCAGCATCATGTTGTGGGTATGCTTTTCTTCAGGAGGGACAGGGAAACTCGTCAGTAGAATTGGTTTCTTCCACAACCTTACAGGCAGGGCTCAAGTCCTGTGGGAACGCGTGGGAACGGAGTTCCTGCACTTTTTTCCTAGTAGGAACTCAGTTCCCTTTGCAGGACTAGAGCAGTCGAGAGCAGCCAAGCTGCCGAGCCAATCCTTCACTAAGCGCCGATACCCAGCTCGAGTCACTGTTAGGGGCAGGCGAACCTTAGTAATCCTTTATATTACTGGCTGCTTCCTGTATATGGATTCATTGGGTACTGTGCGGGTATTCCGTCACTTCCTCGATGCTGCAATGTCTCCTGGGAGCTTTTGTCATTGTTACCAGGAGACATTGCGCAGGTCTGCCACGAGTTATCGCAGGATTTAGAAAGTACCTCTAAATCCCACGATAACTCGCGGCAGACCTCCGCAATGTCTCCTGGGAACAATGATAAAAACTCCCAGGAGACATTGCGGCATCGAGGAAGTGACGGAATACCTGCACACTACCCGATGAATCCATATACAGGAAGCGACCAGTAACAAAGGATTACTAAGGTACAATGGATTGAAAAAAATAATAATGCGGTTTAGTAATTATGCATATGAGCATATCATTTATTTATTTTTGGTGGGGGAGTGGATCTTGGGTGGGAGTTCCCACACTTTTCTCCCCAGGACTTGACCCATGCTTACAGGTTTCTATCAGTGTAGAAGTTGTCGAGTGTGTTCTCTGAGTGGTTGTGCACATAGGAGAACTAAACGATTTGTTTCTCTCTACTAGTACCTCAGTGGAGTTTGAGATAAAGCCCTTCATTAAATGTTCAATGGTAGGGGTAGTTTACTTGCTCTAATGCTAAAGAAATTTCCAAGTTAGAATCGTTTTGGATCCATAGGATTAAGTCCTATGTTCTGCATGGGTTAAATGTGCACGTTGATTTTAATGCCTTTATTGACTATTTTTGATTATTTATTTTGTATTGTAAACTTGCTATGAGTCTCGGGTTTTAGCCTTAATTGGGATTTCTAACTTAGTTCAGGTTCCCATGTCTGCCCGTTATGAAACATTGTGAGACTATGATAGTGGGAGTAGCGATTAGCTTGAGCTTGGTTCAACATGTTGCTGAGGAGGCCCATTATAATATGTGCCCTTATGGTACATAGACAATTGTTTGGATGAGATCTGTGGACATAATTTTTGTCAACAAACATCAAAAATTATATATATTTTCTTTTTCTTAATATAATATTTTTTACCAAATAAGAATTTTTATAAACTGATTGGCATAATTCTCAAATTAATATTCTTTATACAAACTTATGATGAATAATCAATTTATTCCTTATTGTAACTAGGGATGAGCTTCGCGTTCGACTCAAACCCATGTTCGAATCGAACATTGGCGGTTCAACCGTTCGTAGAAAATCGAACAAAACGGGTCGTTCGCGCCAAATTCGAATGACGCGTCACGGCCCATAATTCACTGCGGCATTGCGCGCTGATGATTAGCCAAGCATGCTGTATGTCCTGCATGCTTGGCCAATCACAGTGCGCAAAAAACGAAGAGCCATAATTGGCCAAAGCCACCCAGGCTTTGGCCAATTATGGCTCAGGGCTTTAGCACACGTCCCACACTATAAAAGGCCGTCTGCTGGGCGGCCTCGTGTAGTGTGTTGCGGCTTGTTAATGAGAGAAGTCCTATAGAGAGAGATAGAGAGACAGTGTCTTTTCTACCAGATAGATAGAGCAGGCAGGCTAGTCAGTTTAGCTTAATTTACAGTTTGTAGAGGATTTATATACATCCCTAGGAGTTGTACATATATGTATACACTGTATATAGCTTAGCTAGATCAGCTATTCCTATTTGTCAGGCAGCGGATTGTGCTAGCTTACACCTAAACGTACTCAGTGTTTACTGCACGTTTGCTGTTTAATAGCAACTAAACGCATTTGCTGTTACTGCACGTTTGCTGTTTAATAGCACCTAAATGCATTTGCTGTTACTGCACGTGTGCTGTATAATAGCACCTAAACCCATCAGCTGTTACTGCACGTGTGTTGTTTAATATCACCTAAACGCATTTGCTGTAACTGCACGTGTGCTGTTTAACCACTTAAGACCCGGACCAATACGCTGGCAAATGACCCAAGGGGTTTTTGCGATTCGGCACTGCGTCGATTTAACAGACAATTGCGCGGTCGTGCGACGTGGCTCCCAAACAAAATTTGCGTCCTTTTTTCCCACAAATAGAACTTTCTTTTGGTGGTATTTGATCACCTCTGCGGTTTTTATTTTTTGCGCTATAAACAAAAATAGAGCGACAATTTAAAAAAAAATGCAATATTTTTTACTTTTTGCTATAATAAATATCCCCCAAAAATATATAAAAAAACATTTTTTTTCCTCAGTTTAGGCCGATACGTATTCTTCTACATATTTTTGGTAAAAAAAATCGCAATAAGCGTTTATCGGTTGGTTTTCGCAAAATTTATAGCGTTTACAAAATAAGGGATAGTTTTATTGCATTTTTATTAATTATTTTTTTTTTACTACTAATAGCGGCGATCAGCGATTTTTTTCGTGACTGCGACAATATGGCGGACACTTCGGACAATTTTGACACATTTTTGGGACAATTGTCATTTTCACAGCAAAAAATGCATTTAAATTGCATTGTTTACTGTGGAAATGACAGTTGCAGTTTGGGAGTTAACCACAGGTGGCGCTGTAGGGAATGTGTGCCCTAATGTGTGTGTTTACAACTGTAGGGGGGTGTGGCTGTAGGTGTGACGTCATCGATCGCGTCCCCCTATTACAGGGATGACGCGATCGATGCTCCGGCCACAGAGAAGCACGGGGAAGCCGTGTGTACACACGGCTCTCCCCGTTCTTCCGCTCCAGGGACGGATCGCCGCACTGCAGCGTCGATCGGGTCCGCGAATCCCGCGGTCCCGGTCCTGGAGCTTCGGACCGGGTCGCGGGCGCGCGCCCGCGGGCGCGCGCCCGCGACCCACGGCTGGGTACTAAAACCAACGTATATATACGTTGATGTGCCCAGCCGTGCCATTCTGCCGACGTAAATGTGCAGTAGGCGGTCCTTAAGTGGTTAATAGCACCTAAACGCATTTGCTGTTACTTCATGTGTGATGTTTAATAGCACCTAAACGCAGTTGCTGTTACTGCACGTTTGCTGTTTAACCACTTGACCACTGGGCACATAAACACCCTTAATAACCAGACCAATTTTCAGCTTTCGGTGCTCTCACAGTTTGAATGACAATAACTCAGTCATACAACACTGTAACCAAATGAAATTTTTGTCCTTTTTTTCCCACAAATAGAGCTTTCTTTTGGTGGTATTTGATCACCTCTGCGTTTTTTTTTTTTTTTTGCTATAAATGAAAAAAGAACGAAAATTTTGCAAAAAATAATAATTTTTCTTCATTTCTATTATAAAATTTTGCAAAAAAGTAATTTTTCTTCATAAATTTGGCCTAAAATGTATACTGCTACATATCTTTGGTAAAAAAAAAAAAAAATGTTGGATATTATTTAGTCTGGGTGAAAGTTATGGGGTCTACAAACTATGGTACCAATTACTGAAAATTGATGAATTTCATCACACCTAATGTACTGACAGCCTCTCTCATTTCTTGAGACCCCAACATGCCAGAAAAGTACAAATACCCCCCAAATTACCCCTTTTTGGAAAGAAGACATTCCAAGGTATTTAGAAAGAGGCCTGGTGAGTTTTTTAAAGTTGTCATTTTTTTCCCACAATTCTTTGCAAAATCAAGATTTTTTTTTTTCCATCAAATTTTCATATTATTAGGTTATTTCTCACACACAGCATATGCATACCACAAATTACACCCCAAAACACATTCTGCTATTCCTCCCGAGTATGGCGATACCCCATGTGTGAGACTTTTACACAGTGAGGCCACATACAGAGGCCCAACATGCAGGGAGCACCCAGGCCAATTCTGACATTTCTCTCCTACATGTAAAAATCATCATTTATTTGCTAGAAAATTACATAAAACCCCAAAACATGATATAAAGATACCTCACATGTGTGGTTTGAACACCGTTTTTATATGTGGGCGGGACTTGCGTATGCGTTCGCTTCTGCATGCGAGCTCACGGGGACAGGGGCGCTGTATGCCCAGAGTATTGCGGAGTATGCCCAGAGTATTGCGGAGTATGCCCAGAGTATGCCCAGAGTATTGCCCAGAGTATTGCCAGAGTATGCCCAGAGTATTGCAGAGTATGCCCAGAGTATTGCAGAGTATGCCCAGAGTATTGCAGAGTATGCCCAGAGTATGCCCAGAGTATTGCCAGAGTATGCCCAGAGTATTGCCAGAGTATGCCCAGAGTATTGCAGAGTATGCCCAGAGTATTGCAGAGTATTGCCCAGAGTATTGCAGAGTATTGCCCAGAGTATTGCCCAGAGTATTGCCCAGAGTATTGCCCAGAGTATTGCCCAGAGTATGCCCAGAGTATTGCCAGAGTATTGCCAGAGTATTGCCCGAGTATTGCAGAGTATGCCCAGCTGAGGTATTGCCGAGTATTGCAGCAGGGGTGGCTGAGCAGGGAGGGATGGATGGATGGATCTGTGACTACATTTGTCACAGATCCAGCCCGCAGCACTGGCGCTGCCATCCGCTCCCTCCCCTCTCCTCTCACACTGTACCGATCGGTACAGAGAGAGGAGGGAGGAACCGGCGTCAGCACATGACGCCGCTTTGTTGACAAGTGATCGCGCCGTCATTGGACGCTGCGATCACTTGGTAAACCGCCGCTATCAGCGGCGATTTACCGTGATCCGTGATGCGCCGGGTCCTCTGGACCCGGCGGTCACGGATGTTCCCGTGTGCGCGCCTCAGGGGGCGCGCGGGAGCGCGATTCTAAAAGGCTGTTAATTAACGGCCACTTAGAATCAAGCAACCGCCCTATAGCCGTACTTTCGGTATAGGGCGGTTGCAAAGTGGTTAATAGCACCTAAACGCAGTTGCTGTAACTGCATGTTTGCTGTTTAATAGCACCTAAACGCAGTTGCTGTAACTGCACTTTTGCTGTTTAATAGGACCTAAACGCAGTTGCTGTAACTGCACGTTTGCTGTTTAATAGCACCTAAACACATTTGCTGTAACTGCACGTGTGCTGTTTAATAGCACCTAAACGCATTAGCTGTTACTGCACGTGTGTTGTTTAATACCACCTAAACGCAGTTGCTGTTACTGCACGTGTGTTGTTTAATAGCACCTAAACGCATTAGCTTTTACTGCACGTGTGCTGTTTAATAGCACCTAAACGCATTAGCTGTTACTGCACGTGTGTTGTTTAATAGCACCTAGAGAAAAAGAGGGGGACACCCGAAGGTGTTTGGGACTTTAAATGAGAATACCTCTGTAATGTCTCTCCATCCCAGTTTGGAGACTTTAAATGAGAATAACATCCATACTATATCTCCATCCCATATGCGAAAAATAAAACAAGGGGGGTTGGGACTTTAAATGAAGCAGTGGGCTGAATGGGGACAAAAAAAAAATGAAATAAATCATTGATGTAATATGCATGTATTAACCACTTAAGGACCCCCGCACGCACATATACGGCCACAACATGGCTCGTACAGGCACAAGGGCGTAAATTTACGTCCCCGCCTGAGTGCGGTTCGGGGGTCCCATCGGGACCCCCTCCGCGGCGTGCGGGGGTCTCCCTACCTCTGGGAGCGATCCGGGATCTGCGGGCGGATGTCCGTGTTTTCCGCCCCCCCCCGCGATCGCTCCCAGCCAATGGGAGCGCGCTCCCAGCCTGTCACTTCCTCCTCCTGTGTTTACACAGGAAGGAGGAAATGATGTATTCTCTCATCGCAGCGCTGTTTCCCAGCGCTGCTGATGAGAGAAGACATGCCAAGTAAGTGTGCACCAACACAACACTGACACACACTCACATAGGCATATTAACCCCTTGTGATCGCCCCCCCCCCACCCCCCTGTCACAGTGTTACTGAATGCAGTGATTTAATCACTGCATTTAGTGTCAGTGTGACAGGCACTGTAAAAAACAGTTAGGGCCAGATTCACGAACACTTGCGCTGGAGTATTTGGATATGCGCCGCGTAACTGTGATGATGCGCCGTCGTTTCTATGTGCCCGTACCCAGCAAACTAGATGCGCCCAATAACGGGTCATTTGCGACCGGCGGAACGTTCCGACGCCAGAGTATCGTCAGCGCTTATTTTCGCTGGGCGCATCAGTCGCGCCCATTGATTTCCCCTGCAAATATGCAAATGAGGGATTTTTCACAATTCACGAACGGGTTAGCACCATACGCTGGCTACATGCGCCGCGCGTATCTCGTCCGTCCGGCGCAAAGTTATTTCTACAAAAGGCTGCTTTATCTTTACTCCAGATGGCCACAGGTCAGCAGGAGAGCAGCTACAGCAGCGTTACCGACGATAAGAGCTAGCTGAGCACCCCAACTTGCAGGACAACACCTCTGTCCATGCTTGTCTGTCAAATTTTACAGCCATGGAGGAAGACATCATAGGTCTCCATAGCCGAGATGATGGCTGACAGCTCCTGGCCATTAAAGTTCAGCTTTCTCCTGTGTGTTTGCGGGGAACGGGAGCAGCCATCTCAGAACAAAAGTAACATCACTGCGGGGAGGGGGAGCAGGATATACTTTAGTGCCGGAATGGCGCTTCTACGGGCGCATTTAAACGCCCAACGGAAGGCATTGCGCTGACGTTTCCCGTGCAGTGGTGCCGACGGAAGTTGTGAGCATGCGCATAAAGGGGGCGAGTGGAGCCTCACTCACTGCGCATGCTCCGTGGTTGATGCGCTGAACGTAAGCCTCTGCGCTGGGCTCCGCCCATCATTTACATATGATCACACCCACTTCCACTTGCGTCGGGTTACGCCAGCGCATTATCGTTACTCTGGCGCAAGTTTACGCGCAACTGCTATGTGAATTACAGGACTTGCGCTGAAAGGGTCTTCAGAGTAACGTAAATGAGAAGCGTTACTCCAGAGGAAAGATACTCTCATCTACCTGAATCTGGCCCTTAGTGTTAGGTTCAGGATAGCCCCCCCACCCCCCCTAATAAAGTTTTAACCCCCTGATCACCGCCCTAGTTAACCCTTTCACTCCCTATTGCCAGCGTCACTAAGCGATCATTTTTCTGATCGCTGTATTAGTGTCGCTGTTCCCGCTAGGTAGCTATTTTTTTTTATTGCGATTTTTTTTTTTTACTAAAGACATGTGGCTGAATTAATTTTGGCCTAAATGTTTGACTAAAATTTAGTTTATTTGATTTTTTTTTAACAAAAAGTAAAAAATAGTGTTTTTTTTTCAAAAATGTCGCTCTATTTTTGTATATAGCGCAAAAAATAAAAATCGCAGAGGTGATCAAATACCACCAAAAGAAAGCTCTATTTGTGGGAAGAAAAGGACGCAAATTTTGTTTGGGAGCCACGTCGCACGACCGCGCAATTGTCAGTTAAAGCGACGCAGTGCCGAATCGCAAAAACACCTTGGGTCATTTACCAGCGTATTGGTCCGGGTCTTAAGTGGTTAAAGGAGTAGGGTATATGGTAAGAACAAGTAGCTTGTACAGAGGCACATAACATACATTTCATCCATAACGCAATAATTGATGTAAAAATACATAAAAATAAATATCAATCAATGAGGACATATATAGCCACACAGAGGCTGAGCAGTACACAACAAATAATGAAGTAAAAAATATAAAAATAGATCATAAAAATACTGGTTGATCAGAATAAATAAAAGATGCCTTGTGCGCTCCTCTGTTGTCTGCTTTTTTGTCACAGCTGTTCCCGGGACGGAACAAATTCCTTCCGGATCCCCCGAGAGGCAATCGGATTTTCCCCGGATCAACTTTACCTATAAATGTCAGTACCCAGTAATATTATGTATGTAGCGCTACCCCCGAAGGAGCCACTGGATAGATTCGGGTCGGCCTGTTACCTCTATAGCTTTGATGTCTAGGGTAGTAGAAGAGAGCAGCAGTGATGAAATGTCCAAACAGTAGATGTCTTTTATTGTGCTTTGTTTTACCCAACACGGTAAAACAATAAACTTGAGTGAGTAAGAGAAGATGGATGAGGAAAAGAGTAACAGATTCAGGTCTACGAGTAACAGAAGCAATCCTGCTTCGAACGACACTTTGTTTTCGTCGCCACTCCAGCCGGAGTGGGCATAGTGAACCCGGACAGGCCTCTCACACCGACCTGGCAGCCAGGGTATCATTCAGAAACTTGTGGAAAACAGGCCTCTGCCACAGACCCTTTCCTATAACATAGATCAGGAGGTAAATCTTCCTTAGTAAACTTAGTGCCTGAATCTGACCTTAGGTAGTTCTTAGTTGGTCACCGACTGATATTGCTGACATCTAACCTCTGAGTGTCCAGTCACCTGGATCCCCGATGGTTCGCTCCAATGCTGTTGGATCACCAGCCTCTCATTGGGGTCCCGCCATAGCTTCAGTTGCTCCGGGCCGACAGGGACCCGGAAACAAGAACTCCGCGTGGCACCCACGCCCCCGGCCAGGTAGGCCATAACGCTTGGGGCATGGTGATGTGCGGTCACCCCAAAGGTGGGTGCCGCACCAGGAACCAGAAGACCCCCAAAAATGGCGTCTGCTCCAGAAGTACCCTCCCCCAGCATGCCCTCCTGATTGGCTGCTGGCAAGAGACACCTGAACCTCAACGCCACTGCTGCCACCTGTCAACTCGGGGTGGAATTACACCCTAGGTACGACAGAACAAGCCCACAGCACAGCCAAGCTGAAACAGAGAACCCTACTATAAACAGAATTGAGATCAGAGTCACTTACACTCTGATCAATCCCACTATATTTCAATAGCACCTGTACTTGGAAGTACATGGGCGCTACATGTACATTTAGGAAATTATTCAGGCCTTTCTTAAAGTGGATGTAAACTCACTCTCATCCTTTCTAAACTACTGCCATAGTGCTGATCTATAATGATATATATGCCTTCTGCATGTATACTTACCTGTCAAATGTCTCCCCTCAGTCTGTTATGAGACCTGAAAAACTGCAGATTCTGTGGGTGGATCTGTTGTCTGGAGCTCGTGGGTGGAGTTGTGATGTCAGTAGACTAGTCCCCGCCCACCTCTACACTCTCCTTGTCAACGTGCATTTTTTCCTGTGTATTCCTTACACTGAATTCTGCTATGATCACCAACATCCAGTCAAAATCCAGAAAAGTAACCACATGACTTCAGAAAAGGAGTGGGGGTGGGAATTAAAAAATAAATGTCTGTCTCCAGGCTAGTGCACGAGATATGTAAATAACCTGTCACTCACAGCAAGGAGGAAGAACGAACAAATGTTTTTTTCCTGTTTGTGCGTTTATCTCACTGAAAAAAGCAAAGAGGATTGCTCAGAGCTGGATTAACTCTTTGTGGAAAGACTGGACACAGATGATAGAAAATCTTATACTCTACATTGTGACAGCAAAAAATAAATAAAACATTTTGGGTTTACCTCCACTTTAAAGCAATCTACTGAGTTGGCCAGAACCACCTCTGCAGGGAATCTATTCCACATTTTCACAGCTCTCACTGCGAAGAAAACTTTCTGTATTTGGAGATGAAAGAGTGCCCCCTTGTCCTCTACTCAACACCAAGTTCACTATATGGACCCCTTATATATTTGTACATGGTGATCAGGGGCATTGCTAGTTCCCAAAAAGACCAGGGGCTTCAGCCCGCAAGCCAAGCTGGCACCGGGGGGGGGTCGCTGCGGTCGGCGGAGTGGTGCGGGGTGACCTACCTGACACACACACCCAGACCTACGTGTGTGTGTGTGTGTCAGTGTACACACACACTGACATAACCTGCATACACTAACACTGACCACTACACTACACTGACCACTATACTACACTGACCACTGACCACTGACCACTACACTGACCACTACACTGACCACTACACTACACTGACCACTACACTACACTACACTGACCACACAACACTGACCAAACAACACTGACCAAACACTAACCAAACCACACTACACTAACCACACTAACCACACTACACTAACCAAACCACACTACACTGACCACACTACACTGACCAAACTACCCTGACCAAACCACACTGACCAAACCACACTGACCAAACCACACTACACTGACCACACTACACTAACCAAACCACACTACACTGACCACACTACAGTAACCAAACCACACTACACTGACCAAACCACACTACACTGACCACACTACACTAACCAAACCACACTAACCAAACCACACTACACTGACCACACTACACTGACCACACTACACTAACAGACTACACTACACTGACCACCACACTACACTAACCAAACCACACTACACTAACCAAACCACACCACACTGACCACACCACACTGACCACACTACACTGACCACACTACACTGACCACACTACACTAACCACACCACACTACACTGACCACACTACACTGACCACACTACACTGACCACACTACACTAACCAAACCACACTACACTGCACTGACCACACTACACTGACCACACTACACTGACCACTAACAGACTACACTACACTGACCACACTACACTGACCACTAACAGACTACACTACACTGACCACACTACATTAACCACTAACAGACTACACTACACTGACCAGACATACACTATCACTGACGTCACCTACCTCAGCTTTAGTGTGCGGCGCCGGCACGCCCAATGTGCCCATCATAGCCTTGCAGCCAGGGAGCTTTGGAGCCAAGGAGGAGGGAGACTCAGGAGAGGAGAGGAGAGCCGCCGAGCAGGGATGTGGCGTGGTGTGCCCGTCACACATATTCAGCCACTGCAGCCAGAGGAGGAGACTCAGCAGCAGAGCCGTAGAGAGCCGGCGAAGATATCACGGCGCGTCTGCATTGTAATTACCGCCTTCTGAGCTTGCGGCGCCTGATGATGGACGTCACACGTCCCGCGGGCCCGGATTGGAGCAGTGGGACGTCAATCATCAGGCGCTGCAGGTTCCAGAAGGCGGGACCTGCCGTGTCATCAGTCAGAGTCACATTAACAAAAGTAATGGCGGCGGCACTCGGGGCTAATAATAAAATTTGTCATTCATGAGACTCGGGGCTTTTCGGACACCCATTCGGGGCTCCAGCCTCCTCAGCCTACCCCTAACGACGCCTCTGATGGTGATCATATCCCCCCTTATTCTCCTCTTCTCAGGAGTGAATAAATTCAGTTCCTCTAATCTTTCCTCATTGCTGAGCTCCTCCATGCCTCTTATCAGTTTGGTTGCCCTTCTCTGCACTTTCTCCAGTTCTCCGGTATCCTTTTTGAGAACTGGGGCCCAAAACTGAACTGCATATTCCAGATGAGGTCTTACTAATGATTTGTACAGGGGGGGGGGGGTTATCTCTCTCTCTCTCTCTCTCTCTCTCTCTGGAGTCCATATCTCTCTTATACAAGGAAGGACTTTTCCAGCTTTGGAAACCGCAGCTTGGCATTGCATGCCATTAATAAGTTTATGATCTACCAAAACCCCCAGATCCTGCTCCACTATGGATCCCCCCAGTTGTACCCCCCTAGTATGTATGATGATTATTCTTAGCCCCCAAGTGCATAACTTTACATTTTATATGCCACATAGTCGTCCAATTAGACAGAGCATTGAGGTCGGCGTGTAAATTGGAGACATCCTGTAAGGACGTTATTCCACTGCATAGCTTGGTGTCATCTGCAAAAACAGAAATGTTACTTTTGATCCCAGACCCAATATAATTTATAAAGATATTAAAAAGTAAGGGTCCCAACACTGAACCTTGGGGTACACCACTGATAACCTTAGACCATTCAGAGTAAGAATCAATAACCACGACTCTCTGAATTCTCACTTTTAGCCAGTTTTCTATCCATGAGATGAGACAGTTTGAGCCGCCAAACAGTTATTTTCAAGCATGGAGAACTTCCACTTCATGATGTGACCATTGGTGTGTTTTGGGACCAGTTTATTAAAGCCAAACTTTGGGCTCAACCCCCCCCCCCTCCTATATGGAGTCCCCCTTCCCCCAACTCTGGGTTCAGTTACAGGGAGGGTTATTCTTGGGGATATAGGGAGGGATAGTATTGGGGTTACAGGAAGGGTTATTCTTGGGGATATAGGGAGGGTTAGTATTGGGGTTACAGGGAGGGTTACTCTTGAGAATATAGGAAAGGATAGTATTGGGGTTACAGGAAGGCTTGTTCTTGGGGATATAGGGAGGGTTAGTTTTGGGGTCACAGGGAGGGTTATTCTTGGTGATATAGGGAGGGTTAGTATTGGGGTTACAGAGAGGGTTATTCTTGGTATATAGGGAGGGATAGTATTGAGGTTACAGGAGAGGGTTATTCTTGGGGATATAGGGAGGGTTAGTATTGGGGTTACAGGGAGGGTTATTCTTGGGGATATAGGAAGGGTTAGTATTGGGGTTACAGGGGGGTTAGTGTTAGGATTACATAAATGGCTAGTGTTAGAGAGAGCTGTTGAGCTATATAGTAAACAGCTGGCTTTTTTTTTCATCCAAGTTGCTAAGGATAGCCTAGAAAATACCTGAAATGGAGCCAAGTGCTCCACCTACTGGCTGAAAATAAGTATACAAAACAATATATTATTCAAAAGTGCTTAACAAAATACATACAAACACACAACATATTCCTTTTTATTTAAATTGTATTACATCAGCATTTAATTTGTACAGCAGATTTCTCCATCCTGGGGAAACAAAGCAGTTAAAAGCCACATTGGCAATTGCGTTGGCCAGGAATCGAACCAGGGTCAGTTGCTGGATAAGCAGCTATGCTCACCACTGTATCACCAACGAAAGGAATTTCTTTGGAGTGTACGCGGCCTAAGGAGAAGAATAAATTCAATACCTTCGCCAAGGTTACTCTTGGCGATATAGGGAGGGTTAGTATTGGGGTTACAGGGATAGTTACTCTGGGGAATATAGAGATGGTTAGTATTGGGGTTACAGGGAGGGTTATTCTTGGGGATATAGAGAGGGTTAGTATTGGGGTTACAGGGAGGGTTATTCTTGGGGATATAGGGGGTGTTAGTATTTGGGTTACAGGGAGGGTTATTCTTGGGGATATAGGGGGTGTTAGTATTGGGATTACAGGGAGGGTTATTCTTGAGGATATAGGGATGGTTAGTATTGTGGTTACGGGAGGGTTATTCTTGGGGATATAGGGAGGGATAGTATTGATGTTACAGGGAGGGTTACTCTTGGGGATATAGGGATGGTTTGTATTGGGATTACAGGTAGGGTTATTCTTGTGGATATAGGGAGGGATAGTATTGGGGTTACAGGGAGGGTTAATCTTGAGGCAATGACAGATGTCTACAGAATTGACGGATTCCCACGCACCATCGGGGCCATTGATTGCACACATGTGGCACTACAGCCCCCCAGTGCTACAGAGCACATTTACCGCAATCGGAAGCATTGGCATTCCATCAACGTACAGGTGATAGCTGATGCCAAATACCTCATATGGCACGTCCGTGCCAAAGACCCAGGGTCCAGCCATGACAGCTACATATACCGTCAAACCACCATCCCAGAAGATTTTGAGCAGAACATGTACGGGGACAGCTGGCTGGTTGGTGAGTGACATGGGTGGCAGGCATGACTGTCCCCCCCATGATGCAGACATCACGAGGGGCACATGCACTACTAACATCCTCCTGTCTTTTCACTACCAGGTGATGCGGCATATGTACTTGGACCCCATCTCATGACTCCTTTCCGGAATCCCGAAACCAGAGGAGAGAGAAGATACAATGAAGCACACATCAAAACCCGTGCAGTGGTTGAGCGCACATTTGGCATCCTGAAGTCCCGTTTCCGATGCCTGGATAAGTCCGGGGGGGCCCTGTTGTATTCCCCAAACTTTGTGGGTCAGATCATCGGTGCATGTTGCATTCTGCACAACTTTACCATGAGAAAGGGCCTGCAGATTGCCCTACGTGATGACCTGACCCCCCAACCACACAGCCCCCCCTGCCAGAGGAAACCCCGTCCGCTGATGGAAGAGCAGTCAGGAGGGTCCTCGTGTTACAAATCTTTGACCGTTAAACACACACATTCATCATGGTACACAGACAATGCACGCGTGCACACCACTGTGGTCCCTAGATCACACACCCCACATCCACATCACATTGGATTAGCCCAAGCATGCAGGACTTGGGAGCAGCAACGCCGCGTCAAGGCCCCAATGATGTTGCTGTCCATTCATACACCATTCACACAGCCGTGGGGATAACTTCTCCCCAACAGCCGAGGGTGACACCCCTTACTGGCAGGAGTGCCACCCCCACATTCACACACCATTCACACTGCACCGTGTGCAGTATCAAGAAAATAAATAAAAAGCTCTTCACCAGAGCATTAACAAAAAATAAAAAGCTCTTCACCAGAGCATTAACAAAAAATAAAAAGCTCTTCACCAGAGCATTAACAAAAAATAAAAAGCTCTTCACCAGACCATTAACAAAAAATAAAAAGCTCTTCACCAGAGCATTAACAAAAAATAAAAAGCTCTTCACCAGAGCAAAATATAAAAATCAAATAATTAATGGGCCTGGCGTGGGCTCCGCCTGGTGCCACAGCTCCTGCCCCTCACTTGCCTGGGGGCAGCCACAGGTGGGGGGGTGGGCTATCAGGTGGAGGAGAAGCATCCCCACGTCCCTCCCTGGCTGCCTGCATGCCCTCCAAGGCGACCGCTATGCAGGTCAGCACAGCCGTCTGGTCCTGGACAGCAACCCGCAGACCTTTGACCGCCCCCACAAGGTCTGAGGTGGTCGCCTGCAGCTCCCCCAGGCTGGTGACTGTCGCTGCACTGTTGCCAGCGACATCGAGGATGGCATCCGTAATGGCATCCGAGGAGGCCAGGCTGTCGGCCAGGCGCCTCATCTCCCCAACAACCTCAGAAAGGTGGCGATTCTGCTGGTCCTGCTGCCTGGCCAGCTGTTCCAGCAGGACCTTGGGAACGCCCCTGGTCTTGCAAGTCGCCTTCCGGGGAGTGGCAGGGGACATGGCATAAGGGGAGGATGTTGAGGATTCCTCCCACTGATACCAGTGATGGGGCACTATTCCTCCCACTGACACCAATGATGGGGCACTATTCCTCCCACTGATACCAGTGATGGGGCACTATTCCTCCCACTGACACCAATGATGGGGCACTATTTCTCCCACTGATACCAGTGATGGGGGACTATTCCTCCCACTGATACCAGTGATGGGGCACTATTCCTCCTACTAGACCTTTTTCTTACTAGAGCCCCCCTTCCCCCAACTGGGTTCAGTTACAGTGAGGGTTATTCTTGGGGATATAGGGAGGGATAGTATTGAGGTTACATGGAGGGTTACTCTTGGGGATATAGGGAAGGATAGTATTGGGGTTACAGGGAGGGTTACTCTTGGGGATATAGGCAGGGTTAGTATTGGGGTTACAAGGAGGGTTACTCATGGGGATATAGGGAGGGATAGTATTGGGGTAACAGGGAGGGTTAAACGTGACAGAACCCATTGGTTCTTCCTTGTCCCCTACCCCCCTCTATGACAAGGCTAAGGGGAGTGTCCCTACCTGTGTTTAAATGTGTATGTCTTGTACTTAAAGGGGTTGTAAAGGTAATTCTTTTTTTTCAATAACAAACATGTTATACTTGCCCCCACTGTGCAGCTCGTTTTGCACAGAGTAGCCCCGAACCATGTCTTCTGGTGTCCCTTGGCGGCTGTCTTGGCTACTCCCCGCAAGAACTAACCCCCTTAATGCAAGCTCTCTCCCATGGGGGTTAGTTCTTGCGGGCTCGCTCCCTTGATACAGTCGGCGGCCATAGCCAGCCATAGACACAGGTCTGGCAGATGTGCCCACCTGGAGTATCCGAGATCCATCACAGTAATGCCGCGTACACACGATCATTTTTTGTGATGAAAAAAAACGACGTTTTCTGTGAAGTAAAAAACGACGTTTTTGAAACGTCACTTTTCAAAGACGATGTTGCATACACACCATCATTTTTTCACAAAAAGCGAGGTTACGTTCACCACTCTTTTCCATTGAAGCTCGCTTCATAACTAGCTTCTGGGCATGCGCGGGTTGAAAAACGTTGTTTTAAACAACGTTTTTGCTACACACGGTGACTTTTTGTGAAACAAAAAAAAGGAAAATTTATATGAAATACTTACCGTAATTTTCCTTTCCTGATGGACTCCATGGCAGCCTACGTATGGGTTAATCCCGCCTCTCATACCTCATAGGACCCCTCTCCCATAAAGCTTTGCTTCTCACCATAGACTGTGTTCCGTAATATAGCCTACTCCAGCAAAGGGAGGGAACTCCTGCTGCCATGGAGTCCATCAGGAAAGGAAAATTACGGTAAGTATTTCATATAAATTTTCCTTTTTCCTGACAGACTCCATGGCAGCCTACGTATGGCAAATAACTAGCCATACACACCCGGGTGGGCAAATGCTGGTTAAAGAAAACAAATTTAATTGACATTGTCAACAGAAAGAACATGTAAACCAAAATTAACCGACGATAAGGAAGCCGGTTCTACGCAATAGTGCGTCATAAATGTATTTAATGACGACCAAGAATCCGCTCTGCAGATCACTTCTGGGGACACGTGCCGGGCCGCCGCCCACGACGTGGCTACGCCCCGAGTAGAATGTGCGGTTACCGCTTCTGGAGGGGCCAAACCTTTCACCTTGTAAGCCCCCTGGATGGCTTGGACAATCCATGCTGCGATGGTTCTAGAGGAAGCACGCATTCACTTGTTTTTTCCATGGAAGGAAACAAATAGATGATCGGATTTGCGAAAAGAAGCTGTGGCTTCCAGATACTGCTTCAACACTTTTCCGACGTCCAAAGGATGAGCATCCGAGTCCTCTGAACTCCGAAAGGTTGGAAGGACTATCTCCTGGTTCTCATGAAAGACCGATGACACTTTCGGTTTTGAACCTAGCATAGGAATCAAAACGACACGATCTGGGAAGAACGTAAGGAAAGGTTCTTTACATCCTAATGACCCAATTTCGGACACCCTCTTCGCTGATGTTATAGCAACAAGAAAGACCACTTTGAGGGAAAGATCCTTAACTGATAATTGATTTGAGTTTTGAAGGTCTGAGAAAAAGTCCAGGACTAATGGTAGGTCCCATTTGGAAAATCTTGGCTTTCTCCCAGAGGCGATTCAGTTCGCATGTGCCGCGCTATACAAGTTTTTTCATTCATTCATTCATTCATTCAGATTCTTTGGTAGATTTTATTGGTGCTTGGCCTTCTGGCGTTTAACAAAGTAGCGATGGCTCTGCTTGGACATCCTAATGTTTCCAACCTTTTCCTTTCAAGAACCATGCCATCAAGTGCAAGTGGGCTGGACATGGATGAGGGATCGACCCTTGCAACAGGAGATCCGGTCTGGATGGAAGCTGAACTGGATCCCGGAAGCTCAATTGGGACAGTAACGGGAACCACGGCCTGTTGGGCCAAAATGGAATTATTGCCACTACCTCGGCTTCTTCCCACCTGAGTCTCGCTAGGAATCGGAGGATGACTGGGACTGGAGGGAAGGCATAAGCTCTGCTGAACCTCCACTGATCCGTTAGGGCGTCTTCCCCGAAAGCCTGGGGACAGCGGTATCTGGTGTAATACTTCTCCAGTTTGAAGTTGCGTGGGGGCGCAAATAGATCCACTTCCGGTGAAAAATCCAGTGACAGGATCCAACTGAAAACACCGTTGTGGAGAGACCACTCGTTGTTGTCGAGAGATGTTCTCGAGAGGAAATCTGCCTGTAGATTCTGAGCTCCAGGGAGATATACAGCTGACAAATTCGACAGGTGTGTCTGTGCCCAGGACATGATTGGATTTACCTCCTTCAGTAGAGACAGACTGCGAGTGCCACCCTGTCTCTTGATGTATGACACTGCCGATGTGTTGTCCATCCTTAGGAGGACTGAGGACCCTTTTAATAGGTGAAGGAAGGCATGTAGAGCACAAAGGGCTGCCCGAAGCTCCAGGACATTGGAGACGACTTTCTGGGACGGGAAGTCCCACTTCCCTTGGGCTACCTCCGTCAGGCAGAGAGCCCCCCAACCTGTGTTGCTGGCATCTGATGTGATTGTGATCCAAGAAACAGGGGCTAGAGAATGGCAATTGAGGAGGTTTTTCCGAAGTAGCCACCAGGGAAGACTCTCTCTCATGTGCGATGTTATCCGAATTGTTTGGACTTGTGACTTCGAGTCCCACTGCTGGAGAAAACCCTTCTGGAAGGGTCGCATCTTCCACTGTGCCCATCTCACCATAGGGACTGTGGAGACCATGGTACCTATTATGTTGAGGCATTGCGAGGCTTTGAGAAAAGGTGTTTCTAGAGCACAACGAATCCTGTCCCGGACTACAGGGATTTTCACTAGGGGCAGTGAGATGGTACTCAGAGCTGTGTCGAATTGGGCACCGAGAAAGATTAGAGATTGTGTCGGTTCTAGATGACTTGTTTAGTAGCCAACCAAACTCGGTCAGAATGGATATGACCAGATCTTTGTGGGATAACAGCTGCTCCTTGCTTTGTGAAAGTAGTAGCAGGTCGTCTAAGTAGTGATGCAGACGATTGCCTCTGATTCTGATCAGAGCCACGACTGCCAGTAGGAGTTTCGAGAATACTCTTGGCGATGTTGTGAGCCCGAAAGGGAGACAAGTAAACTGGAGGTGAATATTGCCTACAGCAAACCGGAGATACTTTTGGAATTCCACTGCTATGGGGACGTGAAAGTAGGCATCTTTCAGGTCTATGGACACCAGCCAGTCGCCTGGCTGAACTGCTTGACGGATCGTGAGGAGCGACTCCATCTTGAATTTCTCTTTCTTGATAAAGGTGTTTAGATGTGTCAGATCTATCACTGGTCTCCAGGAACCTGACTTTTTTAGGACCAGAAAAAGTGGTGAATACATCCCTTGGAATCTCTCGGCTGTTGGGACGTGTATAGCAGCACCTTGAGCCACAAGTGAGCTTGTGTATGACAAGAGGACTTGTCTTTTCTCTTCTGAGCAAGGCTATGGTTGTGGGAATGAACTGCAGAATAGGCGGGGCGATAAATGTCCAAGAATGACCTATAGATACGGTCTTGACGGACCAAAAATCCTTTATCGAGGCTGCCCAGATGTGCTGGAATTGAAGGAGGCGAGCCCCGACTTTTTCCGTCTGGGCCGACCCTGTATCAAAAGGACTTAGGGGCCTCACGCCCACCAGAAGAAGAGCTTTTTGCGGACCTTTGACTGGAGGGCTGGTTTTTCCGCCAGTTCTTCCTGAAATCACGCCCAGGTCTGTACCGGCGGGCCTCCCTTGCCCGATCTTGATCCTGCCTAGGAAAAAATGTTCTCTGTCCATATGGACGTCGATCCTGGGGAAGGAAGCTTGACTTACCCCCAGTGGCCCGGGAAATGGCACTGTCCAACTTATTCCCAAAAAGGGAGGACCCTAAAAAGGGTATTTTGCACCAGGCCTGTTTAGAGGCAGGGTCAGCCACCCAAGGCCGTAGCCACAAGGCACGTTTGGCTGTAACAGAGGAGAGCATGCCCCGAGACACTAGGCGAATAAGATCAAGGGAGGCCTCCCCCAAAAAAACCGAGGCCATTTTCAGTTCTTGAACTGGAATACTTCTGGCTAAGTCTTCAGGGACGCAGGACAACACAGAGTCCATCTCACCTGTCCAGGCCTCCATTGCTTTAGACAGGGCTGCAAGAGCCAAGGCTGGTTTACAAGCCATGCCTGCTGTGATATAGATACGTTTTAGATCAGTGTCTATTTTCCTCTCCAGACCATCCTTGAAGGAAACAGTGTCTTCCAGAGGGAGGGGCTGACTCTAAATGTCTCACCTCCTCACTCTTGAATGGGTAAATTTTTGCAATTTTGGAGATTAAAGAATTTTTCTTATCTGAGCCAGACCATTCCTCTGTAATAACTTCTCCAAGTTCACCCAGAAGGGGAAAGTTTGGGCGGTCTTTCTTTAGCTGCCTGAAGTACTTCCTTTGCTTGGAAGGTGCTTCTACTGGATCTTCCCACTTTAAGGCGTCCTTAACAGCTTTAACCAAGGTTGGGACCAGGGAAAAGTCAAAGCCCGCTGTATAATTAATACTTTCTTCATCACTATCTGAGGACACGCTTGGGGTGCGGTTAAGCTGGGAGGGCCCCGGCACCTCAGGATTATCCTGTACAAGGAGTGGGGGAGGCTCAACAGGAGGGACCGATGCTTGGATGGGCTCAGAGCCGTTCAAAGATTCTTGGACTACTCTTCTGACCAGGGCTTCCACCTGCTGGTCTTCACCTCCTCTTTCCCTTACAGCACGGGAATAACATGGCTCACAGAGGGATTTTCCTTCTGGGACCTGAGCTCTGCATCCCCAACATGATTTCCTTCCAGAGTGACTGGAGTGGCGGTGAGAATGGTGACTAGATGTGGATCTAGATCCCTCTCTATGATGTTTAGAAGATGACCTAGAGCTTCTAGAGTTTGAATGACGATGCTGAGACCGACTCTCATCATTATCTTCACGTGCTAATGACTGACGAACAGACCTGGAGGGGCTGGAAAAAAAGGAAATAGAATACTATTTTTTAAAATGACCAAAAACTCATTAAAAAACAGGTAGAGGGAAATAAATTCCATCCTACCTGCAGCGTAAGGTTTGGCCACAGGGGGGCGGTGACATATCCATGGCAGGAAGCACACAGTACTGCAATAACCAATAGGACACAATCAGTAATCTGGCATATAGATAATACAGTGGAAGAAAGGCAGTGACATACACAGCCTCTTACCTTAGAGCAGCAAGACAACCCTGGACGTAGTGCTCAGGAATGTGCCACTCACTAGCTGTCTGTGACAGCTATTTAAACTTGCCGCCTAATGATGACGTCACCGCGCACAGCCGAGCGCTAAACGCGCCTGCGCAGTGCTCGGCGTCCCCGCTGAAGACCTCGCGCGCATGCGCGATCGCGGCCGCCCGGACTGGAACGCGCAGTCGCAACCAAGCCTCGTTCGCAAACGAGACCTGCGCATGCGCACACCATCGGGAAGCGGCGAGGCTGGAACGCAAATGCGTTTCAGCGGCCATTCCTAACAGGACAGACAACAAACACAAACTGGCTGCCATGAAAACAGTAAGTAGAAAATGATACATTACCAACGATGAACAACCCACGGTCTTGCCTGGAAATAGGAGCACCGCTGCTCACTCCGCACGGTCTGGGGTAATGAGGATGGGGCCACCTGTTAATAATCAGGGCATATGGCCAAAACTCTGCTCACCTGCCAGTGGCAGGGTAGTGAGCATTTTAAAACCACCATAGACAATAAAAATGTCCATCCAGCTAATAGCTGAGATTTGTTGGACTTCCAGAGCCATAGTCAGTCGCTCTATAAGTGTGCACCACCAGGACTTTGGACCGAGGGACATCTTTCTTTTAAGGTAAAAAGTTTTACCAGGTCCTAGGAGGAGGACAAAAAAGGAACACAGTCTATGGTGAGAAGCAAAGCTTTATGGGAGAGGGGTCCTATGAGGTATGAGAGGCGGGATTAACCCATACGTAGGCTGCCATGGAGTCTGTCAGGAAACAACGTTTTGAAATACGACACAAAAAATTCAAGCATGTTGGAATTTTTTTTTGGTCGTTTTTTTTAAGACAAAAAACGTCGTTTTGCCCACACACGATCAATTTAAATGACGTTTTAAAAAACAAAGGCCCAGATTCACAGAGCAATTGCGCCTGTCTAGCTGGTGTTAGACAGGAGTAATTTCAAATTTCGCGCGCCGTATCACTAGTTTGAATCCTCAAACCATGATACGGCGGCTTCGGGCTTCGATCCGAGAGGCTTACGTCTTCGTAAGCCTTCGGATCTACGCTGCGATATTTTTGCGGCCGCTGGGAGGAGTTCGCGTCGTTTTGATCTGTCGGGATATGCAAATGAGTTTTTACGGCGATCCACGAAGATACGAGCGGTCTTCGCAATCGCTTACGTCTATTTTTTTTTACGTACTGTTAGACCAGCTTTTTGCTGGTCTAACGGTGCGTAGCCCATGTTAAGTATGGCCGTCGTTCCCGCGTCAAATTTAATTTTTTTAAGATTGCGCTGGGTGCGCTTTGATGGTCATTAGGTATTTTCATTGGGACACATTACGCCAGCTATCTCTTCTCCAAACTAATTAAACACCGTTTATCGAATATCCACTTGGGGATCGCACTCCCAGCTGGGCTTCATCCATCCATCCCACGGAGGTTCTGCTGACCATTCAAAGTATTGCCTTGCCAAGGAGCCCATTGTGATATCAGCCACTACAAGCCTAATTTGACTTTCAGTGGCGTAAGCCATCTGAAGTCAACTGGTTCTGGTAAGCCTGCATTGCTTTCGGTGGTGGGAACAACACAGTGGAGGAGTCATTATTTGTTATTCACCAATCATCAGATTGACTATTACTTATTTACATCAGGATTTGTTTTATTTTCCTTTCACGGGACATTATTGCACTTGGCAGTCAGTGGCCAATAATTTACACATGTCTTTCTAAAGAAATGAACAATCACTGTTGTTTTTCAATGTATATATGTTTCTATATGTGATTAATTGTATTCAACAACGGGTGTCATCTCACTAATAGATCATTTTCACACTGTTCATCACGCACGAGTTATACAGTGCTTGTCCCTGGATTTCCCAGGGTCCTTTATTTGTTTTACTCTACACAAAATTTGTTTATTCTTTTTTTGTGCTTCTGACTGTCATTAACAGACAGTCACTTTAAGCGCTACACATTTCCTACACATTTAATTATTTTTGCTTCTCTCATATGAGCCGTGTTAGCAGCTACCATTTAACCAAAATTGGCAGCGCGGGGTAATCATCTTCCTTTTTTGGGACAACCCTAGTTATTACTGTACCCAATGACACCAAACAAGGGAGTTTATATTTTAGTTTTATGTCCCTACTGTCACCAATGGGGGAGGGGTTATTATTGTACCCACTGACACCAACAGGCGGAAAGTTTATTTGTTGTCACTGCTACTGACACCAGTGAAGGGGAGTTATTTTTGCTGGTACTGTCACCAATGAAGGGGGCCGGAGGGAGGGAGCACCCAAATCCCTTCTTTATAGGGAATCGCCTTCTAAATATTGGGGTAACGAGGTCATGCCTGCAGCTGCCTCATCATTCCAGTATAACCACTTCAATCCGCAGACTTCTTGAGGTCCTGCAGGTAAGAAGTAGTTAAGAACCCAGTGCCGGATCTTTATTGCTGTGTCCCCATTAAGGAGATTCATCCTCTATTTGTCTCGGTGATCGTTATTACCCAACGTGAAAGAAATCCTTACATTTTGTGTTGTCACCAGAACAGGAAGACAGGGGAATCTTCCAATGGGGACACCCCAGGATTCCCTTTCTTTGGAGAAATTTCCTCCTACTTCCTGCTTGGCTATGGCATGGGAAGTGAAGAGAAATCTCCCCCATGAGCCACAGATGGCAAAAAAAATATATCAGGGGTTATAACCCCTCCCTTACTATATCCAAAGTCAGGGAAATACAATGTCGCCCTTGGTTACACTTTAAACCAATATTTATTGAAAAGTAAGCATTGAACAAAACGAAAGGCACATACAAAGTAAGGTGACCAGATTTTCAAGATGAAATCCGGGGACATATTTTTTTTTACTAGTAATGGCGGCAATCAGCGACTCTAGTACTTAATTTTCTAGGCTCATCGTAGTGTTGTATGTCACTGCGTTTTTAACCACTTAACCCCCGGACCATATTGCTGCCCAATGACAAGAGCACTTTTTGTGATTTGGCACTGCGTTGCTTTAACTGACAATTGCGCCGTCGTGCAACGTGGCTCCCAAACAAAATTGGCGTCCTTTTTTTCCCACAAATAGAGCTTTCTTTTGGTGGTATTTGATCATCTCTGCGGTTTTTATTTTTTGCGCTATAAACAACAATAGAGCGACTATTTTGAAAAAAATGCAATATTTTTTACATTTTGCTGTAATAAATATCCCCCAAAAATATATAAAACATTTTTTTCCCCCTCAGTTTAGGCCAAAAAAGTATTCTTCTACATATTTTTCGTAAAAAAATCGCAATTAGCGTTCATTGATTGGTTTGCGCAAAAGTTATAGCGTTTACAAAATAGGGGGTAGTTTTATGGCATTTTTATAAAAAAAATTTTTTTACTAGTAATGGCGGCGATCAGCAGTTTTTTTCAGTACTGCGACATTATGGCGGACACTTTTTTGGGACCATTGGCATTTTTATAGAGATCAATGCTATAAAAATGCATTGGATTACTATAAAAATGCCATTGGCAGTGAAGGGGTTAACACTAGGGGGCGGGGAAGGGGTTAAGTATGTTCCTGGGTGTGTTATAACTGTATGGGGGGGGGGTTGGCCTCACTAGGGAAAATCACTGATCTTCTGTTCACACAGCTCCCAGTTCTCGTTCTGTAACGAGCGATCGCGGGTGCCCGGCGGCGATCGTGTCCGCCGGGCACGCGCACGGGACTCGGGGGGGGGGGCGCGCGCAGGCCGCCGGCAGCGCACACCTCCTAGTGGCTGCAAAAAACAGCCGACGTAGAGCTACGGGCTCTCGCCCAGGAGAGCTGACCTGCCGCAGTAAAATGATGGCGGCTGGTTGGCAAGCAGTTAAAGGTCGAAAGTTCAGAGAACTTTTGTGTGACTGTGTGTATGCAAGCCAAGCTTGAGCGGAATTCTGTGGGAAAAACCTTGGATGGAATCTGATGGTGTGTACTCTCTGGGCCCCGGCTACTACTGGGTGGGGAGCGGAGGGCGGGAGCGGAGATGGATCACTCCACCAGGGAAGGCAAGGAGATAAGCAGGCAGGCAGCTGGCCGGGACTTGAGCCAGGCAGAGAACAGGAAGTTGAGCTGAAAGTATAGAACTGGAAAAGAAGATATGGATGGAGAAAATATACCGTCGGTGTGGACGGGGACGCGGGACAGAGATGGATCAGATATAGAATGACAGCACAGGAAGCAAGGAGCAGCGGGCGGGGAGCTGGCTACGAGCAGGAGATGGGTGGAGGGGGTGAGATATTCCTCCTATGACCAGACAGGATCATACAGATGGCATAATAGTACACTGCTTGGAGGCGCGGCGGAGCGGGGGTGTGGGACACGAGATTAGAATCGGACAGATAGGATTGCTGTGTTGCGGGGGGGGGGGGGGTGCGCGAGTCGGAGTTGTTGGGCGGGGGGGGGGGGGTTCCGTGGATCAAAGTTGTTGAGCGGGGGGTCCCACAGATCAAAGTTGTTGAGCGGGGGGGTTTCCGTGGATCGGAGTTGTTGATGAGCGGGGGGGGGGTTATTCTGCGTTGAGCGGGGGGGTGGGGGGTTTAAGCATCGGAGTTGTTGAGCGGTGGGGGGTCCGTGGATCGCGGGAGTTGCCACGAATCGCAGCAATCGCAGGATTTGCCGCAAATCGCGGTTATCGCGCGCGCAGGGGGGTCCCGCGGAATCGCGGGACTTCGGTGCACCGTCATACTCCGCTCCCCATCACAGACTGCTGCGGAAGTGCTGTGGCGGCAAACTGCGCATGCGCAATGCGTTCCAAACGCATGTGCGATGCGTTCCAATGCATTTACGACAGTGCACGCCAGCGAAACCTCGTTCGGCATCCAGGCCCTTTCCTTAACATCCCCGTGGATTAGAGGATGTTATAAAAAGAGCCAGGAGGCCGAGCGAGCCCCTAAGTCCACGTCGTCAAGAATGACGGCTTCGCTGGTGTGCACTGCCGTAAATCCATTGGAACGCATCACAATTGCGTTTGGAACGCATCACGCATGCGCAGTTGGCCGCTACGTCACTTCCGTAGCATTGTGTGATGGGGAGCCGAATATGACGCGTCACCGGCCCTGATCGCGGGACAGTCAGAATTTTCTTTTTTTTATTCTGCACTGACTGTCTTTGAAATTGCTCCAGCACCTGTCCAATCCGGGGACAAACCCAGGGACAGACTTGGTCCGGGGACAGTGTCCTCAATCCAGGGACTGTCCCCAGAAACCAGGGATGTCTGGTCACCCTAATACAAAGGCCATTTCATGGTGCAACAATTTGACTAGACCCCCAAAACATTGCCCAGCATCTCTTCCGGGTCACCGGGAGGTGGGCGATATCAGTCCGGATATCCGCTATTTGGCTTCTCTGACGAACAGCTAGTACCGCGCATGCTCGGAGGGGCGCTCGCTGGCTCTCACGTGTTCTGGGTGGTCAGACTCTCGCGCATGCGCCATGTTCCCTCAGCCTGCTGCTCCCGCGCATGCGCGCTGTGTCACGTCTGGGAGGTTGCGGCTGACAAGGAGTTCAGTGGAACCAGAGGGCGGAGATCGGGCCCGAGTGATTCGTGTGAGTGAAGGTGGGGAGGGGGGACCCCGTGTTCTGTGCGGGGGCTATACATTGTGGGGGAGGTCAGTGGGGTGTGGAGGGGGGATTGTCGTGTCATTGAGAACTGTAGGAGGGTCCTGTGTGTACATTGTATGAGTGGGGGGGGGGGACCTATGTGTGTACATTGTATGAGGGGGGGACCTATGTGTGTGTACATTGTATGAGGGGGGGGGGGGACCTATGTGTGTACATTGTATGAGGGGGGGACCTATGTGTGTACATTGTATGAGGGGGGGGGGACCTATGTGTGTACATTGTATGAGGGAGGGGGGTCCTATGTGTGTACATTGTATGAGGGAGGGGGGTCCTATGTGTGTACATTGTATGAGGGGGGGGGGGGACCTATGTGTGTACATTGTATGAGTGGGGGGGGACCTATGTGTGTACATTGTATGAGTGGGGGGGGGACCTATGTGTGTACATTGTATAAGGGGAGGGGGGGCCTATGTGTGTACATTGTATGAGTGGGGGGGGGACCTATGTGTGTACATTGTATGAGTGGGGGGGGGACCTATGTGTGTACATTGTATGAGGGGGGGGGGACCTATGTGTGTACATTGTATGAGGGGGGGGGGGGACCTATGTGTGTACATTGTATGAGGGGGGGGGGACCTATGTGTGTACATTGTATGAGGGGGGGGGACCTATGTGTGTAATTGTATGAGGGGGGGACCTATGTGTGTGTACATTGTATGAGGGGGGGGGGGCCTATGTGTGTACATTGTATGAGGGGGGGACCTATGTGTGTACATTGTATGAGGGGGGGGGGACCTATGTGTGTACATTGTATGAGGGAGGGGGTCCTATGTGTGTACATTGTATGAGTGGGGGGGGGGACCTATGTGTGTACATTGTATGAGGGGGGGGGACCTATGTGTGTACATTGAGGGGGGGGGGGGGGACTATGTGTGTACATTGTATGGGGGGGACCTATGTGTGTACATTGTATGAGTGGGGGGGGACCTATGTGTGTACATTGTATGAGTGGGGGGGGACCTATGTGTGTACATTGTATGAGTGGGGGGGGGGGCCTATGTGTGTACATTGTATGAGGGGAGGGGGGGCCTATGTGTGTACATTGTATGAGTGGGGGGGGGGACCTATGTGTGTACATTGTATGAGTGGGGGGGGGACCTATGTGTGTACATTGTATGAGGGGGGGGGGGGGACCTATGTGTGTACATTGTATGAGGGGGGGGACCTATGTGTGTACATTGTATGAGGGGGGGGGGGGGCCTATGTGTGTACATTGTATGAGGGGGGGGGGCCTATGTGTGTACATTGTATGAGGGGGGGGGGACCTATGTGTGTACATTGTATGAGTGGGGGGGGGACCTATGTGTGTACATTGTATGAGGGGGGGGGGGACCTATGTGTGTACATTGTATGAGAGGGGGGGGACCTATGTGTGTACATTGTATGAGGGGAGGGGAGGGGGGGTCCTATGTGTGTACATTGTATGAGGGGAAGGGGGCCTATGTGTGTACATTGTATGAGTGGGAGGGGGGGGGGGGCTATGTGTGTACATTGTATGAGGGGAGGGGGGGGCTATGTGTGTACATTGTATGAGGGGAGGGGGGGGGGTCCTATGTGTGTACATTGTATGATGTGGGGAGAGGGGGGTCCTATGTGTGTACATTGTATGAGGGGAGGGGGGGACCTATGTGTGTACATTGTATGAGGGGAGGGGGGGCCTGTGTGTACATTGTATGAGGGGAGGGGAGGGCAGGGCCTATGTGTGTACATTTTATGAGGGGGGGACCTATGTGTGTACATTGTATGAGGGGAGGGGGGGGGCTATGTGTGTACATTGTATGAGGGGAGGGGGGGGACCTATGTGTGTACATTGTTATGAGGGGAGGGGGGGGACCTATGTGTGTACATTGTATGAGGGGAGGGGGGGGGGACCTATGTGTGTACATTGTATGAGGGGAGGGGGGGGACCTATGTGTGTACATTGTATGAGGGGAGGGGGGGAGTCCTATGTGTGTACATTGTATGAGGGGAGGACCTATGTGTGTACATTGTATGAGGGGAGGGGGGGGCTATGTGTGTACATTGTATGAGGGGAGGGGGGGTCCTATGTGTGTACATTGTATGAGGGGGGGGGGGACCTATGTGTGTACATTGTATGAGGGGAGGGGGGGGGCCTGTGTGTACATTGTATGAGGGGAGGGGAGGGCAGGGCCTATGTGTGTACATTTTATGAGGGGGGGACCTATGTGTGTACATTGTATGAGGGAGGGGGGGGGCTATGTGTGTACATTGTATGAGGGGAGGGGGGGGACCTATGTGTGTACATTGTATGAGGGGAGGGGGGGGACCTATGTGTGTACATTGTATGAGGGGAGGGGGGGGACCTATGTGTGTACATTGTATGAGGGGAGGGGGGGGACCTATGTGTGTACATTGTATGAGGGGAGGGGGGGGGACCTATGTGTGTACATTGTATGAGGGGAGGACCTATGTGTGTACATTGTATGAGGGGAGGGGGGGGCCTATGTGTACATTGTATGAGGGGGGGACCTATGTGTGTACATTGTATGAGGGGGGGGGGACCTATGTGTGTACATTGTATGAGGGGGGGGGACCTATGTGTGTACATTGTATGAGGGGGGGGGGGGGGCCTATGTGTGTACATTGTATGAGGGGGGGGGCTATGTGTGTACATTGTATGAGGGGGGGGGACCTATGTGTGTACATTGTATGAGGGGAGGGGGGGGACCTATGTGTGTACATTGTATGAGGGGGGGGGACCTATGTGTGTACATTGTATGAGGGGAGGACCTATGTGTGTACATTGTATGAGGGGAGGGGGGGGACCTATGTGTGTACATTGTATGAGGGGAGGGGGGGGACCTATGTGTGTACATTGTATGAGGGGAGGGGGGGGACCTATGTGTGTACATTGTATGAGGGGGAGGGGGGGGACCTATGTGTGTACATTGTATGAGGGGAGGGGGGCCTATGTGTGTACATTGTATGAGGGGAGGGGGGGCTATGTGTGTACATTGTATGAGGGGAGGGGCTATGTATGTACATTGTATGAGGGGAGGGGCTATGTATGTACATTGTATGAGGGGGGGGGACCTATGTGTGTACAGGGGGGGGTCCTATGTGTGTACATTGTATGAGGGGAGGGGGGGCCTATGTGTGTACATTGTATGAGGGGAGGGGACCTATGTGTGTACATTGTATGGGGGGGGGGACCTATGTGTGTACATTGTATGAGTGGGGGGGGGACCTATGTGTGTACATTGTATGAGTGGGGGGGGACCTATGTGTGTACATTGTATGAGTGGGGGGGGGACCTATGTGTGTACATTGTATGAGTGGGGGGGACCTATGTGTGTACATTGTATGAGGGGAGGGGGGGGGGACCTATGTGTGTACATTGTATGAGGGGAGGGGGGGGGGGACCTATGTGTGTACATTGTATGAGGGGGGGGACATATGTGTGTACATTGTATGAGGGGAGGACCTATGTGTGTACATTGTATGAGTGGGGGGGGGACCTATGTGTGTACATTGTATGAGTGGGGGGGGACCTATGTGTGTACATTGTATGAGGGGGGGGGGAACTATGTGTTTACATTGTATGAGGGGGGGGACATATGTGTGTACATTGTATGAGGGGGTCCTATGTGTGTACATTGTATGAGGGGAGGACCTATGTGTGTACATTGTATGAGTGGGGGGGGACCTATGTGTGTACATTGTATGAGTGGGGGGGGGACCTATGTGTGTACATTGTATGAGGGGAGGGGACCTATGTGTGTACATTGTATGGGGGGGGGACCTATGTGTGTACATTGTATGAGTGGGGGGGGGACCTATGTGTGTACATTGTATGAGTGGGGGGGGGACCTATGTGTGTACATTGTATGAGTGGGGGGGGACCTATGTGTGTACATTGTATGAGTGGGGGGGGGACCTATGTGTGTACATTGTATGAGGGGAGGGGGGGGGACCTATGTGTGTACATTGTATGAGTGACCTATGTGTGTACATTGTATGAGGGGGGGGACATATGTGTGTACATTGTATGAGGGGGGGGACATATGTGTGTACATTGTATGAGGGGGTCCTATGTGTGTACATTGTATGAGGGGAGGACCTATGTGTGTACATTGTATGAGTGGGGGGGGGACCTATGTGTGTACATTGTATGAGTGGGGGGGGACCTATGTGTGTACATTGTATGAGTGGGGGGGGGACCTATGTGTGTACATTGTATGAGTGGGGGGGGGACCTATGTGTGTACATTGTATGAGGGGAGGGGACCTATGTGTGTACATTGTATGGGGGGGGGGGACCTATGTGTGTACATTGTATGAGTGGGGGGGGGACCTATGTGTGTACATTGTATGAGTGGGGGGGACCTATGTGTGTACATTGTATGAGGGGAGGGGGGGGGACCTATGTGTGTACATTGTATGAGGGGAGGGGGGGGGGACCTATGTGTGTACATTGTATGAGTGGGGGGGGGACCTATGTGTGTACATTGTATGGGGGGGGGGACATATGTGTGTACATTGTATGAGTGGGGGGGGGGACCTATGTGTGTACATTGTATGAGTGGGGGGGGGGACCTATGTGTGTACATTGTATGAGTGGGGGGGGGGACCTATGTGTGTACATTGTATGAGTGGGGGGGGGGACCTATGTGTGTACATTGTATGAGTGGGGGGGACCTATGTGTGTACATTGTATGAGTGGGGGGGGGGGACCTATGTGTGTACATTGTATGAGTGGGGGAGGGACCTATGTGTGTACATTGTATGAGTGGGGGGGGGACCTATGTGTGTACATTGTATGAGTTGGGGGGGGACCTATGTGTGTACATTGTATGAGTTGGGGGGGGGACCTATGTGTGTACATTGTATGAGGGGGGGGGGGGTCCTATGTGTGTACATTGTATGAGAGGGGGGGGGGAACCTATGTGTGTACATTGTATGAGAGGGGGGGGGGGAACCTATGTGTGTACATTGTATGAGGGGGGGGGGAAACCTATGTGTGTACATTGTATGAGGGGGGGAACCTATGTGTGTACATTGTATGAGGGGGGGGGGGAAACCTATGTGTGTACATTGTATGAGGGGGATACACTGAGATTCCCCCCCCCCCCCCCCAACCAATCTTTTACCATACATACTGGATGACGGCTGATAGAAGGCCAGGCAGGAAAGCCATACAGACAGAAGATCAGGCAGAGAATACTGACCATTAAAGACATAAGGCCAGGAAGGACCGAAGACCAGGCAAGGGAGTCAAACCGCACAATACAGACCAGGGAGGATGGACAGAAGACCAGCATGATGGATGCAAGACCAGGCAGAAGGACCAGACCAGAGAAGATTAGGTAGTAGAGACCAGGTAGCACAGATAGACATGCTGGACAATACAGACCAGGGAGGACAGAAGGACAGGCACCAAAGACCTTGAAAAACAGACCAGAAAAGACAGAAGACCGGGCGATGCAGACTGGGTGATACAGACGAATGAATAGACGGTGGACCAGGGAGGGAGGACAGACCAGACTGTACCAATGTGGTGACTTCTGTCCGGCCCGGTCTATATCTTGTAGGGATTGTCGTCTTGTACTCTTCCGGTGTTCCAGAATTTGTTAACCTTTTCTACAGTAAAAGAACGGTGACACAGAAGCGTTTATCTACAAGCGATATGTGTCTTTATTTAAAGGAGAAGTAACTCAGGTTTTTAATTTTGGATAGAGTAATGGAGAGTATAACTCCTGTCAGTCTGTGTCCTACTGGGGAGATTTCCCTTCATTTCCTGTCCCATAGCCACGACAGGAAGTGAGAGGAAATCTCGCCAAAGTGACAGTCTCTTGTTGTCACCAGAACTAGTTCCCTCCATTGGAAGATCTCCAGGTGTCAATTCAGGCTGAAATCAGACTTGAAATGGTGAACCGGCATGCACCGGACCCCTGCTATGAGCCGCATGTGTGAACTGAGCCGTAGAAGTTTGGTGGAATCCATGCCCCCCTGGGTCAGGGCTGGTTTGACGTTAAAAGGAAGGGGGTCTGGTCAATATTAGGTGGGTGGGCAAAAAGTTATTGCCAATTGGTGTATGCCAGACGTGTATTGCATGCGTCATACATTGTAATCAGGAGAACAGCAGCAGGGAAGTCAATGGTGAATGGTTTTGGCTATTCTGGTAGATCAGTGGTCTCCAAACTGCGGCCCCGGGGGCCAGATGTGGCCCCTCGCTTGATTTTATCTAGCCCTTGTCCCCCCTCCTTACTGGTGTCACCCCTTCGTTCTCCTCCACCCTCTCGATCTGTGAGGATGGAGAGTAGAGGTGGGAGCTGGTAAATCTGTTCCGAATGCACAGAGTCAGTGATCACTGACTGTCTATTCACATAACTGAAACATCATACACTGTGTTTACAATGTTTCAGTTTATGAATGGAGAGGAGCTGTTGTTTTCTCTCCACTCATTTTAAGCGCAGCTGAGGCAGGGACTGGGAAATCTGTGTCCTCACCCCCTTTCCCTGTCTCAAAGGGAAGATGTCAGAGGCCTGCTAAGACCCCTAATATCTTACCAAAGCCAGGGGCTGATAAAAAAATAAAAATTGCAATACATAATAAAAAAAAAAACATAATTGTAAAAAATAATAAAAAGTTTAATTAAAAACACACTGACAATGTCCATCCCTCCCCTTAAAAAATAAAAAAATAAAATGAAGCATTGTAAAAGAAAAAAAACAAACAAACAATTGCAATAAATAATAATTGTAAGAAATAAAATTAAAAACACAATGACCCTGTCCGTCCCTCCCCTTAAAAAATAATTAAAAATAAAGCATCGTAAAAAAAAAAAAAAATGTGTCAAATAAAATTAAATACTGATATATGTGCCACTGTCACATGAGATTAATAAAAAATATCGGTATCGGCGAGTACTTGAAAAAAGTATCAGTACTCGGTCTTAAAGAGGTATTGGGACAACCCCAGTAAGGATAACCCATCTTGTCACATGACACAACGTAGAGCAAGCTGCTTCCCTCTTCCCAGTAGTGGCCGAGCAATATGGATTGCCCACTAGGTCCGAGCACAATGGATTGCCCACTAGGTCCGAGGACAATGGATTGCCCACTAGGTCACATCGAAGCAGAATGATGTCTTTGCCTGGGCACTTTCACATTACCCAAACAACTGAATGCCATCCGGCCCTGATGTCTGATACACCAGCAGACCAAGTACAGAGGAAGGTGTAACATACAAGAATCCTCGTGAATATTCCATTCCTCTCTATGCCCTAATCCAATATGTAGGGGACAGAAAACGAATGTTGGTTATGTCATGGCAATTTTCCAAATGAAAACCCCCGTTCTCTGTCCTGCCTTAGAGCTGCCTTTCTCTGCTCATTTTTAATTTACTGAGTTTGGATGTACCGTGCGTTTTCCGCCATGCAGCGGCTAGGAAATGGGCCTTTTTTGCTGTGAATGCACATTGTAAACAAGCACATTGATACATCTTGTGTTCACTCAGAAATTTTACATGAGCATAATGTATTCTCTGCAATTAGGTGAAAGTCTTTTCTAGCATGCCTTCCTGCTCTTCAGGAAATCAATTTACATGCTTTTGCACAGAGCATCCTGGATCCCACACTGGCATTTCTGGCCCCTCCTTCCTGGGTACCCAAAGCAGGCAAGACCCCTCTGTCTCCCTGCCCCCCTCTGTCTCCCTATTGGCTCACTGGCTGTGATTGACAGCAGCAAGAGCTAATGGCTCTCACTGCTGCTTTAAAGAGGATTTCCGCTGAAAAAAAATTATTAAAGGCAAGCAGCTACAAATACTGCAGCTGCTGACTTTTAGGCTGGGTTCACACTTGTGCGGTGCGGTGCGTATTTCAGCTATTTTATCTCTGCAGATAGATAAGAGAAGTGTTCAGCAGATTAGCTCCGTTTTTGCTGCGAATTTGGAGACCTGGGAGAAGTTCCGAATGAGAGGAGAGTGGGGGAGAAATGTATTGAGCTGAATGACAGAAATTCCTGAAGAGAACTGAACACATCTGCGAATCAGCTGCGTACCCATAGAAGATAATGGGACTGCATTCGCACCTGAGCCGCACCACAAGGCCTCCACAACGTATACGGATTTCCGGCAATGCGCAGTGCGAATGCATCGCACATATGTGAACCAGCCTCATTGAAAACAATGTATTTAGAAATGTTCTGCGTTTTGGATGCGGTTGAACCCGCAACCAATTTGCATAGGTGTGAACCCAGCCTTAATATTGGGACACTTGCCTGTCCTGGAGTCCAGCGCCGTCCGCAGCAGAGGACGAGGGATCGCTTGTCACTCTGCTGCTCCCCCCTCCATCCACGATGAGGGAACCAGGAAGTGAAGCACTCCGGCTTCACTGCCCGGATCCCTACGGCGCATGCGCGAGTCACGCTATGACTTCTGATTGGCTCCCGCTATGTACTGGGAGCTGAGTGTTCCCAGCACACAACGGGGGGGATGACAGGCGGTAACGTCATTCCCGCAGTCTGCCCGAGACTGTTGTGGCCGGAAGTGGGTGCAAATACCTGTCTTTAGACAGGTATCGGCATCCCCCCTCCCCCCTGAAAGGTGTCAAATGTGACACCAGAGGGAGGAGAGGGTTCCGATCAGAGCGACTTCTACTTTACGGTGGAGCTCCGTTTTAAATCCAATCAGGCGTGCGAGTCCCCGGAGAGCCAAGGTGCTCAAGGACATCACTGGATCAATGGGGGGCTCGAGGGCTGGGATGGCTGCTGCAGTTTTTTTTTTTAATTTTTACCTTCCTGCACAGAATGCAAGAAGGTAGAAAACCTTGTACCTTTACAACCACATATACAACAAATATATATTGTTTGAGGGTTCCAAGTAATATTCTAGCTAAAAAAAAAAAATCATGCATGTGAGAAACATCAGAATTGACCTGGGAGTCAAGTAGTTAATGTGTGTTGCGCTGCAATCCAATGTGTGGCACTGCATTTCAATGCAGAACATTCCATTTACGCCAAGTGAACTGGGCCTGTCGAAAACAAAGGATTTCAGCTTGTCATTGTGTTGTGGTTGTATTGAGCAGTACAGCAGTATGTGGTGTGAATGGGCCCTTGTGCAATTAAAATACAAACCAGGTGCCCATCTTTCTGGTCTAGAAGTGAACACGTGTTTTGGCTACTCGTCTAATGAGGTTTGTTCATCCCCTGATTGAAATAGACCTGTTTTCTGAATGTGAAAATACAATGTTTCCATGTCCAGAAACCAGTATACATCTACTGTGCCCTGGTGTCCACTTATGAGTGCAGTGCCAAGGCATTGCCAACATAGTCTTGGCTATGGTGTATACAGATCGGACACTTTTGACACATTTTTGAACTATTTACATTTATACAGCTATTGTTGCTATAAAAATACACTGATTACTGCGTAAATGTCACTGGCGGGCAGAGGGGTTAACACTAGGAGGCGATCAAGGCATTAAATGTGTTCCCTCATGTGTGTTTCTAACTGTGGGAGCAGGGGACTGACTGACGGAGGAGAGAGATCACTGTTCCTGATTAGTATTAACAATCGATCTGTCTCCTGTGAGAATGGGGGATTTGTGTGTTTTACATACTCTAATCCCCAGTCTGGCTCTCATGCCTGCAATCGTGGGTGGCTGCCGACCATGTGCAAGGGGTTCCCTGCCATGCAGCGGGTGCCTGCCTGCTATAGCTCTTAAAGAACCGACGTACCAGTACGGCAATTCGCAGGAACTAGCCGACCATCAGCAAATGGTTAATCTAGTCAGTCCACCACACACAGTTAGAAAGCATCCCCTGTGGACACATTTTTAGGCCCCTTTCACATGGACGGACCGTTCAGGTCCGCCTGTCCGTTTTGACGGTGGACCTGAACGGCAGGTCCAAACATCTCTATGGAGCGTCGGATGTCAGCAGAGACCTGTCCGCTGAAATCCGACCCGGTTTGATTCCGCTAAAAACAGACGTATGGGGGCACGTCCCCATCCGTCTATGGAGGATCGGATCGGGTGAAACGGTCCGTTTTTATCAGCTCCATAGGAGACAGCGGCGCCCGACAAGCCCCTCCCCGCTCAGTGAGCAGAGAGGAGCTTGTCATCCGTTGGCTCAGCGGAGATCTGCGGACAGATCTCCCGCTGAGCTGGCGGGAGCAAGCGGACTCCGTAGCGCCTTGTGTGGAAGGGGCCTAACCCTTCGATTGCCCCTGGTGTTTACCCCTTCGCTGCTAGTGTCAGTACAGTAAGGCCCCTTTCACATGGGGCATTGAAGGTGCGGTGGCAGTATAGCAGCTCGTTTTTTTTCTTTTCTTTTTAGCGCCGATATACTGTCGTATTTACAGTGATATTCGGCCGCTAGCAGTGCGGTATCAACCCCCGCTAACGGCCGTAAAAGGGGTTAATACCGCCCGCAATGCTCCTCTGCAGAGGCACATTGCCGGCGGCATTACCGCGGTTTCACATTGATTTCAATGGGAAGGAGCGGTATAGGAGTGGTAAACACCCCACTCCTATACCGCTCCAAAGATGCAGCTAGCAGGACTTTTGGAGCGTTCCTGCTAGCGCACTGCTTCAGTGTGAAAGCCTTCGGGCTTTCTCAATTTAAGACTACAGGGCACGATTTTTTCAGGCGGTATAGCGGCGCTATTTTTGGCGCTGTACCGCCTGAAAACGCCCCAGTGTGAAAGGGGCCTTACAGTGAAGATTTTTAGCACTGATCGCTGTGTTAGTGTCACTGGTTTCTAAAAAAAAAATCAAAAAATATCAGGTGTCGGATCTGTCCGCCGCAGTGTTGCTTTCGCACTAAAAAAAAATCGCTGATCGCCGCAATTTCTAATACCGGAGCGATTCTGCATCCACCTAGGTAAGTGTGATGGAGGAAAAAACCCTAAACTCATACTTCTTATTGGATTGGATTAAATACTTATAGAGCGCCAAATGCAAGTTGTGATACTCGCGTCTAAGCGCTTACCAACAAGCTAAAAAAAACAAAAAAAAACAGAAATATAAAAAGAAGGGGGGGGGGGTGTCGGGGCACAGCAAGCCTATCCCTACTCCCTGACAATGGACCGCAGCCTAGGATTAAGGCAGCGTCCTGCTAAGGGCTTGGAAGGGCAGGTCTCTATCTATAGGCTTGTGAAAACTGACATAATTTGCAGAGAAAAGTTCACTGAATGGAATACAAAAGTATCAGTGTGTTTTAATTTGTATCATTCAATATTCACACTGAACAAATGCTGTTTATAAACAATGATTCAGACAGCTGCAGTACCTTTACATAGCAGAGAGACTAGAGATGCTACACACCTCCTGTCTACAATGATGAGGTTCTTTGTGTGTGTGTGTGTGGTATGTCCAAAGCTTGGAACTAGTTAAACTGCTTCCCGACCAGCCGCCGCAGTTATACGGCGGCAGGTCGGCTCTGCTGGGCGAGATCACGTAGATCTACGTCCTCTCATCGTTCAGCCAATAGAGGCACGCCCGAACACCGCCGGGCACCCGCGATTGCTCGTTACATAGCGAGAACAGGGGAGAAATGACTTATCATCTGTTCATACAATGTATGAACAGCGATCTGTCATTTCCCCTAGTCAGTCCCACCCCCCCTACTGTTAGAACACACCCAGGGAGCATACTTAACCCCTTCCTCGACCCCTAGTGTTAACCCCTTCCCTGCCAGTGGCATTTTTCTAGTAATCAATGCATTTTTATAGCACTAATCAGGGCCGTCTTAATAGCATCATGGGCCCCTGGGCAAAGTAATGCTCTGGGGCCCCTACAATGATGACAGTGCAGGTAAACAGACATCAAGTAGGTAGGAGGCAGACTGCCTCCCCTGTGTATCTATCACTCTCAGTGCTACCATGAACTCCCTAATTACGGGGGCAGTGTGGGCTCAAGGACCAGCTGCTTTGGGCAAAGTGTAGGGGCCCCCAATGCAGCTAGGCCCCCTCTTATTAAGACAGCCCTGGGACTAATAGCTATAAAAATGCCAATGGTCCCAAAAATGTGTCAAGTGTTCAAAGTGTCCGCCATAATGTTGCAGAACAGATACAAATCGCTGTTCGCCGGCATTACTAGTAAAAAAAATAAAACAATAAACAAAAAAAATGCCATAAAGCTATCCCCTTTTTTGTAAACGCTATAACTTTTGCGCAAACCAATCAATAAATGCTTATTGCAATTTTTTTTTACGAAAGATAGGTAGAATACGTATCGGCCTAAAATGTGGGAAAAAATTTTTTTTATATATTTTTGGGGGATATTTATTACAGCAAAAAGTAAAAAATATTTTTTTCAAAATTGTCGCTCTATTTTTGTTTATAGCGCAAAAACTAAAAACCGCAGAGGTGATCAAATACCACCAAAAGAAATCTCTATTTGTAGGAAAAAAGGGATGTCTATTTTGTTTGGGAGCCACGCCACACGATCGAGCAATTGTCAGTAAAAGCAACTGAATCGCAAAAAGTGACCCGGTCATTGACTAGCAATATGGTCCTGGGCTTAAGTGGTTAAAGTGGCACTAAAGACTAAGGGAGCGTTTTTTAACATCTGTTTCTCATTGGGGAAATTTCTCTTCACTGTCACTTAGCCCAAAAAAAGTGTGAGGGAATCCCCGATTGTCACCAGAACTAATGTCCCCATTGGCAGATTTCCCCTCTATTCCCCTGTTCTGGTGACAACCTAAAGTTTGGGAATTTTATTTTCACTAGGGTTGTCCCGATACCGAGTATATGCGGGAGTACTTGTACTCGCGCAAATGCTCCCGATGCTTCTGCCGATACTTTTTTTTGTATTTATCAACATGTTCTGTGAAAATTCTTTGAGTTTTTTACTACTGCGTGACAAGCAAATAAAACATTTTTTATTCATTTTTCACTCATTTTTTTTCTTTTATAATGTCTTGAGTTAGAGTTCTTCATAATTCTAAAGAATAAAAAAAAAAACGCTGGCGCCGATGGGTTTTCTGCGTTTTTGGGCGTTTTTCGTCGGTTTGCATTTTTTTTCCCTGCAGAAAAACGGCACTTTGAACGCAAATTTCGGGCGTTCAGAAAAAAGACAATAAACTCCAAAGCTCACTGAAAAACGCCCAGGTGTGCATGGGCACATAGGCTAACATAGAGTTCAGTTTATGGGCTTTAACCACTTGGTAACCGCCCCATAGGGAAAGTACGTCCTATTTTTAAAGATGGATATCTCAGTAACGGCAGCAGCTGCTGCCACAACCAAGGTATCCATCTTTGCAGTGGGTGGTCCTGTACACGATAACGGCGGATTCGCCGCGAGATCGCCGTTATCGGTGGCGGGAGAGGGGACCCCCCTCCCGCCGCTTTTTAAGCAGTAAAAAAGGCAAAAAAAAGTGACTGTAAAAATGTCCATGGAAATGAAGCCTAATTATACTTTAAAGATGGCCAGTGAGTTGAAAGGAATTGTCATTATGCTTTGGGTGACGTCAGGGAAATTCCTCTTGTAACGCAACACAATACCATTGTGTTATACCGTGTTACAGAAGAATGCTCTTCCTGAGGGCTCTATAGCTGATCACAAGCTCTGGATATGGTCAGTTCATTTCTTGGCGTAGTGCTGAAGTGAATCTGTCACTGATATCCTGCAATTTCATCATTTGAACCCAACCAGGCGCTGCTGAGACGGTGCTATTTTAAAATGGTGTTGGGACAAATAAATGCCCTGTTTTAACCACTTGCCCACCGGGCTTGTTTTTCAGATTCGGTGTTTACGAGACTAAAACAGTTTTTTTTGCTAGAAAATTACTTAAACCCCCCAAACATTATATATATATTTTTTTCTAACACCCTAGAGAATAAAATGGCAGTCATTGCAATACTTTTTGTCACACCGTATTTGCGCAGCGGTCTTACAAGCGCACTTTTTTTGAAAAAAAAAACACTTTTTTGAATAAAAAAATAAGACAACAATAAATTTGACCCAATTTTTTTATATATTGTGAAAGATAATGTTACGCCGAGTAAAATGATACCCAACATGTCACACTTAAAAATTGCGCCCGCTCGTGGCATGGCGTCAAACTTTTACCCTTAAAAATCTCGATAGGCAACGTTTAAAAAATTCTACAGGTTGCATTTTTTGAGATACAGAGGAGGTCTAGGGCTAGAATTATTGCTCTCGCTCTAACGATCGCGGCGATACCTCACTTGTGTGGTTTGAACACCGTTTTCATATGCGGGCGCTACTCGCGTATGCGTTCGCTTCTGTGCACGAGCTCGTCGGGACGGGGCGTTTTACATTTTTTTTTTTTGTTTTCCTATTTATTTTTAATTAGTTTATAATTTTATACATCGAAATAAATAAAAAAAAAAATTATCACTTTTATTCCTATTACAAGGAATGTAAACATCCCTTGTAATAGAAAAAAGCATGACAGGTCCTCTTAAATATGAGATCTGGGGTCAAAAAGACCTCAGATCTCATATTTAGGCTTAAATGCAAAAAAAGAAAAAAAAAAATCTAATTTTTCAAATTTCAGAAAAAAAAAATGTTTCTTTAAGACGCTGGGCGGGACTGACGTTTTGACGTCGCTTCCGCCCAGCAGAGCTGTGGGGGCGATTTTTCCCTCACTCGTATCCCAACACAGCCAGCAAGAGGACCCGATCGCCTCCGCCGCTACCGACGGCTCCGGTAAGCGGCGGGAGGGGGGGGGCCCCTCTCCCGCCACCGATAACGGCGATCTTGCGGCGAATCCGCCGATGGGACCGCCATTATCGTGTACAGCACTGCCCACGGAAAAGATGGATATCTCGGTTGTGGCAGCAGCTGATATCCATCTTTAAAATCATGACGTATTTTTACTATGACACCGTGGGCAAGTGGTTAAAAAAGTCTGGTATTCAGTTGGATTAAATGTGATTCCTTTTATTGGCAATTCACCTCCTGACGTTTTCCTCGCTAGTCCTCATCTGGCTAACTTTTTGAATTTGATTGCCTTGTGTTTAAAAAAAAAAAAAGAATAGACTTGTCTGCATCAGTAATAATTGTAACTTAAAAAAAAGGGGTAGACTCGTAGTTACATAGTAGGTGAGGTTGAAAAAAAGGACAGCGGTGCAAATTTGTTTGTTTGTTGTATAGTCGCAACAATTTATGCAACACTTGCTATACATTCATATTAGTCCCTGCCTCACAGAGCTTAAAATCTAAGGTCCCTACCTCATATATAACGTGTGTGTGTGTGTATAGATATATCTATATCTGTGGAAATTGAAGATTCCTCGATTAATTGTTAATTCTTTTGATCAGGACTAGTGGTGCAACAGATCTTAAATGATCCGTGATCTGAATGGGTCACTGTAACGGTATGGCCTGGGGGAACCAGAGACTTTTAAAGGATGCATGGTACAACTGTGCCAGCTTCACCAATGAAGACAAAGAAAAATGGATAGCCGCACTCCAAAACCTGATGGGTGGTCTTTTATTCAATAGACAGCATGTACAAAAATAGGGTCACAGCAGTAGAAACAAGGAACAGCCGACGCGTTTCGCACTGGATCAGTGCTTATTCATGGCTTTTCTACTGCTGTGACCCTATTTTTGTACATGCTGTCTATTGAATAAAAGACCACCCATCAGGTTTTGGAGTGCGGCTATCCATTTTTCTTTGTCTTCATTTTGCTTAGTGCACCGCCAGCACCCTCGGTATCCTGCACCACCTGTAACCATTTAGTGATCCCACCTGGAGCGGTGACTCCTTTCTCTCTATAGCTTCACCAATGACTTGGGTCTAGGGTCATCCTATGTCCGAGAATGGCATAGGATGACTGAGAAATGATATCATGAATTACATGAGATGGGACATTAATGATAATTCATGTATTGCAGGATATCTTGAAATATTATAAGTTGTTCATTCGGAACTCAACAGGTTAATTGAAAGATGTTAAATTCCCTCCAACTCCCTGGCTGTAGTGAGGGGGCTTGCTGTGATTGCATTCCGATTGTCTATTGTAATAATTAAGTCTGTAAAGATCAGATGTCTAACTTTCAGGTGTAGTGGATTAGCATGTCAATTATGTTTACTAAAAGACTAGGTATTATGTAGCAGGTGAGAACAGCCTATCGCAGTCTGTCTAAGATGTGGATTGAGGGGAACTAATTGTGTGATGCTAATAGTGTTGTGTGTGAATACTATTGATAATAGATGTGGAATGTGACTTGTCATCTGTAGTAATTGACTCCTGCAGATTCGGAGTCAGGACGTCTGGGGAATGATCGGCTCATCTGAATGTCCTTATCTAAAAGGATGTGTATTGGAGAATCGTTAGCCCCCCATTGTGTGATGTTGTGAGTGGAGTGTGTCGTTGTCCCTTTTGATTACTGCAGCATGCTTTTTGGTGTATAAAAGATTGAGTTTTACCATTAAAAGTATTCATTAATTTGAACCAGAGAGAGAACAGAGCTGTGTGTCTCGTTATTTCTGGGGGAATTGATATGGATCGTGTCTGCTGGATTGTTGGAGTGTCGGATAAGCTGTCTTGGGTTGGTGGAATGGAAAATCGTAAACGGTGTTGACCGTTAGTCACCATATGCGGATCGGCACACCACATGATCTGCTGAGCTCCGCTGCTGCCTCGGCCATAGGAAAAGCCACGGCTTCGGCCTAGGTCCCAGAGCGGAGGCCATCTTGGTCCACCCGGCAGCAGCCTAGGTGAGCCTAGAGTGGCGTGCTGATGTCCTCACCCGGCCTCAACTGCTCGTGTTCAGCCGGCTTTTCTGGTAAGACTAAGCAAGCACTAATATTCCTATACAGTGGGGGGGTGGGGATGGGGACCATATTACAGTGGGGATCATATATGGTGGTGGTCCGAAAAATGTATGTGCGTTTTATAATTGAAATTAGTCAATCTTGTGCTGCTAATTTAAAATCTTATGTGGCGCTCTTATATTTATTTTAAAATGCATCCTTTAGTAGTTGCATTACTCTCCAAAGCACTGACCCGGCACAGGTAAGCAGAACAAGACTACTCTCAAAGTCAAAAAGCAAAATAGCTAGTGCCCTGAGATTTTGAAATGATGTTCTGATTGGATGGTTGAGATATTACCATCAAGAAGCTTAACTGGTGGCTGTGATGTAGAAGAGTTCCCACTGTCATCCTTTCATCACAGTTGCTGCTAAGACTTTTTTCCTTGTGTTTTGCTACTATTACAGTAAATTGGTACACCTCTCTTGTGCCATAGATCTGAAGTACTGATTTTCTAATCTGCATGTTCTTAGACAAAGTAGACATCGAAGACAGAAAGGAGCAGCAGACCAAAATCTGATAAAAATAAATCCAAGATAATGTTAATTTTTGGTAAAATAATTTAAAAACGGCCAATGCGTTTCTAGGGCGACACCGCTCCCCTTACATCAGGGCTCAACACACTTGGACAGCCTCAAATAAACGAGTACTTCCCAGATATTAGACGGTATTGAACACTCCCCCTGGAAGAACAACCTGACAGCAGTTGCTGAGCAGCAGTGGAGAGAAGAGATGATGATGAAGGGGAAGCAGTGCTGCCCCCCAAAATGTGACTTTATCAACAATCTTGGACTTTGTTTTGTTTTTTTGGTCTGGCACATCTTTCTGTATTTTGTCATATGTGGGGTGTCTAGCTCAATGGTAGATCAATTTTAGAGAAGTCCATGCAGATCTGTGTTAACCCAGCCTAGCCTATACACGATCATGAAAAGCGCAGTGACGTACGACGGCACTATAGGGGGGAAGTTCCATGCGGATGGCGTCGCCCTTGGGGCTGCTTTTGCTGAATTTGTGTTGGTAAAAGTTTAGTGAGAGACGATTTGTGCTTTTCAGTCTGTTATGCCGCGTACACACGGTCGTTTTTTGCGATGAAAAAAAACCGATGTTTTTTGTGAAGTAAAAAACAACGTTTTTGAAACGTCACTTTCAAAGACTATGTTGCATACACACCATCGTTTTTTTCACAAAAAACGAGGTTACGTTCACCACACTTTTCCATTGAAGCTCGCTTCATAACTAGCTTCTGGGCATGCGCGGGTTGAAAAACATTGTTTTAAACGACGTTTTTGCTACACACGGTGACTTTTTGTGAAACAAAAAACGACGTTTTGAAAAACAACACAAAAAATTCAAGCATGTTGGAATTTTTTTTGGGTCGTTTTTTTAAGACAAAAAACGACGTTTTGCCCACACACCATCAATTTAAATGACGTTTTAAAAAACAACGTTTTTTTTCATCGCAAAAAACGACCGTATGTACGCGGCATTACAGCGTGATGAATGTGCTATCTCTATTACGAGCGCTCCCGTCTCATAACTTGCTTCTGAGCATGCACGTTCTTTTTGTCACGTCGTTAAAGCCCACACACACACAACCATTTTTTACGACGTTAAAAACGACAACATGAAAAACGACGTGAAAATTTAGAGCATGTTCTAAATTTTTAATGCCTATTTTTAACGTCGTGAAAAATGCTCTGGAGCCCACACACACGATCGTTTATAAAAAATAAAATTCACATCGTGAAAAATGCCCGTGTGTACGCGGCATTAGGCCTCTTTCACACTGACACGTTTTTCAGGCGGTTTAGTGCTAAAAATAGTGCTGCTATACCGCCTCAAAAAATTGTGCCCTGCAGTCTTCAGTGTGAAAGCCCGAAGGCTTTCACACTGAAGCGGTGCGCTAGCAGGACCGCTCCAAAAGTCCTGCTAGCCGCATCTTTGGAGCGGTATAGGAACGGGTTGTTTACTGATCCTTCCAATTGAAATCGATGGCAAACCGCAGTAATACCGCCGGCAATGCGCCTCTGCAGAGGCGCGTTGCCAGCGGTATTAACCCTTTTTTGGCCGTTAGCAGGGGTTAAAACGCTCCACTAGCGGCCGACTATTGCGGTAAATACGATGGTATAGCGGCGCTAAAAATCGCGCCCCTATACCGCCACTGCCCCGTGTGAAAGGGGCCCAAGACACCCTCCAGTCCCTTGGACTCACTAGTTATCTCGGCTTTCTCAGTCTCCCCAAACTTATGCAGCTGTCCTGACCCTCCCAGTCCTGTGGGCAAAGAATCCCCCCAAGATAGGGGTACTGTTTCTTGGCAGGAACATAGGTTTCTTCTGACAGGTCTTTCTTCCCGAATAGGAGTCTTGAGTTATGGTCAGGCCTGGCTTATAATGCAGTTTGCACACCTGTGCACTCCCACCCTGCGGGTCTCTAGCAAGACCTGGACACAGGATTAAAGGCTTTGTTCCGCCCAAGACACCTTGTAGCCTTCAAGCTCCAAGATGTGATCTGGGATTACAAGCCCCGAGAAAACTGAAAATGCTCCCACACTTTGCATTAGTACAAACCTTGTGTCATTCCTATATCCATAGTGACAGGGCCTGGCACTCTCACAATTATGAGTTATGCTGCTGTTGGGTGTCTATCGAGGATAGCCTTGTTGTATGGGAGTCGCCTGTCAGCGTTTGATTTTCTTTGAAGTTTTCCTTCATCTGACTACTCCTGCAAGTCTAAAGATTCCAACGCCCCTCTGAGTATGCTGTTCTGGAGTCGGTGACAACCAGGCTGCTAGGAAGGAAGTGCCCAATGGCAGACTCCATGTTTTATCTCCCTTTTTTAGATTTCTATTTTAAGGCAATTGCCTAGAGATCACTGATCATTAGGCAATCCATCGTGTATTTTATTGTATGCAGCAGTTTTCCCATACTTTTTTTTTTTTTTGTTTTTTTTTATTGTGTATTCTTTATTTACAATTTTAAATACAATACAGTCAGAAAAATATAAAACAAAAAGGATTACAGATACACTAGTACAGTGATGGCGAACCTTGGCAGCCCAGATGTTTTGGAACTACATTTCCCATGATGCTCTTGTACTCTGCAGTGTAGTGGAACATCATGGGAGTGTCGTGCTTGCCCCCTACCTTGGATTACAGGAGAGTCAGGACCCTCTTTATGTTGCAGATAAAGGAGCTGTGTGTTAGTGGGCGTCCTGACCTTCCTGTACCCCAAGGGAGGGGCGAGCACGGCACTCCACACCAGGGAGAAAGCCTTGCATTACTGTGTGGAGTTACAGACAAAAGAACAGGAAGTGAGGATTTCTCAGAAGAAATAAGGACATTTAAAAGCAAAATGGAAGGATGAGGTAAGTGAAGGAGGACTGCACTAAGGTAAAGGAAGCTATTTAGGGGGAAAATTGTACCTTTACAACCCCTTTAAAGTGGATGTAAACCCCCCAAAAAAATAAACAATTTTTATGTCACAATGTACAGTATAAGATTTCCTATCATCTGTGCCCAGTCTTGCCACACAGGTAATCCAACGCTGAGAAATCCTCTTTTAATGTTCAGTGAAAATGAACAGCCTTCCAGATAAAAACCTGTCTAAATAAAGTCCGTTTTCTCTCTCCTTGCTTTGAGTCACAGGTTATTTACATATCTAGCTTGTACATGTTTATCATATGTTATGTTTATCATAACATGAGGTATAAAAAGTGAGAAATCCACCCCTCCCCCACATAACACATCCTGGTAATATACAATGAACTTTGGATCACCTCATGTTATGATTAACATAACATAACATATGATAAACATGTCCAAGCTAGATATGTAAATAACCTGTCACTGAAAGCAAAAACAGAGAAACAGACTTTATAATTTGGCAAATTTTTATCTGGAATTCTGTCAATTTGCACTGAACATTAAAAAAGGATTACTCAGTGCTGGATTAACTCTGAGGCAAGAGTGGGCACAGATGATAGGAAATCTTATACTCTACATTGTGACATCAAAAAAAAATAAAAAAACATTTTTGGGTTTACATCCACTTTAAGTTATTAAATATTATTATTAAATATTGAGAATCTAAAAGACATAGTAGTTTTGTGCATGCTTCCAGGCTTGGTGTGATCCCCAGATCGTGTTCCTATTGGTCCAGGTAGGTACGGGTGACAGAGGCACCTGTGAGAAGCCATTGGTAGGTAGTAGAGAGGAGATGTTTGATTGGACCCTCCCCCTGACATTCATCTTCCCGTACTTTGAGGCTTGAGGAGGAACCTGATCTTATTTCTGTGTTTCAGACACCAAACTATTCTAGGTAGGCATATATATACAAGGCTGATATCACACCGAGGTTTTCACTTCTGGAAATGGTACATTTCTTCTGTGTTTAGTTGCAGTAAAGCTCTAATTATCGTGTCCTCCTCTCTCTGACTTCTTGGGAATCAGTATGTGTGGGAACGTAAGAAATACCATTGAGTGTTCCTTGCCGAGTGGGAGGTATAAAACCTTCGGTGTCTTCCTTTGCTTACATTATATATTTCTCCATAGAACGGCGTCTAATGTCAATTAGTGAACCAGTTTAAACATGTTCTGGAGCCGTCTGCATCTCTGCTAGCTTTGCTGGGACTCCTGCAATCTTCCATTTGTGTTGTTGTTGGGAATATTCTGCTGTGTACTGTATGTGCCGTGTATATTGTACATTCATTTGGTAGCTTAGAAACCGATAGAGGAAGTTCTGTTCTGTTCCATCTGCAGGGAGCAAACAGTGAGAAGTTCATACAGAAACCAATATGACTGGGACATGTATAATCTGTTTTTATTAAGAAAAGAAAAAGGAACATGCATACACAAACAAAAGTGATGTGCACATTGAACATGGTCTGCAAACAACATACAAAATAGTACAGTGCAAAAGTACAACAGAGCAACTTAAGGACAAGGTGCCATTGGGACAGCTTTTTACTTAAAGTGGATGTAAACCTGAAATGTTTTATTTTTTTGATGTCACAATGCACAGTGTAAGATTTTCTATCATCTGTGCCCAGTCTCGCCACACAGTTAATCCAGCTCTGAGCAATCCTCTTTTTATTTTTCAGTGAAATAAAACGGACTTACAGAGAAAAACCTTAGTCCGTTCCGCCCCCTTGCTGTGAGTGACAGGTTATTTACATATCTCATGCACTAGCCTGGAAACAGGCATTATTTTTTTAATTCCCTCCCCCACTCCTTTTCTGAAGTCATGTGGTTACTTTTCTGGATTTTGACTGGATGTTGGTGATCATAGCAGAATTTAGTGTAAGGAATACACAGAAAAAATGCATGTTGACAAGGGGGGTGTAGAGGTGTGCGGGGAGTCTACTGACATCACGACTCCATCCACCGAGCTCCAGACAACAGACCCACCCACAGAATCTGTAGTTTTTTAGTTCTTATAACAGACAGAGGGGAGACATTTGACAGGTAAGGATACATACAGGAGGCATCTATAGCCTTATAGATCAGCACTATGGCAGTAGTTTAGAAAGGATGAGAGTGGCTTTACATCCACTTAAATCTGCTTTTTATTTTATTTATCTTTCCAATTTGATAGCCTTGATTTCCTCCTGTATACACCAATCAGCCATAACTTTATGACCACTAACAGGTAAAGTGAATAACATTGATTTTCATGTTACAATGGCATCTGAAAGAGAAGGTGATATATTGGGCAGAAAATAAAGTTGACGTTGAAAGCAGAAAAAATGGGCTTAGTACAGCATTTCAGTGCAGCTAATTGCTTTATTTTTAAAAAACAGAAGTAAATATTTTTGCCCTGGAAATTGGGTGGGAAGTCATCAATCTTCGCTGCGACGCTAATTTTTTAAAGGCGATTTTTTTTTTTTTTTCCTCCTCCAAGGTATGGCTTTTTTTCTTGGTTACATTGGTCCAGCTTGGATCCAGTGTAAGCATGTATGTGTGGGAACCCTCTGTTAGCGACTGCCTCTGTGATTTCCCGCACTCTCCGCTAGCTTTCATCTCCCACACTGAGCTGCTTACTGAACACAGGAGGTCGCTTACTCGGCATACTCACTCGCTCACTCACAGAGCACCTTGCATTTTATCAATAATGCACCACGCCATTCTACCTCATCCAATGAGGACACTCTATATCTTGTCGACGAATTAATCCAACCATTTTGCCTCGTCCAATAAGAGAAGACTGCGCTAATTGAGAAAATGGAAAGTGTTATCCCAATGGCACTCGTGCTAAGCAAGCAACCTCCTTTTTTCAGTAAGCAGCATGCCGGTTACTCTAACGCAGTGGTCTCCAAACTGCGGCCCTTTGCTTGATTTTATATGGCCCTTGGGGCACTATTTAATTCACGGACACCAATAATGGGGCACAATTCCTACCAATAACACCAACTACGGCGCCCAATGATGAGGCACAATTCCTACCAATGATGGGAAATTATTCCTACCAATAACACCAACTATGGGGCCCAGTGATGAGGCACAATTCCTACCAATGATGGGATATGATTCCTACGAAAAACACTAACTATGGGGCCCAGTGATGAGGCACAATTCCTACCAATGATGGGAAATGATTCCTACCAATGGCACCAACTATGGGGCCCAATGATTGGGCACAATTCCTACCTATGACACCAATTACAGGGCCCAATGATACCAATAATGGGGCACAATTCCTTCCAATGACACCAGCTACGAGGCCCAAGGATACCAATGATGGGGTATTGTTTACTTCACCTGATGCTGGGACATTTTCTATTCCTGATAGCCTCAGTCCGGCCCCCCTAAAGTCTGAAGGACAGTAAACTGGCCCTTTGTTTAGAAAGTTTGGATACCCCTCCTCTAAAGCATTGCTTGTTTTTTGTTTTTTTTTAGTCCCTTACCGCCTCTTCTGGAGTCCCCTGCTGACGCTCTTGGATGCTCCTCCTTCTGTGTATGCTGCCATAGCAAGCCTTTATACTACCACCCAATCAGCTGGCCTATCTCTCCTCGCGCAGATTTTCAGATTTTTCAATGATAGGCAGTGCTGGGGCGGAATTTTTCTTGATGGTAAAACGAACCTCCTTCCAAATCTTTATCTGCTATTCATTTTGAACGCTTGCGGGGCATGTTTAGTGAATTGAAGGGCGGCCTTTTCTATAGTAGATAAAGATTTCTTTAGCAGATTTATTTGGCCTTTGCTAAAAATTCCATCCCCAGCACTGCCCATCATATCATGTAAATATCCGCCCCTCTCTTACATGAACATGCCTTGGCCATGCTAGACAACAGCTGATGGTAAACTCAGCTGTGCTGAGGCTCCGCTGTGCGCATGTGCAGTTCCAGACAAGCATTTTTTGATAGGGAACATTTTGTCGACAGGACACAGGCCCGTTGTGTGACTGTGAGTGCACCAGCCTTGCAGTGAGCCCGGCAGCTTGTCGGTTTAGGGAGTGAGTATCAAGCTGCAGCCGAAGACACTGGCTACACTGCGGGACAGCGTGAAAATATTACAATATCTGCAACATCGCTATTTTAATGAGTATAATGCTCCATACAAACTGTCCAAAGAGGCAGTGGTGATCGGGTCCTTCACATTGCTGGGTATGGATATGAGTGAGGGGAAGATGGCCCCCACCTGTCTCCATACCGTAGATTGGCAGAAGCAATGTAAAAACGTCACTTCTGCCCATACCTCTTAAAGGGCCATTTTTTTTTTTTTTTTTGGCATTTAAGCCCAAATATGAGATCTGAGGTCTTTTTGACCCCAGATCTCAAAATTGAGGACCTGTCATGCTTTTTTTCTATTTCAAGGGATGTATACATTCCTTGTAATAGGAATAAATGTGACCCATTTTTTTTTTTTTTTTTTTTTAGGTTTTAAAATCAATAAAACAAAGTTAAATAAGAAAAAAAATAAACATTTTTTTTTTAAGCCCCCTGTCCCGACGAGCTCATGCGCAGAAGCGAGCGCATACGTGAGCAGTGCCTGCATATGAAAACGGTGTTCCAACCACACATGTGAGGTATAGCCGCGATTATTGGAGCGAGAGCAATAATTCTAGCCCTAGACCTCCTCTGTAACTCAAAATAAGTAACCTGTAGAATTTTTTTTTAAACGTAGCCTATGGAGATTTTTAAGGGTAAAAGTTTGTGCCATTCCACGAGTGGGCGCAATTTTGAAGCGTGACATGTTGGGTATCAATTTACTCAGCGTAGCAACGTGTTTTATTTATTTTTTCGGAAAAAAAGTGCACTTGTAAGACCCCTGCGCAAATACGGTGTGACAAAGTATTGCAACGACTGCCATTTTATTCTCTAGGGCAGGGGTCTCCAAACTTTTCATACAAAGGGCCACTTTATTGTCCTTCAGACTTTAGGAGGGCCGGATTGTGGCCAAAAGAGGCAGAAAATGTCACAAACCCAGCATCGGTGAGAATAAATATGGCCTTTAGGGTTGGTGGTCAAATGGAAGAGGAATATTCCCCTTAATAGTAGGAGGAATAGTATCCCATCATATCTGTGGAATATATAGTGCCCCATTGTTGGTGACAATGGGAGGAATAGTGCCTCATATCAGTGGAAGGAATTGTGCCCCAAGGGCCGGATTATGGCTGGCAAAGGGCCACATTTGGCCCTCGGGCCGCAGTTTGGAGACCCCTGCTCTAGGGTGTAAATAGAAAAAACATTACACATTTTTTTTATTTATTTTTTATCAAAAAAATATTTTTCAACCTGTAAACACTGAGAGCCGGTTCACACTGGGGCAACTCTGCCTGACGAGTCGCGCCCCATTCTATGCAATGGAACCGTTCTAATAGGAGCAATGCAAGTCACTCCGACTTAGAAAAAGGTTCCTGTACAACTTCGGGGGCGGTTCGGGCGACCTGCATTGACTTCTATACAGAAGTCATTTTGCTGGTCGCCTCTGAAGTCATGCCGTGGAAGTGTGAACCGGCTCTGAGTCTGGAAAACGGGCCCGGGGTCGAAGTGGTTAATGCATAGAAATTAAGATAAAAAACACACAAAAAAAAAAAAATAACTTTTGCCTTTTAGAACCAGTTTAAGTATCATCTTAAGTGTTACTAAAACCTATTCCACAGAAACCACTTGGTAAATTTAGTGGCACTCTAGTGTGTGAATTTCATATTGTAAGTCAGTTTTGAAGTATGTGGAAGCTGCTGACAGTGTGGCGCTCTGATCTATATATTATAAGGGAAGACACGTCTGATGACACGGCACATTTCATCGGTCTGTTTTTATATTTTTGATATGGTCAGCCTCATCATTCTGCTGTCCTGTTGATGAGTCACTTGGGATATAAGCTGGAATGTTTCAGAAATATGGAGTTTGCTCAGCAGTTTGAGTGATAAAAAAAAAAAAAAACTGAAGGAAATTAGTAAATAAAATAAAAAAATAGTTCTTCTCTCTAAGGTCTACAAATATTTTTCCTTTTTTTTTTTTGTATTTTTTTCTGCTGTGTAAAGACCTGAAATCTTGACAGTTAGTTAGTTGCCTCATACCACTTGGTGAAAAACATTTAAGGATAGAAGTGTGGCAGCTGTCCTTGCAGAGATTTTGTTTTGTTTTTTTGGTGGAAGTTCAAAGCAGTTATCCTTTATACTCATTTATTTTTTTAGTAAGAAAGAAGATTCCTGACTTCTTTCTTTTTTTCCTTTTCTTTCTTTCTCATTCACCTTGAAAAACAAGTGTGCATTACATAAACCAAATTTATGTCTAGAGAAGGTTGTAGAGAAAAAGTTGTGGCGTCTATCTCATCAAGGTGGGTGGGAGATTGCCCGACAAATGGGGAGGCACTGCGCAGTGCGCACCCGGCTGTGAAGCCGCAAGCGGTCACAGCCAGGGGCCCAAACTTGCAACGCTGATGCCGCAGAGAGGCAAGGGTTCAGACGGCCACACCGCTGGACCGTAGGTGGGTGTGTATTAGAAGTCAGCAGCTACATTTTCTTTATCGTACATCACAGGACACAGAGCAGCCATAATGGGGGCACTCAACAGGAGGGTGGGGCTAAGAGCACTGATGAGGGACTCGAGAAGAGGGGGATCTGGGTGAATATAGTGAATATATCCTAATAGGCTTGGTACTAGAGTGCAACCATTAACCACACAATTCCATCTCTGAAAGCATGCAAAATCCAAAATAAATTAGTCATATTCTTATGATGATCCGTGTTGGTCACAGTATATTTTGGGATGGGGGGGTCACAGTATATTTTGGGATGGGGGGGTCACAGTATATTTTGGGATGGGGGGGTCACAGTATATTTTGGGATAGGGGGGGTCACAGTATTTTTTGGGATGGGGGGTCACAGTATATTTTCGGATAGGTGGTCTATTATCTGATTTAATCGAAACAATAATCGGCCAACTAATCGAATATGAAAATAATCATTAGTTGCAGCCCTATAAATTGGAGAATGCTCGAGTCCTTCAAACTGAATTGACCGTTCCTGCACAATAGCGTCCAAGACCCTCAGGGGCGCTTTAGGAATGATATATTCACTGCTCCTACAACGCCTCAAAGATGTTGCTGGCAGGACTTTTTTTTTTTTGTAGCGTCCTGCCAGCGCAGCGCTCCAGCGTGGAAGCCCTCGGAACTTTCACACTGGAGGTAAAGGAGCAGCTCTTTCAGGGCGCTTTGCAGGCACTATTTTTAGCGCAAAAGCACCTCGGTGTGAAAGCCGCCTTAGGGAAGTAAAAGTGTGTGCAGGAACAGGTCGGTGTTTAGTAACTGCTTTGGTCAGATTTACTACTTCATAGACACGTCTGGTGTAATATGTAAACCACAGACATGTGCTCTGTTTTTATATCTTGTACATCTGAAAACCTCACAAGATGCCAGTTCCTTGTGGAAGAGATTTGTGTTTTTATAGGTTTAGTGGCCATTTAATCTCGGCCCGCCCCTTTTTTTGGAATTTGCAGAAAATGAGCACAAATAGTTTTTGAGCCGCACACAGAGTATTCTTTGTGAGTTCCTACAAGAAGAAGGCATTGCCAGCTCCGCAGAGAGGATCTCGTAGGAAGATTTCTTCTTCTGGTAGGGGAAAGACACACATTACAAAACACGTCTTTATTGTAGTGTGCCGCTCTGTGTGTAGACATGCGAGATTCTTTTTATGATTGTAGACAGATTATTGAACAAACATGAATTGGTTTTAAAAAAAAATCCAGTGACTTAGTTTGGTTTTAACCACTTGCTTACTGGGCACTTACACCCCCCTCCTGCCCAGGTGAAATTTCAGCTTCCGGCACTGCGTCGCTTTAACTGACAATTGCGCGGTCGTGCGACGTGGCTCCCAAACAAAATTTACGTCCTTTTTTCCCCACAAGTAGAGCTTTCTTTTGGTGGTATTTGATCGCCTGTGCGATTTTTATTTTTTGCGCTATAAACAAAAAAGAGCGACAATTTTGAAGAAAAATACAATATTTTTTACTTGTTGCTATAATAAATATCCCAATTAAAAAAAAAAACACATTTTTTTTTCTCAGTTTAGGGCGATACGTATTCTTCTACATATTTTTGGTAAAAAAAAAAAAAAAAAAAAATCGCAATAAGCGACTGGTTTGCGCAAAAGTCATAGCGCTTACAAAATAGGGGAGAGAATTATTATTTTTTATTATTTTTTTTTTACTAGAAATGGCGGCGATCTGCGATTTTTATTGTTACTGCGACGTTTATGGCGGACACATCGGACACTTTTGACACATTTTTGGCGCCATTCACATTTATACTGCGATCAGTGCTATAAATATGCACTAATTACAGTATAAATGTGACTGGCATTGAAGGGGTTAACACTAGGGGGTGAGGAAGGGGTTAAATGTGTATGCTAGGTGTGTTCTAACTGTAGGGGGAGGGGGGGGTGACTGGGGGGGTGACCGATCTGTGTCCCTATGTAGGAAGGAACACAGATCGGGCTCCTCCCTTCCAGAGACAGGACATTGTCTCTGTGTCAGCCGGCAATGAGAGATGATCTATGAGAGATCATCTCTCATTCGCCCACAGATCGCATTGCAAACGGCCGCTCTGATTGGCCGTTTGCCGCGATCTGTGATTGGCCGTGTCCAAGGGACACGGACAACACAGGGCTTCCCCGCAGCGCGCTGTACAGCGCGCGCTGGGAACGCCAGAAAGACATGCCGTCAAATGACGGCATGTTGGATATTGAGGTCCGCGCTGTTGCCGTCATCCGACGGTAGCGCGGGCCTCAAGTGGTTAATGTTCCCCTTGACTCTTATGTAAGCTTGTATAACAGGCCGTCAGAATATTGTTCACTGGAATGGATATTGTAGTGTCAGTGCTGAAAGCCGTATGACTTATTGTAAAGCAGTATTAAACCCAAAAGCAAACCTTTTATTATATTGCAGCTTACCAATTCTTAGGTGTGATGGCTGCATTTATTTTCTTTTATAGGCTTTCCATCTTTTGTCATCTGGTGAGCTGGCCAGTAGGTTTATTGGTTTTCAAAAGGGCCATCTCTCTGGCAGATGTATCAGTTACAGCATGGGTCTTCAAACTACGGCCCTCCAGTTGTTCAGGAACTACAATTCCCATCATGCCTAGTCATGTCTAGTCACAGACCACCTAGGCTTTGAGGAAGGGGGTACGCCCCAGAAACGCGTCAGCCATATTGGTGTCAAGGGTCGGATTGGCAGGTGCCGTGAGGTCCAGTTTTAGCTGTTTTTAAATGCGCTTACTTCTGAATGTTTGTAAGTAGGACCATTGCTTTTTATTTCATGTTTATTAAAAAAAAATTAAGTGGTAATGCACAAGGTCGGTGCGCCCTTTCTTTTCTTTTTCATTTTAGTCATGTCTGTGAATGTCAGAGTTTTACAATGCCTCATGGGATGTGTAGTTCCACAACAGCTGGAGGGCCGTAGTTTGAGGATCCCTGAGTTACAGGAAAGTGACAAACCATTCAACACTGGCAGGGGTGTTTTACAATTATCAGCTTTTATTTGTAAAACCTTTATCCCAAAAGGGGGAAAAAAATAGTTTGTTGTAACTACTTATAAAGTATTAGCTGTTTTGGATTTAATTCGTTAGTACCGTATACACTCGAGTATAAGCCGAGTTTTCAGCCCTATTTTTTGGCTGAAAATGACCCCCTCGGCTTATACACGAGTCAGTACCTTGCCCATTGCAGAATCCGATCTGTGTACCCGAGTCTGTGACATAGACGGCGGCCGTGCAGTTTGAAAAAATCACGCTCCTCCTTGTGCTGTTCCGTGATAGGCGGAACACACGGTTTTCCAGAAAACGCTGTGTTCAGGGTTCCGCCTATCACAATCGCCCTCTCACGAACGAGAGGGCGATCGTGATAGGCTGAACACAGTGTTTTCTGGGAAACCGTGTGTTCCGCCTATCACGGAACAGCACAAGGAGAAGCGCACTTTTTTTTTGTTTAAACTGCACAGCTGCCATCTATGTCACAGACTCGGGTACACAGATCGGATTCTGCAATGGGGCACGGTGAGGTCGGGCTGCAAATGGGCATTGTTGACCCTCTTTTCTGCTTACAGTAGCTGCTACACTCTCACCCTAGGTTTATACTCGTCAATAAGTTTTGTGGTAAAATTAGGTCCTTTGCTTATACTAGAGTGTATATACAGTATATTTAAAGTGGTTGTAAATCTCAGACATGAAATATGAACAAATCCTATCACTCTATAGTGTGTACTTGTGTCAGTTAAAGCGGAGGTCCACCCTAAAAAAATTAAAATAGCCAAAAAAGCCTGCAAAAGTATTTTTTTATACTTGCCAGAAATGGCTGTTTCTATGCAAATTGTCCTAATCTAACGCTTCCTCTTCTGTGGTGGTCTTATTTCTTCTCCTCCTCGCGCTGTCTCCTGGGAAATGGGGAGCGGTGTCTTCTGGGACCTTGGATATGTCCCAGGAGACAGCCGCCTAGTCACATAGCGCTGCGTGACTCGCGCGTTCGCAGTAGGAAACGGGCAGTGAAGCAGCAAGGCTTCGCTGCCTGTTTCCCTTGGTGAGGATGTCGGGGCCGGGACCCGGTCTGAAGGACGGATCGGCCTCGGACGGCCGACATCACAGGCAACCTGGAGATATAAGTGTGCTTAAAAAATAAGTCAGCAGTTACAAACACTGTAGCTGCTGACTTATTTTTTAACCGTCGGTCCTGTGCTTTAAGAGCATTGAAGGAGTTGTATAGTCTTGAGTTTTCTCACCGTAATGCATTCTGTGGGTTGGGGTGAAAAACCTTCTGTGCTGCAGCTTCCCCCCCAAGAGCCCACCTTTTTATTACCTGTAGCCAGTAGTTCCAGCCCTTTTCTCGGGTCCTCATTGGATAGATAGATATTGGCAGGAGCCATTGGCTCCTGCTGCTGTCAATCAAATCCAGTGACACGGGGGCGAGTCCCCCTGTATGTCAATGGATGCAGCAGTAGGATTTGGGAGCCCGTCCCCACGCTTACCCCCCTTGGAATTACAATTGTTTCCGTACAATAGCCATTTATCAATCACCTAGTATAAAGTTGTGACATAGTGTATTCAATGTACAGTGTACACCAAAAGGCTTAAAGGGGTTGTAAAGGTTTTTTTTTTTTTCTTCTTCTAAATAGGTTCCTTTAACCACTTAAGGACTGCCGCATGTACATTTACGTCGGCACAATGGCACCGACAGGCACATCAACGTATATATACGTTGGTGCCTTGAGGTGGGTCGGGGTCCAATCGGGACCCCCCCGGTACATGCGGCAGTCGGCGCGGCTGTGAGGTATTTTTGACCCCAGATCTCATATTTAAGAGGACCTGTCATGCTTTTTTCTATTACAAGGGATGTTTACATTCCTTGTAATAGGAATAAAAGTGATCATTTTTTTTTTTTTTAATTTCAGTGTAAAAAATTAAAAACTAAATTAAAATAAATAAGAAAACAAATTTTTTTTTTTTTTAAACGCCCTATCCCGACGAGCTCGCGCGCAGAAGCGAACGCATACGCGAGTAGCGCCTTCATATGAAAACGGTGTTCGCCACGATCGTTAGAGCGAGAGCAATAATTCTAGCCCTAGACCTCCTCTGTATCTCAAAAAATGCAACCTGTAGAATTTTTTAAACGTCGCCTATCGAGATTTTTAAGGGTAAAAGTTTGACGCCATGCCACGAGCGGGCGCAATTTTTAAGCGTGACATGTTGGGTATCATTTTATTTGGCGTAACATTATCTTTCACAATATATAAAAAAATTGGGCCAAATTTATTGTTGTCTTATTTTTTAATTCAAGAAAGTGATTTTTTTTCCAAAAAAAGTGCGCTTGTAAGACCGCTGCGCAAATACGGTGTGAGAAAAAGTATTGCAATGACTGCCATTTTATTCTCTAGGGCAGGGGTCCTCAAACTACGGCCCTCCAGCTGTTCAGGAACTACATTTCCCATCATGCTTAGTCATGTCTGTGAATGTCAGAGTTTTGCAATGCCTCATGGGATGTGTAAGTTCCACAACAGCTGGAGGGCCGTAGTTTGAGGATCCCTGCTCTAGGGTGTTAGAAAAAAATATATAATGTTTGGGGGTTTTAAGTAATTTTCTAGCAAAGAAAACTGTTTTAGTCTCGTAAACACCGAATCTGAAAAACAGGCTGGGGGCTCAAGTGGTTAAGCTAGTGCATTGTTGGTTCACTTACTTTTTCCTTTAATTTCCCTTCTAAATGTGTTTTTTTTTTTTTCTGAATTTCTCACTTCCTGTTGCTCCTCAGTAAGCTTGCCCACATCATCCGAGCCGTTCTGGCTGTGGGTTAGTTGGCGTGCTCACAGAAGAAGTGGTGGGGGTGATGGCGCTGTCACTGATATGTTGTTTGCTGGGCCAGTAACCGAACCCAAATGGGTAAGTATAGGCTTCAATGGGACAACATTCCCCAAAAAGTACACATGCATGCAAAACACCGCGCAGGCAAAAAGATAATAGTAATAATGGATGTGTGTAAAACCTGGTGGTAGTGCCTATATAAACCACCGGGGGTGTAATAATATGATATACAGCTGTAGCAGGTTGAGCTATCCGTGCTAAATGCTAATATGAAGTTTACAGTAAATACACAAGATATATATACACATCATCCTAAATGGTACAAAGAAAAAAACATATAATATAAATTAAAAGTCCATATAGTATAAAGCAGGTGACATGGGTGGTAAAGGTGCTCCTATATGAATGGATGGTAGACAGTATAGCCAGTGACTTTCGCAGTGGGTCCGGTGTGCCCCCTTGTGGATCCCCACTCACCAGAAGCACTCACCCCTGCTGGGGTAAAATGCGTATTAATCAGCGTGTTGCTCCAAACTGCCGTGTGTCCTTTCCTTGGGTTGCGCCAATCCTTGGTAGGTCACCTGGACTCCTGCAGTGTGTCCTTAGTATGTGTGCTTGGTAGTATGAGGTTCAGTGGATATTCTAATCTCCTGTGTCCATGTGTGCATTAGAGGTGACCTTTCGGTTACTGGCCCAGCAAACAACATATCAGTGACAGCGCCATCACCCCCACCACTTCTTCTGTTTTCTCATATACCCCCTTTGGGGAGTTATATTTAGGGGGGGCTGCAGTCACACATCTTTATTAGTCCTATTACCCTCCATCAGACTATCTTAAGCGCAGCTGTTCCTCTTTACACTAGTTGGCGTGCTCGCCCCCTCCCTTGGGATTACATCCCTGTGTTCACAGTGTCTCCCCCCAAGGATGTAGTCATTTATCGGCATTTATCTTGTGCATCGCTAGGGATTTGAAGTAAGATTTGTGGGGATTGAGGTGTGGTCTAAAGTAACTTGTACTGGGGTAAAGGCAGGGAGACCTTGTCCTGATGCTCGGCTGCCGAGATCGGGGAAATGTCTCCCTGGCTGTGGTTAGTGCAGCACCGTGCAGACTTCCTGGCGGACTCTGCATGTGGAGTGTGCAAACACGCCAGGGCTCATCCCTAATCATGACCTATGATATTGTGACGTCAACTTCTGACCAGAATGTTTGGATCAGTGTGCATTCATGATTGTGAAGGAGCGAGCCCACAGCATTTTGGAGTAAGGTCGGCATGCTACGGAGATTCTTTGTGGTTGGGTGTGTAAAGATTTCATCTGCTAGTATCAAATATTTAGCTGACTTATGGCTTTTTTTTGTTTAGCAGGTCCGCTGGTCCTTAGAACACCCCAAAATGGTGAAGCCGGAAATCCACACCCTCGCCCGCCACCTTAAGCAGGAGAAGCTGTATGTGAACTCAGAAAAACAGCTGATCCAGCGGCTGAATAATGATGTTTTAAAAACTGCAGAGAGGCTCTACAGAACGTCTTGGATTTCAAAACAGCAAAGGATTAACTTGGATAGACTCATTATAACGAGGTAACGCGACAAGTACATTTCAGTAACTTTTAATGTTCTGCATGATATCTGAGGTTTTACAATATATGCCTATAGTATCCTTTGCCATAAATGGTGTACATTACATTTTTGTCATTTGAGTTGTAGTCAAGTGACATTTCTTAGCTTTACACGATGTCCTCATGCTGCTGCAGGCAATAGGAAGCATTTTTCCTTTTTCCTCTCCCCGGTGATCAGTAATTCACACCTCCCTTGAAGTCTATAACATGTAGAGAGCATCCTGCCACACAGATGTAGTTCCCAGGAGGGGCGAGCACGTCACTGACCACCACCACCGCAGTAAAGCCTCCCTTCATGGTGGTGAGTAACAATCAGACAAGCAGGAAGTAAACAGAACAGAGAAGAAATAGAGCAACTTTTGAGCAAAACGAACAATGAGGAAGTGAAGAGGCATGTCTGCAGGTAAAGGATGCTTATTATGAAAAAAAAATCCTTTACAACCCCTTTTAATACAGCCTTTTTTTTTTTTTTTTTTATGGTTACAAATCAGTTTAAAAAAAACTTGACACCTTCCCTGCCCTTTCACCCAACAGGGTGTATATGTTTAAGTACATATATAGGCTGGTGAGGCTTGATGTACAAATACAGTACTCTTGCATAAAAGTCACAGCATAACCGATTCTCCTTTTAATAAGTATACAGTACTGTATAAGCCGACCCGAATATAAGCCGAGGCACCTAATTTTACCACAAAAAACTGGGAAAACGTATTGACTCGAGTATAAGCCTAGGGTGTCCATCTGCATGCCTCACTGTGTCCATGACTAGACTTAAGTTTAACATGGGAGTCTATAGAAGGGGTGCCCGGCTTTGAAAAATCCGTGCTCCCCGGCCGTAGGTCCCCCAAACAGCAAACTTTGCACACTTGTAGAGGAGAACTGGGGCTACATGTGTGTGCCAGGGGACCTACGGCCGGCTGGAACCGTGTCCACAAATTTACAGGAGAAATTACTGTTTAACATGGGAGTCTATGGAAGGGGTGCCTGACTTTGAGAAATCGGTGCTCCCCGGCCGTAGGTCCCTTGGACAACAAACTTTGCACACTTATAGAGGAAGAGTAAAACTTTATGTATGCCAAGTTTGTAGGCTGGCTGGTACCGGCTCCCCAAATTCTGGGAGATCGGGCGCAAAAAGGTGATTCGAGTATAAGCCAAGGGGGGCATTTTCCGCACAAAAAATGTGCTGAAAAATCTCGGCTTATACTCGAGTATATACAGTACCATCCAATAGACACCAGTTCATCAATAATATAACATCTAATTACAATTAAAAATATCTCGGAGCTTTTTTTTTTTTTTTTTTCCTGGATTTACACAGAGGCACACCTCCAGCTCTGCAGCTCTCATTGGCCCTCTTATGACAAGCAGAGACCCTAGAGAATAAAATGGTGGTTGTTGCAATATTTTATGTCACACCCTATTTGCGCAGCGGTTTTTTAAATGCATTTTTTTTAAAACCCACTTTAATCATGAACTTAAAAAATAAATAAAAATTAAACAGTAAAGTTAGCCCAATTTTTTATTTTTTTTTGTTTTAGTGTGAAAGACGATATTACACCGTGAGAATCGTGATCTTTATTCTAAGCAAGAAAAATTATTCTCATTTTAGCCAGAATCGTGCAGAAATGAATTTTATATCGTCATATAAAAATATCGTCTGATTTTATGCAATTTAAAATCTGGATAAGCCCACATTTTGCTTGTATTTTGCTTTTTTGGTAACTCTTAAAGTGGAAGTAAACCCACTGTCATCCTTTCTAAACTACTGCCATAGTGCTGATCTATAATGATATAGATGCCTCCTGCATGTATCCTTACCTGTCAAATGTCTCCCCTCTGTCTGTTATCAGAACTGAAAAACTGCAGATTCTGTGGGTGGGTCTGTTGTCTGGAGCTCTGTGGGTGGAGTCGTGATGTCGGTAGACTCCCCGCCCTCCTCTACACTCCCCTTGTCAACATAAATTTTCTCTTGTGTATTCCTTACACTAAATTCTGCTATGATCCCTAACATCCAGTCAAAATCCAGAAAAGTAACCACATGACTTCAGAAAAGGAGTGGGAATTAAAAAATAATGCGTTTGCAAATGCGTGCGGACAAAACCCCTGTTTTTAATGCATACTGTTAGGTTAATTTTGTTCTGCAAGCTGGTTGGTAAGGAGGCCTGTTTTTTTTTCCTGGGCATTCCCCAGGTTTTGTTATCTGAATTAAAAAATAATGCCTGTTTCCAGGCTAGTGCATGAGATATGTAAATAACCTGTCACTCACAGCAAGGGGGCGGAACGGACTAAAGTTTTTCTCTAAGTCTGTTTTATTTCACTGAACAATAAAAGAGGATTACTCGGAGCTGGATTAACTCTGTGTGGCAAGACTGGGCACAGATGATAGGAAATCTTATACTGTACATCAGGGGTGCCCAACCAGTGGCCCCCGGAGCCCTCTGATGTGGCCCGCGACGTCCTGCTCTGGGATGGAATAGAATACTGTTATTAAACGTCGGTTTATTACTAAATTCACAGTGTATGTATGGGCATATCTGTTCTGCAGTGGTTACTGTGCTGCTTTCAAAATCATCTGCACATGCGGTAGTGCACATGCGGGTTACCTGCACTGAGCCATAGACTTCTGTTATTACCTGTGAGTTTGGTGAGCTTTCTGAAAGTGCACCAAACTTGCAGAATTGAATAGAAGTCTATTGCAAAGTGCAGTAAAGCCAAAAGTTACACTGCGTTGCACCCGCAGTGCGGGTAAACTGCAGCACATTCGTGTGAAAGCAGCCAACCAATTGGACCCTCCATTCACCTCTAAGTAGTGGCAGACATAAACCTACTTGTGTCCTACCTCCAATCTGATCCACTAAGAAAGTATAGTGGGCTGTGTCCATGACCGTGTCTGCTGTGCATATGCTTTACATCAGGGGTCCTCAAACTACGGCCCTCCAGCTGTTCAGGAACTACAATTCCCATCATGCTTAGTCATGTCTGTGAATGTCAGAGTTTTGCAATGCCTCATGGGATGTGTAGTTCCACAACAGCTGGAGGGCCGTAGTTTGAGGATCCCTGCTTTACATCCACTTTTAACGCCCATGACATTGTAAGTTCTTCCATTTTTTGGGGGGTTGGCTTTAATGCTGTTTTTTTTTTTTTTTTCCCTCCTAGTGCTGAAGCCTCTCCAGCTGAGTGCTGTCAACATGCCAAGCTCCTGGAGGATACCCAGTTTGTGGATGGATACAAACATTTGGGTTATCAGGAGACAACTTACGGTGAATTTCTCAATAGACTACGAGAAAATCCAAGGCTTATAGCTTCATGTCTGGTGGCTGGAGAGAAACTCAACCAAGAAAATGCTCAGAGTGTCATACACACCGTCTTCACCTCTCTTTATGGCAACTGCATTATGCAGGAGGACGAGAGCTATCTGTTACAGGTTTTACGCTATTTAATAGAGTTTGAACTAAAGGAAAGCGATAACCCTCGTCGTTTGCTTCGGAAAGGGACTTGTGCCTTCAGCATCATTTTCAAACTTTTTTCCGAAGGACTTTTCTCAGCTAAACTCTTCTTAACGGCAACGTTACATGAACCTATTATGCAGCTGTTGGTTGAGGACGAGGATCATCTGGAGACTGATCCAAGCAAGCTGACCGAGAGGTTCTCTCCGGCCCAACAAGAGAAGCTGTTTGGGGAGAAAGGAAGTGACCGCTTTAGGCAGAAGGTCCAGGAGATGGTTGAATCCAATGAAGCTAAGCTGGTTACTCTGGTTAATAAGTTTATTGGTTATTTAAAGCACAACACTTATTGCTTCCCACACAGCTTGAGGTGGATTGTCTCCCAAATGTATAAAACCCTTTCTTGTGTGGAAGGATTGGATGTTGGTGAGGTGAGATCTATGTGCACCGATCTACTGCTGACTTGTTTCATCTGTCCCGCCATTGTCAACCCTGAGCAGTATGGGATCATCTCCGACGCACCCATCAACGAGGTGGCAAGATTCAACCTAATGCAGGTATGGGACATTGGGAGCGCTATAAATATACAATTTTTGTATCAAATAACGCTTAAAACCCTTGTGCCGGTGAAATCCAAATCTCCCAGATCACGTTGTGAACCATTGGTTTTAAAGGATTGGGTTACATTTTTGCTGTAAAGTCATTTTAGGACAAATGTGGCACTTAAAATAGAATTCCAGCTCACATCTAACATTTTCCACTCCTCCCGCCTAACATCAATGCTTACCTGTTGAATAAACATGCATATACAGCCATACCCCACTTTTAAGTACACAATGGGGTTTATTTACTATAGCTGGAAAGCGCAAAATCAAGCTCACTTCTGCTTCTAACCCCAGTTTGCTCATCTAAGCTTTGATAATAAAACCTGGAATCTCATTGTTTTTTATGCAGAAGTGAGCCTGATTTTGCGATTTCCAGCTGTTTTTAAAACGGGCTCATAATAAAATAAAGTAAATGCACTGATAGGACGTCTCTGGCCCGGGGGCGACTGATGGGACGTCTCTGGCCCGGGGGCGACTGATGGGACGTCTCTGGCCCGGGGGCGACTGATGGGATGTCTCTGGCCCGGGGGCGACTGATGGGACGTGTCTGGCCCATCAGGACACTAATAATCAGTTCCCTGATTATTAGTGTACATGTCCCTTTTACAAAAATCGGTTATGGCGGCCAAACATGGTTCGAATTTCGAAAATCGCATTAAAGAAATTTCATACGAATCTCGCACCGTTGGTGGGTTTCAGCAACAGCCGATTTTCGTGCGGAAATCAAATTTGAGGAATTGGACAACGATTTTTTAATCAATGATGAGAGAATTGTGCGAGAAATGTAATAGAAAAAAATGTGCATGTGCAATAAAACAATATTCCCGGGGAGAAAAGAATATTCCCGGCCACCAAAGTTATTTTCTGTAGCAACATGAAGGTTTGGTTGGCCGAATTTCGAAAATCAATGATGGCATCATCGGATCACAATAAACAAACTTTCTGATTTTTGAAAAGAAAATTTGTTCGAAATTCGACCGTGTATGGCCCGCTTTTATCGTGTCTCTTCTCCCTTCAGCATGAGGAAAGGAATGCCCAGAACCGACTTCTGTTTACATTGTGATCAGCTGTGATTGGACACAGCTGATCACATGGTAAAGAGCTGTTGATTGGCTCTTTTCCTCTATCTGTGATCAGCCGTGTCCGGAGGACACTGCGTTTACAGGGCAACTTCATATGAAGGTCTCCTTGAACTGGCAGGCCACACTGTAGCCATCAATCGGCTATAGAGTGGTCGGCAAGTGGTTAAAGGTGAACTTCTCCTTTTAGACACAACTATCAAACAATGGTGGTTGTGTGAAGATATTTTAGTCCTGCTGAAATGGCTTTCTCTATCTTTTAACGATCGATAATTTTAAGAGGTATTAAATATTTTTATTTTTTTTTATGACCAAAGGGGGAAAAAAAAACATCAGATTAAAGGGGTTGTAAAGGTAAAAGTCGAGTGATACTACTATGGCCGCCGCTGTATCACGGGAGCGAGCTTGCAAAAGCTTTCCACCGTGCCAGCGCCCTCGCATGAAGGTAGAAGGCTTTTTGCGAGGAGGAGCCCAGACAGCCGCCGAGGGACCCCAGAAGACAGCGTTCCGGGCCACTCTGTGCAAAACGAACTGCCCAGTGGAGGTAAGTATAACATGTTTGTTATTTAAAAAAAATAAAGTCCTGACTTTAGTGTCCCTTTAAGGGGTTTACCACTTTAAGGAGGAAAGTGTAAAACCCTTTTTATTGGGCTGACCACATTCGCATCCAGGCCTAATTGTATAAGCCGTAGTGTTCATTATACTATCAAAGAGAAGATTATTTAGAAGAGGATATTGATGTATTTTTGGCAAGAGGCAGGGAATAGAGTGAATGCATCTAGTTTGAATTTTGATCTCTTGTAACAAGCCAGTCATTCAGGTCGTCTTCCGCTTCTGTGCTCTAGGTTGGCCGCCTCTTGCAGCAGTTGGCAATGACCGGATTTGAGGAAGTGGATTCACGCGGCAGGAACAATCTCAGCAAGTTTGATAAAGTAAGTCTTATACAGGCAGCGAGTGATGAGCCTGAAGGATGATCTCTATTTACTATGGTTTGTTTTATCAGGAATGGAGTACCTGTTGTAACAAGTTTGTAAAATGTAATTTTTCATTTTTGTTTTTAAAAATATGAAGTATTGCACATCATTTTTATATTTTGCGGTCATAGTACTTTTTCCTTGCTCTTTGTTGGCTTCTCTGATAAAAATAAAAAATGTTCAAAGACCTGAATGGCTTGAATTTGCACTGAATGAGTCGGGCAAATAATTCACCCCCCACTGCCTTCTATATCCATAATTGTCAGTATGAAAATTCAGAATGTCAAGGCAAACTGTTTCTGCTTCGCTCTTCTTTGTTTTATTTTTTTTTATTTTTATGGATGCAGTTTGTTTTAAATGTTACTTTTTTTTTTTTTAAATAATATGCACATACTAAAATAACACCCATTTATAAACTGCCTGTTAGTTTCCTACCTGCTAATGGTCCTATTAAACAAACATTATTGGAAGTTGATTTCAAAGTGGATCTATAGCATGTACGTGTGTGTAGATATATATATATATATATATATATATATATATATATAATAATATATATATATATATATAATTATAATTTTATTTTGGTACCAAGGTGCAAACGTCATAGGAACGTTAGATCACAAACCTACTTGTATATGGTTCTTTTATATCTTCTGTGTGTGTGTGTGTGTCAGTGTCAAAGAGCTGATGTTGGAATTCTGAATGTTTATTATGTAAAAAATGGACGCAAGACTAATAGACATGTGATTGGCCCTAAAGTGTATGGGTGGGGTTGATTAAACTAAAATTAGTTTTTTTAGACACCCGGGTAAAAGTCACAAATGCAACAGTGCTGCCATGTTTCAGCCACAAATGGCCTTACTCGTAGAGGTCAGTAATGGGGTAGGGCAGTGTACAGGGGTTAATAGGGTATAGGGCAGCGTATAGGGGCCATTGGTGGGTTAGGGCAGCGTACACTGTTAAGGAAATATGGCTATACGCTATGCGTAATCAATATCTCCTGTGCTAATAAGCACCCATTCAACACGTTTCAGTATAATGCATCTTACTCTTTTTCCTGCTTATCTCCAAGTAAACGGACATGACCACAGCTTACGTCCTCGGTACCATCGTCCTCCGCCCTCTACCGAGCACAGCACTTTGTTTTTATTCAACCACAACAAAAGGAACTACAAACAGGGGTCAGAGGTAGTAGGGTAGGGCAGTGTACAGGTGTCGGTAGTAAGGTAGGACAGCGCACAAGTGTTAGTAGGGTTGGGCAGCATACAGGTGTCCATGGTGGTAGTAGTATGGTAAGGTACAAGGGTCAAGTGGTAGGGTAGGGCACCGTACAGGGGTCAGTAGTAGTAGGGGTAGGGCAGTTCACAGGAGTCATGATGGTGGTAGTAGGGTAGTGTACAGGAGTCAGTAGTAGTAGGGTACAGGGGTCAGTTCTAAAAAAGTAAACCAATAGATCCATCACGTTTAAGGATTGGTAAGCTGCATATGTTTGCCTTTGGGTTTAATACTACTTTCAGGTCAAGTGGCATTTCATCGCAATATCATTATGGACCCCTAAAGCATGAAAAAATCTGTTAGACATCCAGAGATCTCTTATTCACCGGATCAGATTTGCACAGGTTTGACATGCTAAGATGAGGGGGGAGCACCTGTAGAGCCATGGAGAATTGTCTATCCTACTTGTTTCTCTTCTATCTTTGTTGGCATGAGCACAGAAATCTGTCCTTTTTGCTTTTACCTCTGAAGAATAGAGCATTATATTGTAATTCAAAATGTAATCTCAAAGGTTTTAAGATGTTCAAATTAAGCCGGTGTATTTCATGTTTCGTCTTTCCTTTCTCCATAGAGCTGTGTTGCTGCATTTCTGGATGTCGTGATTGGAGGACGAGCAGTAGAAACGCCACCATTGTCCTCGGTGGATCTGCTGGAGGGCCTAAGCCGCACCGTTGTCTACATGACTTACAACCAACTGGTCACTCTGGTACGTATTCAAATATTTTTCTGATTGTTGAATGGAACAAGATTGTTTTAAAAATATAGTAACGCGTAAAAAAAAAAAATCGCCCCCTCCTTTTAAAATGATCACATTTGTTGTTTTGCAGCCTGAACTGAAGACACACAATTGTTTTATCCAACTGTATTTACATGGGATGCACCGAAATTTCGGCAGGTGAAACACATCAGCCGAAAATTGGGTTTTCGCCACATTGCCGAAAATCGCAGCCAAAATATTGCGCAGTAGCGGAGGCCGCGCCACAGGGTGCCACCCATTGCAGCGTGTCACCCTAGCTCAATGTCCTCCCCTCCCGCTCCTTGCAGAGCGGCAATCTCCCTGTGTCAGGGAGGGCTGAATTGTTTGGCCGTAATAATGTCCCACCTCCTGTGATAGCACACTGATCCAATGCCGGGACATTGAAGCAGTGTGACGTGATCACAGGAGGCGGGACATTGTTACTGCGGCTCCGGGCACTTCAAACCCTGCTCCATGACGCACTGAGCCACTCTTATCCATGTACAGAGATGCTGCATGTGAGGGACACTGGGTAGGCTGCATATGAGGGACACTGGTGCGGCCGCTGGGCACTGATGGGCTGCATATGAGGGACACTGGTGAGGCTGCTGGGCACAGGCAGGCTTCATATCGTGGGCACTGGTAGGCTGCTGGCCACTGGTGAGGCGCAGTTAGGCTGCATGACAGGCACTGGTAGGTTGCTGGGCACTGGTGAGGCAAAGGCAGGCTGCAAATGATGACACGGTGAGGCTGCATTGATCTCCTGTGCCATGTCCCCAGTCTCTGACCATCTCCTGTGCCATGCCATGGGGGGAGGACCCATCTCCATCTCCATGCTTTACTGTAGGAATGTTATTTGGATGGTGAGCTGTATTAAAATTCTCCAGATATATCGTTTGGTGTTGAGTCCAAATGATTACGTTTTAGTCTCATCTGACCAGAAAACCTTTTTCCATGTGGCCTCTATGATCAGTTTCCTCCTGGCTCTTTCATCCAGTTTGGAGTTTCTGTATCTGTCTCCTGACTTCTGCCTATCCACAACTTTATACTGGAGATCCCGGTGACCGTGCCTTGCCACTTATAGTTGATTGTTTGCTTCAGTTACACTTCCAGGGACTTAAATGCTCCAGGAAAGCTCTTCATGCCGAACTAATCAAAATGACCACAACTGATCAGTTGAAGGTCAAATGGCTTTGTGTGCCATTGAGAAGGCGATTTAGCTACACCTGATTGAGTTTACAAGTCATTTTTAAGAGGGGGTGATCCTTTTTCCAACTGTTTTTTTTAATTATTTTTTCCTGACATGTTGGTGTTATCTTTCACTTGGATGTTATAAGTAAATACAAAAAATGTGTCCGTCTTCATTTCAGGCTGCAAGGCAACAAAATGTGATTATTTAAAAGGCGGGTGATTCTTTTCTGTACTCGCTGCAGATACTGTAATTGCAGGTCTGACCAGGGAGTGGATAGTTTTATAATGGCCCTCCATGTGTCGCTGACCACTGGTCCTTATATGATGTGTAAATGGCGCAGTATCCTCACTCAGGCTCATCAGCTATATGAAGACCCCTTTCAAACTGAAGCATTTTTACAGCGTTTTAGCGTTAAAAATAGTGCTCATAAAATGCTCTCCATGCATCTCAATGGTCCCTTTCACACTGAGTTCTGCAAGCAGCATCTTTGGATCAGCTTTTGGACGCTAAAAAAAAACGCCCCTCTCCATTGAAATTAATTGAAAGCGCTGAAAAAACGCCTTGCCCTAAAATGTTAGGGGCTTAGCAGTGCTTTACCAACACATTGGGATTGGAGATGAGGCTTCGCTCGAATAACGCTCGAAAAATGCCTCAGTGAGAAAGGGGCCTTATAGTGGTACTGCCTTTTTTTTCCGTTCTTTCCTGTGTGCAATACAACTTTCTAGAATTTTTTAATTTTTTTTGCACATACCCTACATTAATCTGTGGAGCTTGGTGATTTTATAAAGAAATGGTTTTTAACTCTTAAAGGGGTTGTAAAGGTACAATTTTTATTTTATTTCCCCCCCCCTAAATAGCTTCCTTTACCTTAGTGCAGTCCTCCTTCACTTACCTCATCCTTCCATTTTGCCTTTAAATGTCCTTATTTCTTCTGAGAATTTCTCACTTCCTGTTCTTCTGTCTGTCTGTAACTCCACACAGTAATGTGAGGCTTTCTCCGTGGTGTGGAGTGTCGTGCTCGCCCCCTCCCTTGGACTATAGGAGAGTCGGGACGCTCTCTACATTGCAGATAGAGAAAGGAGCTGTGTGTTAGTGGGCGTCCTGACTCTCCCGTAGTCCAAAGGAGGGGGCGAGCATGACACTCCACACCAGGGAAAAAGCCTTGCATTACTGTGTGGAGTTACAGACAGAAGAACAGGAAGTGATGATTTCTCAGAAGAAATAAGGACATTTAAAAGCAAAATGGAAGGATGAAGTAAGTGAAGGAGGACTGCACTAAGGTAAAGGAAGCTATTTAGGAAAAAAATATTGTACCTTTACAACCCCTTTAAAGCGGATCTCCACCCTAAAGTGAAGATCCGCTGATCGGAACCCTCCCCCCCTCCGGTGTCACATTTGACACCTTTCAGGGGGGAGGGGGGTGCAGATACCTGTCTAAAGACAGGTATCCGCACCCACTTCCGGCCCGCAGTCTCGGGCAAAAGACGGGCTTTTCCCGTTGTGTGCTGGGAACTCTCAGCTCCCAGCACACAGCGGGAGCCAATCGCGGGCGCAGTGCGACTCGCGCATGCGCCGTAGGGAACCGGGCAGTGAAGCCGGAGCGCTTCACTTCCTGGTTCCCTCGCCGTGGATGGAGGGGGGAGCAGCAGGGTGATGAGCGATCGCTCATCCTCTGCTGCGGACGCCGCTGGACTCCAGGACAGGTAAGTGTCCTAATATTAAAAGTCAGCAGCTGCAGTATTTGTTGCTGCTGGCTTTTAATATTTATTTAAGGTGAACCATCCGCTTTAATCTGAGGAGCTTGGTGATTTTATAAATTAATGGTTTTCAACTCTTAAAATTTTTTTTCAGTGATTTTGATATTTGCGAATGTCTCTAAAATCGAAACGGTTTCTGTTGATTAGGCGGATCGAGTTATGGAACTCTGTCCTTACTAATTTTACTTTTATGAAATGAGTGTCACGTATTTCAAGTGTTTTCTGGCAAACTTTCAATAAATCTGAGTGAGTCATTTAGCATGTGTTGTGGATTTGGCAAAAAATTTTTTTTCCATTTGTGAGCATTTTCAGTATGTAGATGATGGTAATGATGCTGATCCTGCTTTTTCTGCAGCTGGGATTCTTGCGCAGTGTCATCTCTAGTGATCATTTACGTGAAGAGGACCGGATGGCCCTGGAAAACCTTTTGGCTACAGTGCCTCAAACCAAGCCAGGGAAGAATGATAGTACGCCTTATAGCACCCCTCAGTTGTCTCCTGCTACCACACCAGCCTGCAGGAAGAATAGACTGCCTATAGGTGAGTGGAAAGTGCACACAGGCTAAATTATTGTGGAAATGCCCAATTCAAGTGTACCTGTTGCTGCACACGAGTCGGCTATTTTTGGTGTAAAAAAAGGAAATTGTGAAATCTATTCAGTTTTTGGTGAAAATAACACAAAGGGCCCGTTAACACGATGTGCAGTTGGGCCTCATTCACACGACTCTTCTGATCAGCTGTCCATTTTACAGGTGGACCTGATCTGAGAGTTCATTCTTCTCTATGGACCGGTGGTTGAAAACTGACTTGTGTCCATTGTACACCCACCTGCATCCGATTTGGTCCATTTAAAAGCAAATGGAAGAGGATCTATCCTCTTCTGTGTAATCTGATTGGTAGGTAGTTGGGTGTAAATGGACAGCTGGTCTGTTTACACCCAACGGCTCAGGCTTAGGCCATGTCCGCTCTGCATAAACTAAACGGACACGCACCTGTCATCCACTGTCATTAATGGAAAGATCCGCTGAGCAAAGCAGGTCTGCCCTGTGTGAAAGGGGCCTTACCTGTGTGTGTGCGTGTTTTTTTTTTTGTTTTTTTTTTTAATTATTCATGGATATATACTGGGGCTGTGGAAAAAATTGATTTGAATCGAGTTGCAAGGTCAAATCAGATTTTCAGCACATCGAGGCCACAGCTTCGGCCTAGTCTGTCAAAGTTTTTTTTTTGGCAGAAAATCGCCCAGCTCTAATATATATATACAGGTAACTGCAATGACGCACAGAAAACAGTCTTTAGTGTGTCTTGTTCACACCAGAACACCATGTTTTCACTTGTTCCAGAGCTGTGCGATATTATACATATATTTCACCTTTCTGGATGGCACTGCATGTCACAGCAAGTGCAGAACTGCTCTGCTGTGTCATGAATGATGTGTTCACTTTATAAAGTTGGGGGGTGAGGGGAGCAATGCAATATAACACATCTTATACTGCTGCCTGCGCACACAACCGCCGCAATTTAGTGTGCAGGCTTATGTGAATGGGCCCTGAAAATATATCTAATCTCTAGCTGGATGACCAAAAGTTTGCTAATGCACTGTGTATTATAAATTGTTGCAATTGTTTAAGCCATTGGTCTTCAAACTACCGCCTTCCAGTTGTTCAGGAACTACAATTCCCATCATGCCTAGTCATGTCTGTGAATGTCGGTGTGTTACAACGCCTCATGTGATGTGTAGTTCTACAACAGCTGGCGGGCCGTAGTTTGAGGATCCCTGGTTTAAACAGAAATGTACGTGGTGTCAGGTGCTGCATGTGGGTGTTTTTTTTTTTTTTTATTTATTTTTTTTTTTTAATGAAACCTGCAGGTTTAAAAAAACAAATAACTTTAAATTTACATTTAATATCTTATATTTTAGTCTCTGGAGAGAAGGTCTACATTAAAGTGTATTTCCACTTTTGAAGCTAAATTGGGATAACATCTACTGTAAAAAAAGAAAGGTTGTAAATGGCTGTTTATCATTTTAGATGCTTATTGGATACATAACACAACGTGTATGGCCCTCTAGAGTTTGAGCAAAAAAGAGGGAGACAAATTAAAACAAAAATATATTTATTTTTTTCCTTCGTCTCCCACATTTACGGCTACGCTTTCATATGAATAGGCTGCTGTGCCCACGCAAATGTGAGCTGCACCCAACTGCATGTGTTTGAACTTAGCCGAACTTCAGGTTAAAATTGTTATTGTGATCTTGGCCACCTCTCGCTATATATTTAAAAAGATGAAACTGATAACATCATGGATGCTTCTATAACAAACATGTGAAGTGAAATAAAATTTACAAGCAAGTAGAGCTGCACGATTAATCGTCAAGAATCATTCTGGCATTTTTTTTTCCCTGTTACGATCTTAAAGTATTTTCCCAATCTTTCTATGCAGAGAATTCTCTCTGCTCTGCTGAAGCCCACAGCTGTCAAAAGAAAGGAAAACAAATCGGGGCAGTCTGCCAAGTATCACAACATTCTTTAGCATTGGAACCAAGTCTAAACATTGCAACAATTTGTTCTTTTAGATCAAAGTAATTGACTTGGGTGTGTAAATGAGAAACTGGGCAAGATGGGATTGTAAAGGCAGTTGCTGAGGCTGACCATAAAATACACCCATCAAAAAGGGCGTAATGGATCTCGTTACTGATATACGAACTTGGTGTGTAAAATGAGGAAAGTTTAACCACTTAAACGCTAAACCTTTTTCTAAGGTCCCTTTCACACTGGGGCGTTTTTCACGTGGTACAGCGCTAAAAATAGTGCTGCTATACCGCGTGAAAAAACCTGCCCTGCGGGCTTCAGTGTGAAAGCCCGAAGGCTTTCACACTGAAGCGGTGCGCTAGCAGGACCGCTCCAAAAGTCCTGCTAGCCGCATCTTTCCAGCGGTATAGGGGCGGTGTGTTCACCGCTCCTTTCCATTGAAATCAATGGGAAACCGCGGCAATACCTGCCTCTACAGAGGCGCATTGCGGGCGGTATTACCCTTTTTCGACCGCTAGCGGGGGTTAAAACCGCACCGCTAGCGGCCGAATACCACAGTAAATACGACGGTATAGCAGCGCTGAAAATCACACTGCTATACCGCCACCGCGGCTCACGCCTCAATGTAAAAGCAGCCTAACATTTTTTTTTATTATCTAAGAACCCCCAAAATAAATAAATATATATATATTTATTTTGTGTACCGATACTGAGCATTTGCGGGAGTACTTGTACTCCCGCAAATGCCCCCGATGCCAGATCCGATACTACCCACCGCCGCTGTCGCAACGCCACCACCTACTTAATCAGCGCAGGGAACATTACAGCTTTTATTTGAATGGCTATGTGTTCCCCGCCGTGCATAGACAGTTCACCCGTCCCCAGGATTGGGCGGGTGATCTGCATTCGTGGGGGACATTGCTGCATTTGGGGACACATTTAAAAAAATATATCGGTATCGGCGAGTACTTGGGGGGGAAAAAAAGTATCGGTACTTGTACTCGGGCATAAAAAAGTGGTATCGGGACAACCCTTATATATTAGGGCTGTTACTGATCAAAAATTTTTTTATCGATTAATCGACTATTTTTGATTAACGCACATACAGATCCAACTACTTTTAGCTCCTTGCAGGCCGATTCCCAGTGCAGCTACCAACCACTGGAAAAATGGATAGCAGGATGCAAAAACACACAAAGGCAGCGCTCGATGGGAATAGCATTAAAACTTTTATAGTCTTCAAATAGGCAACAAAATAAATATTGCACTGGAGATAAAATCGATGTAGCTACATAAACTGTAATAATGGTGTAAGTAATACCAAACGGTAGCAAAAGCAGTCATGAAAACATGTAGCTAAGTATGATACTGGTATAAAAATATGTACAACAATACCACTGCTGAATCCAGATGAGAAGAGGTTAACATCAGTCCGTCGGCATGTAGATGTCCCATGAAGGGAACTATCACAACTCCCAGTGGATGGCTGTAGAATCCCAGGTTGATAGAGGGAAGTGTAACAGCCCTTACGTGCGGCAGATAGTAATGTCCCGCCGTCATGCAGATATGAAGGCACAGGAGCCCTTCAGATGGGCCCCGCCGGTGTCCGTGACGTCACCAGATCTCAGAGGGAACTCCCTGAAGACCCGGAAGCCAGCAGAGAATTTTGATCGATCAAAAAATTTAAAGATTAATCGATGAATTAACCGCTTCAATACCAGGCTTTTATACCACCTCCATACCGGGCCTATTCTGACACTTCTCTCCTACATGTAATAATCATCATTCTTTTGCTAGAAAATTACACAGTACCCCCAAACATTATATATGTTTTTTTTAGCAGACACCCTAGGGAATAAAATGGCGGTCATTCCAAAGTTTTATCTTGCACGGTATTTACGCAATTATTTTTCAAACGCCTTTTTTTTGTAAAAAAATTGTTTTATGAATTAAAAAAATAACAAAACAGTAAAGTTAGCCCAATTTTTTTGTATTATGTGAAAGATTATGTTACACCGAGTAAATAGATACCCAACATGTCACGCTTTAATTATGCGCACACTCATGGAATGGCGCCAAACTTCGGTACTTAAAAATCTCCATAGGCAACACTTTATTTATTTTTTACAGGTTACAGTTTAGATTTACAGAGGAGATCTAGTGCTAGATTCGTTGCTGGCACTCTAACGCACGCGGCGATACCTCACATATGTGGTTTAAACGGCGTTTACATATGTCGGCGGGACTTGCGTGTGCGTTCGCTTCTGCACGCGAGCTATCGGGGACAGGGGCGTTTTAATTTTTTTTTATCTTTTATTTATTTTTTTGACTTATTTTTTATTTATTTTTACACTTTTTTTCATTTTTTTTTTTTCCACTTTTATTCCTATTACAAGGAATGTAAACATCCCTTGTAATAGGAAATGTGTGTGACAGGTCCTCTTTATGGAGAGATGTGGGGTCAATAAGACCTCACATCTCTCCTCCAGGCTGGAAACCATGAGATCGGTGAAAAAAAATTCACCGATCTCATGAATGGGGGCTTACAGCCGCAATTGTGGCTTTGTTTACTTACGGGGACCCGGGTGTGACATCATCAGATCGCGCCCTGGTCCTCCGACGGTCACCAGTCATCTCTAAGCTTCCTGCCGCCGCCGACGATTCGTTCTCCGGGCCCCCGAAGGCACAGGTAAGCCTGGAGAAGCACCGGATGGCGGCGGGAGGGGGGGGGATGTCCCCTCCCGCGGCCTGTAAGAACGATCAAGCGGCGGAACCGCCGCTATGATCGTTCTTACATTGTGCAGAATCGTCGGCTGAAGAAGAGGATATCTGGATGATGCCTCTGGCTGCAGGCATCATCCAGATATTCGCCTGCAATGCCCAGGCCGTCAATTGACGGCCACTTAGGATGGTAAATCCCATCCCAGGCCATCAATTTTCTATGGCTGGGTATTGAAGTGGTTAATAGTTAATTCAGTTAATGTCATACGGTATTTACGCAGCGGTCTTTCAAATGCAATTTTTTTTGGAAAAAATTACTTTAATTAATTTTAAAAAAAAAACAGTAAAGTTAGGCCAAGTTTTTTTTTTTTGTATAATATGAAAGATTTTACTGCAAAAAAACGTGATCTTTATGCTAAGCAAAAAAACCCATAATTTGAATTTTGGCCAGAATCGTGCAGCACTACATCAATCATCCTTTTACTATGCATTATATAGTTTTCTGTTAAATTAACTTTATGATCCTGATTTCTAAAAAGTATGATTTGTATGAATTATTTACCTGCATTCTGTCTCTGTAATCACTGACTCACTAACTCCCCAGGGCAGCAGCTTGCAGCCATGACAGTGTGGGACACGTCTGCGTCAAATCTCTCTGCTCATATAAACCTGGTGACCCCTTTTGGTGTGTAACTAAATGTTCTTTTCTCATGCAGGGACATTTCTGTGATGTGAACAAGCTTGCCTTAAATTCACTTAAGGGCTATTCTATAAATATAAGTCAGATTTCACAATCGTACTATAGAGAACACTTTTATTGTGTTTTTATTTCTGTACTAGTTGGATGTACAGTATTTATCACCTAGATATGAGAATTAAATGTGTATGTGTCTGTGTATAAAATCTACACCAGCCCTGTGCATTATTGGCTACATTTTATACACTTTAAAGTGGTTGTAAACCCTAAAAAAAAATGAAAAGAAAAAATCCCTGCAGGACAAAGGCATAATGAGCTAGTATGCATAGCAGGCTAGCTCATTATGTATTACCTCAGATCGAAGCACCTGCAGCAGTACACGTCTCTCTCGGGTATCGTGGCTCCGGCGCTGTGATTGGCCTGAGCCGTGATGACATCACGCCTTAATATAGGCTTACCTGTAGCATAAAATGGTTGTAAAGGGTTTACAACCACTTTAAAGCGGAGCTCCACCCTAAAGTGGAACTCCCGCTGATCGGAACCCTCCCCCTCCAATGTCACATTTGACATCTTTCAGGGGGAGGGGGGGGGGGTGCAGATGCCTGTCAGGTATTTGCACCCACTTCCGGCCACCCAGTCTCGGGCTGACTGCGGGCATGACGTCACCTCCTGTCATCCATTCTTTTGTACCCTTCTAACTAATGCCTTTTAACAATGAGACCCCTCTGATGCTTTGGACGCTCTCTGAGGATCATGGCTTTTGCTGTAAGATGTGACTAAGAAAATGTCAGGAAGGACCTACTAGAACAGCTGAACTTTATTTGTGGTTAATCAGAGGCACTTTAAGGCTGGCTTCACACTAGTGCGAATTGGATGCTGGTTTCCCCATATCTTATTCGCATGTCAGGAGCGGCTCCAGTGCAAATTGCACAGAAGTCCCGTGCATCTTCTGGTCTGTTTCAGGTCCGAATTCGGCCAAAAATTTGGACTGAAATTGGATCTGAAATGGTGAACCGGGCCCCTGCGGTGAGCCTCTCCATACGACAGTGTGATCCTATCCTAAATGATGGGTGTGTACTGACTCCTATTTAACATGAGTTTGAATGAAATTGCTTAATTCTATGCACAGCTACCCCCCCCCCCATTTATAAGGGGGTGTGCACACTTATGTTACCACATTATTTTATTTTTAAATCTTTAAAAGTTCAGTTTGTTTTTCAATTTAGTTGTACAGTTCATAGGTCACATTAAAGTGGTTAAAGCGGAGTTCCACCCAAAAATGGAACTTCCGCTTATCCCACTCCTCACCCCCTTACATGCCACATTTGGCATGTAATTTTTTTTTGGGGGGGGGCTTCAGGAGGAGTGGGTCTTCCTTTCCCACTTCCTGCTTCCGCCGAGGGGCTGGTTAGGTGATTAAGCTTAATCGCCTTATTGCAGCCCCTTCCTGTAGGCGATGGCCTACGACACAGACAGGTCCTAGGCGATCGCCTGTCCAATCAGCCGTGCGCGCATGCGCAGTGCGGCTCGCGCATGCGCAATGGGTGCCTGGCCGTGAAGCCGAAGGCTGTCACGGCTGGGTGCCCACAGTCGGAATGAAGACGCCGGCCGGGGAGGGGGGCAACGGAGCGGAGCCCCGGTCGGCGCGTCGCTGGAACGTGGAGAAGGTAAGTGAATGTTTATTAAAAGCCAGCAGCTACACTTTTTGGAGCTGCTGACTTTTAATAAACATTACATTTGGGTGGAACACCCCTTTAAGACTTACCTGTAGGTGAAACAAATATCTCCTAAATCTACATATTTGCAGAAAAGACTGCACCTATGTCTACAGGGCAGGCACACACACTGAGTTGATGAGGGCGAACATGCACAAGAGTGGCGTCATCGCGGCTCCGGCCAATCACAGCGGCGATACCCGGAAGTAACTCGGGTATGGATGGCAGAGGTGAGGAACGAGAGTCGTGGGCATTGCATACTGTTTACAGAAAGCAGAGCTGTGGGAGGGACCCAGCAGACCCCACCCACTACATGCTGCCAGCAGAAGATTACTGGAAGGACTGTAGACAAGACCAGCCACCCTGCACAAGGAAAGAGCAGCAGTGACTGGTCTTTATTACCGGAATCTCCAGTCTCACTCTGGATTACTGCACAGATACAGAAATAATACACAAAGCACTCCAAGGTTTAAGGAAGAATGCACATGCTTGTGTTTAGACAATATTTGCTTATCCTGGAGATCAGCTTTAGGCTGCATTCACGCCTAGGCGTTTTTACGCCCGACGCTCGTGCCGCTGGAGGGGTGATTTTACATTGTTGTCTATGGAGATGGTTCACATCTCCACGCCAAACTCCGTATGCCTGAAGCTCAAAACAAGTCCCGGACCCTTTTTTCAGGTGGCTTTCGGCGTTCGGCATAGACAACAATGTTTTGTAAAAAAAAAAAAAGGTTAAACGACCCGTTTTGTCGCGGCAAATCGTGGTACAATACACCGCAATTTGTCGTGGCAAAATATGTGTGTTTATAGTGTGAAGGGCAATGCAACAATCCCCCGTCTGTATAGAGTATACTTCCCTTTCCCTTTCTCCTCCCCATTCCATACAGAAACCAAAGGAAATAACCAACAGTTCTGTATTTGGAATAACACGTCACTCAGGTCATGGGGCAGCACTGGGCCAATCGACACGGTCACACGTTTTATTTAAATGCTTACTTTGAATTGCTCGGGTTTCTGATTGGTCTTATTTATTAGTATATGATTACGTTTCCAAAATCTTTTATATTTTATAATGGACAAGCTTGGTTCACATCCAGTTTCTCTCTTCTCTAGCAACCATCATTGCAGCAGTCACAGAAGCCATCTACCCATTACTTGCATGTTCTTTGCGTGTTTTCTTCATATATGTACACAGTGCTGGAAATTGTTCTCACTTGAGTTGCTTTTTTGCAGTGGGGGTCATTCACCAATCAGCTTTCATGTAGTATTCTATGCTGGGTTCATAGGGTGTAAAGTAAAGGCTAAATAAAAGCCAGCAGCATGTACTACTTTTGCCTTCCATACAGTGTTATGGTGTTTGCACGTTCTGCTTTGCTTTCTGTGAGTCTTTTGTTCAGATCTTGAGCTTGTTCACCAAATGGTGATCTCACACCTAGAGTATGGCTTGTGTTAGGTGATCACCTTTAGAGCCCATTCACACCGGGGCGGCACCACTTTGGGGGCGACTCGGCAGGGCGACCTGAAGATGACTTTATAGGCGACTTGCAAAATTACTAATGTATAGAAGTCAATGCAAGTTGCCCCCAAAGTCGTACAAAAACCTTTTTCTAAGTCAGAGCGACTTGCGTCGCTCCTATTAGAACCAAGCGGGATGCGACTTGTCAGGCAGCAGTCGCCCCTGTCTGAATGGGCTCTTAGTTTCAAGGACTGAACTTTTATTTACATTTTTTTTATTGCTGAATTATCTTCTTATGTCTGTACATATCTCTCTATTTTCTTATGAATGAGTAACAAATGCAAACTAAATCGCCTCAAGGCGATTTCTTACCTCTGTTACAAGTGACAATATCAGGGTAATGCTGGTTAGTGTAATACTAACCTTCATTGATTAAAAAAATATATATAATTAATATATATATATATATATATATCTCTCATTTCTAACCTGAGGACCATCGTAAGACCCCTTTCAGACCAGTGGACGACTGATCAGGTCCGCCTGTGTGTTTCAAACGGACCTGATCGGACAACCCATTGTTCTCTATGGGAAGCGCGGTCATCCGCCAGCATTCGGTCCACTAAAAACGGAAGGATCCACTTGGTGACACTAGTGTAGACAAACAAAATTGTGTTTTTTAAGCACCATAAGGATCCCAATATACTATGACTGGAATAAAACCATATACTTTTAATGGTGTAGAGAAAGGTCTCTGCCGCATACACATGATCGTCTTCCGCGATGTGAAAAATGTTTTTTTTTTTTTTTTTTTAATGTCATTCAAGATTTAGAACATGTACATTTCCGTGTCGTTTTTCACGTTGTTTTTTAACGTTGTAAATAATGGTTGTGTGTGTGTGTGTGTAGGCTTTAACGACGTGAAAGTAACGCGCATGCTCAGAAGCAAGTTATAAGACTGGAGCGCTCGTAATGGAGATAATACATTCATAAAAGCTGTAACACTGAAAAGCGCAAATCGTCTCTCACCAAACTTTTACTAACACGAAATCGGCAAAAGCAGCCCAAGGGTGGCGCCATATGAACGGAACTTTCCCTTTTATAGTGCCGGCCTACGCGTTGTACGTCACCGCGCTTTGCTCGAGCATTTTTTTTTATTTTTTATGATCGTGTGTATGCAAGGCCAGCTTAAGAATAGTGGGGTTGAAAAAAACGTTGTTTTTTAGAGAACATTAAAAAGGGTGTGTTAGCGGCATTAGACACGAATAATCACCTCCCTAATTCCACCAACTTTTAAAAACGAACGTAGAATGATGGAAGGGTTGAATGCTTACCTTTCATTAAAAGTGCCGCTATAGAGAACTTCTGTGATCAAAATCCTAGGCTTTCAGGAATGACATTCCTTAATCATAGGGGGAGCTTGAAACATGATTTTTGCACTTCAATCCTTTAATTCTATCCATCACAGCCGGGCTGTTGGTTGGAAGTTAACACTTGAGTACGGGTTCTCTTTTAGTCAATTTCCTGTAACCCTTTTCTTGATGTAGAATATTGAACAGGGAAAGGAGAATACTGTTACTCTAGTGTCATAGTTATACCTGTGTGTGCAAAAAATATGTGCTTCCTGTTTAGCTGGGAATCGGTTTAGCGGAAGAGCTGACCTTGTGGCTTTTTATTTAATTTTGCTTTCTTTTCCATAATAGTTACCCGCAGTAGGAGCAAAACCAGCCTGTTGGATCCTGAACACGAGAGTTCACCACAGGATGTCACACCTTCAGGACAACCAGAGGAGGTTCTTGTAATATCACTGGGGACAGGTCCCCAACTTACACCTGGAATGATGTCTGAGAATGAGGTACTTAAAATTCTTGTTTCTTATAGTGCCATTGTTTCATATCTGATGGAATATTGGCTTTTGAGCACAACTGTATACATCTTTGCCAAAGTTTACATCCCCTGGCAGAATTTGATTTCTTGGTAATTTTTCTGAGAATATGACAAACTTTTCTTTCACTCATGGTTAGTGTTTGGCTGAAGCCATTTATTATCAATCAACTGTGTTTACTCTTTTTTAAATCATAATGGCAACAGAAACTCCCCAAATGACCCTGATCAAAAGTTTACACATCCTGGTGATTTTGGCCTGATATCATACACACAAATTGACACAAAGGAGTTTGAATGGCTATTAAAGGTATCCATCCTTGCCTGTGATTGTTTCTGGACTCCTGACAGACCCTTGCATCTTTCATCCAGCGCTGCACTAACGTTTCTGGATTCTGAGTTATGGGGAAAGCAAAAGAATTCTCAAAGGATCTGCGTGAAAAGGTAGTTGAACTGTATAAAACAGGAAAGGGATGTAAAAAGATATTCAAGGAATTCTTAATGAGCCGTGTATTGCCCCCTTTAACATCAATGACAGCTTGAAGTCTTTTGTGGTATTTGTGGATGAGGCTCTTTAACTGCTCAGATAGTAAAGCTTCTCAGTTAGTAAAGCTGCCCAAAACCTCCAGTTCCTGTAAATTCTTGGGATGTCTCGCATGAACTACACGTTTTTGAGATCTCCCCAGAGGGGCTCAATGATATTGAGGTCAGGAGACTGAGGTGGCCACTCCAGAACCTTCACTTTATTCTGCTGCAGCCAATGACACGTCGAATTGGCCTTGTGTTTTGGATCATTGTCATGTTGGAATGTCCAAGTATGTCCCATGCACAGCTTCCAGGCTGATGAATGCAAATGTTCCTCCAGTATTTTTTGAGAGCATACTGAATTTATCTTGCCCACAATTTTGACCAAATTTCTTGTACCTATTTGTAGCTTACACATCATCGATCCAAGTCCAAAGGAGATCGGAGATTTGCAATCCAGGGACCTCGGCTGTGGAATGCACTACCAACCACCATCCGACTGGAGTCGGACCACTTGGCCTTCAGGAGAAAGATTAAAACTCATCTCTTCTGAGGTCAGGTGGTTTCCTAACCCAAGGAATGGAAACCGCGCCCAGAGGCGATTCAGTTCGCATTTGTTTTGCGCTTTATACGTTTTTCACCCGCTCACTCCGTGTTTCACAGTAGGAATAGTGTACCTTTCATCATAGGCCTTGTTGACTCCTCTCCAAATGTAGTGTTTATGGTTGCAGCCAAAAAGCTAAATTTTGGGCTCATCGCTCCAAATGACTTTGTGCCAGAAAGTTTGAGGCTTGTCGCTGTGCTGTTTGGCGTATTATAAGTGGGATACTTTGTGGCATTTGTGTAGTAATGGCTTTCTTCTGGCGACCCTACCATGCAGCCCTTCTTTCTTCAAGTGCCTCCTTATTGTGCATCTTCAAACGGCCACACTACATGTTTTCAGAGAGTCCTGTATTTCACCTGAAGTTTTGTGCGTTTTTCTTTGTATTCCGAATGATTTTCCTGGCAGTTGTGGCTGAAATTTTAGTTGGCCAACCTGACCGTGGTTTGGTTTCAACAGAAATCCTCATTTTCCACTTCTTGATTAGAGTTTGAACACTGCTGATTGGCATTCTCAATTCCTTGGATATCTTTTGTATATTCCTTTCCTGTTCTATACAGTTCAGCGACCTTTTCCCGCAGATCCTTTGACAATTCTTTTTGCTTTCCCCATGACTCAGAATCCAGAAACGTCAGTGCAGCGCTGGATGAAAGATGCAAGGGTCTGTCAGGATTCCAGAAACGCATTGACCTTTTATACACACACACACACACACGAATTGCAAGCAAACAGATTATATGTGAGGATAGTTACCTTTTAATAGCCTTTTAAACTCCTTTGTGTTAACTTGTGTGCATGTTATCAGGCCAAAATCACCAGGCTGAACTTTTGATCAGGGTCATTTGGGTAGTTTCTGTTATGTTGTTTTAAAGGGTAAACACAGTTTATTGATAATGGCTTCAGCGATAAACGAACCATGAGTGGAAGAAATGTTTTTGTACTATTCATATTCTCTGAAAAATGGTCTATAAATAATAAATTCTGCGAGAGTGTGTGATAGTTTAGCAGCATCTTTGAAGGTCAGCTGGTTTTGTCAGAAGTTTTTATAATCCTTCCAGCTTGCCTCCATCCATTCATTATTTTTTGATCTTTTGTTGAAGATTCTGTACTGAGCACAATTATATGTTCATATGCAGGTTCTAACCATGCAGCTTGTGGATGGTGGACAAGCAGATGTTCCTGCGGATGACAATAAACTTCATGGGAAGCCAGATAAGACCCTACGCTTCTCTCTGTGCAGTGACAACCTTGAAGGCATTTCAGAAGGTGAATTACTAAATGAATTCTCTCTTAAGACTTGGTGGTACAGATAAACATTTATTCTCTGTATACATTCAGCACTTGTTTGAAACCTAAGTTGTTTGAGGTCAAGAAAAGACATGTTTATGGGTCTGTCCAGTATAGTCGTAGAATTGCTCAAGGATTCCTAGATCAATATTGACTAAGCTGCCATTGCTTTGAATGTAATGACCAGGGCTTAAGTCCTGCGGGAACGCATGGGAACAGAGTTCCTGCACCTTTTTCACAGCAGGAACTCAGTTCCCTTTGCAGGACTAGAGCAGCTAAGCTGCCTGAGCCATTCCTTCACTAAGCGGTGATGCTCAGCTTGAGTCACTGTCAGGGGCAACTTGCTTCTTTCTAAATCCCACGATAACTTGCAGCAGACCTCCGCAATGTCTCCTGGGAACAATGACAAAAGCTCCCAGGAGACATTGCGGCATCGAGGAAGTGACGGAATACCCACCCACTACCCGATGAATCCATATACAGGAAGCGGCCAGTAACAAAGTATTACTAAGGTACAGTGGTTCGGAAAAAAACAAACATGCGGTTTAGTAACTATGCAAATAAATGTATCATTTTTATTTATTTTTTTGGTGGGGGAGTGGATCTTGGGTGGGAGTTCCCACACTTTTTTCCCCCTGATAATGACATCTAAATTCCGTGTAGGGCGTTCCTCTTCATATGCAAGATCTTTAAGTTCACCTTTTTTGGAACAACATGTTCCACCCGTATTTATGTTTTAATCTTTTTATTAAATATTTGCAGACAATACAGGTTTGCAATACAAATTGCAACTTATAACGAAGTTCCAGCTTTAAAAATATTTTTTAAAAAGTCAGCAGCTAGAAACACGGCAGCTGCTGACTTTTAATGAGGACACTTGCCTGTCCAGGGAGCCCACGATGTTGGGCCCCCCGAGGCCGATTCATCCATCCCATCAGGTGCAGGCGCCGTATTCCTACGAAGGTAAACCGTCAGTGAAGCCTTCAGGCTTCACTGCCGGCTTTCTACTGCGCATGTGCGAGCTTTGCGGTGCGTTCTGAATGGCGTTATCTTCTGGGACACACAAAGGTTTCAGAAGGCATCGGGGGAGAAGACGACATGACGCACTGGGCCGCGGTGAAGCTGTGGCGGAAGTACACAAAGTACTTCATAAAAGGTATGGAGGAGGTAAAAAATAAATAAAAAAAATATATATCCAAAATCGAGTGTTGGATATACAAGATAAAGTTATAAAAGTGGGTGGTACTCCACTTTAACAAATGTATCCAGACGTCCACCCGTATTTAGGGTGCAACATATAACATGTACCAGCAGCTGCAGCTTCTCCCCCTTACCACTTCTCTTTACAGTGACGGCAAGCGGCCATCTTTTCTTCCTGCCTGGCCACATCATTCATTCACAGATTTCTGTGTATTTGGGAAACTACAAGAACCAGCAGCCTTTGTGGTTATCCACTTGTAGTCCTCAATGATTTGAGCTCTCTGGTAGTTCACTGTCTCTTCCTGTCAGTGTGTATCTTGCCCACCCGTATGAGGTACGAGCATACAGATACACTGACAAGTCTGCAGGAGTCCTGCATGGTGCTTCAGAGGCTCCAAGTAAAAACAATAAATTACGCGTGTGTGTGTATGTGTATGTGTGTGTATATGTGTATATATATATAATATATATATATATATATATATATATATATATATATATATATATATATATATATATATATACTGCTAAATATCTTTTCTCATCAGCAGTATATAGCAGTCTTGTGACTTCTTCTATTAGTGTCTGGCTGAGAACTGGTTAAAGCTTGTAGGAGGAGTTTTCATTCTCCTCTGACTGTCCTATGAGAATGCATAACCCCTGACCCTCTGTCTGGACAATGCTGGCTGGCCCTGTGCTGATCACATGCACTCTCCCAAGCCAAACATTTTTTATCTAGCAATACTTTGCAAACTGAGCATATGCAGAGTGACTCAAATGGCTTTTTTACACCGTGCAGAAAATTAACCCCTTAGGTTCCACAATGAGTATAAGAAGTATGCTTCACTGCATATAGAGACTTATTTTACTGTTGTGGGTTTAGTAACACTTTGCACCCAAGACTTCTAACTGGCAACCCCCCCCCCCCACAGCTATTTATAAGAATTGAGTTTCAAATAATTGCTTATGCTGCATGACACTACCATCTGTATTTTTTTGGATAGCTAATAGTTTCTGTTGTTATAGCTGTTTCCTTATAAAAAAAATATGATTATGGGACATATAATCAAAAAAAGTTGTACTGTATAGGTTTGGCAATCATCCTTTTGTTAAGAGCATAAATAAAAGAGGGAGAATCCAACATTTATGTACTATTAAAAGGGGTTGTAAAGGTACTTTTTTTTTTTCCTCCCCCCCCCCCCAAATGGCTTCCTTTACCTTAGTGCAGTCCTCCTTCACTTACCTCAGCCTTCCATTTTGCTTTTAAATGTCTTTATTCTGAGAAAATCCTCACTTCCTGTTCTTCTGTCTGTAACTCGACACAATAAAGTGAAGCTTTCTTACTGGTGTGGAGTGTCATGCTCGTCCTCTCCCTTGTACTACAGGAGAGTCAGGATGCTCTTTATGTTGCAGATAAAGGAGCTGTGTGTTTGTGGACATCCTGACACTCCTGTAGCCCAAGGGAGGGGGCGAGCACGACACTCCACACCAGGGAGAAAGCCTTGCATCACTGTGGAGTTAGACAGAAGACAGGAAGTGAGGGTTTGTCAGAAGAAATAAGGACATTTAAAAGCAAAATCCAAGGACGAGGTAAGTGAAGGGGGACTGCACTAAGATACAAAACCTTTACAACCCCTTTAATGTATAGGATGCATTAAGATGAAAAAACACGTGATTTACAACCCCTTTTAAGGATGTAACAGCTGGCTTCCCAGCATACTCTTTTACAACCAGCTATTATTAAAGATGCTGGTGGCCACCCACTCTAAAAATTTGCATCTGAAATCGCAGGTGAACAGCTGCTTTGGGAATTCGCTGTGAAAACTGACCGGAAAATCTCACCGCGCATGTGGGAAGTGTTTCTCTATAAATTGGAGTGCTGAAAACAGATTAATATTGTAATACATTTTCTAGCTTTGATCAATTAATTGGCTGGCTGTCTTTGCCAGCGTCATCATTTTCCTTTCAATTGCTATTATTAAATACTTTTAAGATCTAACTTTTTTAACATCCATGACTCTAAAAACAAAATCATTTTGTTACCAGACTTCACAATTGATATACTTTGTCCATGTTTGTAGTGTCTCTTGAGAGAACTTTTTCAAATGTTTTGTGATTTGGTTGAAAATGTCACTAAAGCAGAAGAGGAAAATCCGTGTTCAACAGGTCCTTCGAACAGATCCAACTCTGTGTCTTCTCTGGATCTGGAAGAGACTGGGGAGTCGGTGTCAGAGCTGGGAGCTGGGCCATCAGGCAGCAATGGAGTAGAAGCATTACAGCTGCTGGAGCATGAACAAGGTGAGACAGAGATCATCTTCATTCATAATTGTGCAGACAATAATACTGCTGGCCACAGTTGATTAAAACATTCTTTTATGTGTTCAGCTACCACACAGGACAATCTTGATGATAAGCTACGCAAATTTGAAATTCGAGATATGATGGGGTTGACAGATGACAGAGATATTTCTGAGACGGTCAGTGAGACGTGGAGTACGGATGTTCTAGGCAGTGACTTTGACCCTAACATTGATGAAGATCGACTGCAAGAGATTGCAGGTGAGTGAACTGGGGGAAAAAAAGATGATTTAAAGCATGTGGAGTTTTTATTCTAGACTGCATTTAACTAGTCAGACTTTTATTCTATGGTTTTTCTAAAATATTTTCTTTCTAGTTCATAGAGGGACACAGGAAATGTTTAACCTTCGGGTAATGCCGCCAACAGGACGATTGGACACTTGCAAACAAACCTTAGGCCAGCCAAGAATGACTCCTCCTACTACAGGACCAGTTATTCTTGTTTGACCTAAGGTTTGTTTGCAGTAAGGATGAGCTCTGGCGTGTTGGCAGAGCATGCCGGGAAATTGGCGCTGCGCTAATCACAGGCAGGGAGACATTGTCCCGATGCGTAGCTGCAGAGATCGGGAAATGTGATTAGCGCAGCGCCGATTTCCTGGCGGGCTCTGCGAACATGCCAGAGCTCATCCTTATTTGCCAGTGTCCTATACAGTTGACAGCAGTATAACCCGAAGATTAAACACTTACTGTGTCCTTCAGATTTTTTATTTTACAAAATATTTTCTATGGCATAAAAATCTCTCTACTCGACACCTTTTTGCTAGCTAGTACCTTTTTTTTTTTATCCCTGAGAAATCTTTTTATTTTTTTATTTACATTTTTTTATTATTTGAGAGAAATTGGATCCTGTCTTAAAACTGTTTGTGTTCCAGCCTTGTCTTTGTAAATTTTAGCTCTAGACCATTTAGGCAGAATTCTTCAGTTGGCAGTTGAGGGAAGGGGGACTGGGCTTTATACCTGAAGTTGTTCCTGGACCGATGTCTCGGAAAGATGTTGGCCTCCAAGTTCAACAACAAGCTGGAGTGGCTTTTCTCCATGTACAGGGATCCTTTAGTTCAGCAGTCTCCAAACTGCAGGCCACCAGCCAGATGCAGCCCTTTGCTTGCCTTTATCCAACAACGTGGGGCACCGTTCCTCCCACTGAGGCAGTCGACGGGGGGGGCGGCGTGGCTCATCGTTCCTTCCACTGAGGCAGTCGACGGACGGGGGGGGGGGGGGGAGCGTGGCTCACCGTTCCTTCCACTGAGGCAGTCGATGGGGGGGGGGTGTCGCCATTCTTCCCACTGACACCCGAACAGCGTCTCTGAACTCTCTTGTTAACAGGTTTTCTATACCACAGATCTGCAGCTCTCTGGATTTTTGTTCTATGCCATTTTATGTAAGCTATAAAGATGTTAGTACATGGATATTCCAAGAGGTCAGCAGTTTGAGATGCTACATTTTTTTACATCTTGTGCTCGCAGTACTTCATAAGGATGAGCTCCTGGTGTGTTCGCACAGCCCACGTGCAGAGGCCGCCAGGAAGTCGGCGCTGTGCTGTGCTAATCCCAGGCAGTGAGACATTTTGGCGATCTCTGCAGCCCCCCATCGGGATAATGTCTCACTGCCTGTGATTAGTGCAGTGCCGACTTCCTGGCGGGCTCTGCACGTGGACTGTGCAAACACACCGGAGCTCATTCTTATTCATGGCCACTCTGATGTTTTTTTTTTTCCTGGAACAACTGAACCACTTCACCATGTCTACATTTAGGGCTGCTTTTGGGTATTGGAGGCGGTTTCCTGTACCAGGCATGAGCCCCAACTGTTCAGTGGGGGGCAGAAATACTTTTTAAATACTTTTAGATGCATGCATGCTAATTAAATAGACCATGGCTCCCAAAGATTAAATCCGTTCCCAAGGTCAGCAGTAGGGATCGAGCACAGAGAGGAGGATTTACTTTACGGGGGGGGGGCTCTGTGAGGCAGGCTGTATGGGGACTTAACAATGCTAATGGCAGAATACTGTCTGTATGCCTTTTATGTATGGAGGTGTGTTGTGTAATTTTTCAGTAATCTGCAGGCAATACAGAATTTGGTGGCTGCTAACATAATGGTTCTGATGTACAAACATTTGTTCAGTATGTGCTTACATCATTTGTGTATATTGGCAACCAAAACCCTCAAATTGAAAGTGTAATTGTATCATTTCTTTGCCTTATTCAAAATTGTATTTGGGATCTTTTATTCATCATTTTAAGATTACTGTAGTTGTTATTTAAATGCTGCTTAAATGAGGAAGTGTTAAGTCCTTGGCATTTGACCTAGAGACTGAGTATGATTGCACGATGACATCATAGCTAGAGATCTTGGCCAGGATTATCTGAGGTTACTGGTACTGTGAACAGGTTAGAGGTCTCTTGGAGGAAGTACTGCTTGTATTCTGTAGGGAATGTGTGCTGATTGTCAGCTTTTGTTGTTTTTGGTTTTCCATCTTGTGTGGTGACCTTCTGACTCACTGCAGTGAACATTTTGTTTTAAAGTATAAGTAAAGTCAAAACGTTTTTTCTTTCTCGTACATCACGGGACACAGAGCGGCATATTCATTACTATGTGGGTTATATGGAGTACCTTCAGGTGTGGACACTGGCAATCTCAAACAGGAAGTCCCCTCCCTATATAACCCCCTCCCCTAGAGGGAGTCCCTCAGTTTTTTCGCCAGTGTCTTAGGTGTTGGTCACGGAATAGCTTTGCTCCACATCCTTGGGATTAAGGGCGGGCTAACCGGATCTGTCCAAGGAGCCTCAGTGCCAAAGTGGACAGTACCCGGGCCCCAAGCCGTGGGGTTTTGCCTATAATGCTCCTCTTTGGAGGGCTGGACCCTGGGCCCAGGACTTGGAGTTTGTAAAAACCATAAGTTCCTGTTTGCCAGGGTGCTATATAGGTCCAGGACAGTGGGTACCTTCATAGGACCCCAGGGCCTGAAGGTCTACTACGTTACCCACGGAGATGGGAGAAGATTGGATCAGTTTGCTGGGCAAACATCCTGCAGCATGGAGCAGGTAAGGGGGAGCCTGCGGGACTTGGTTCGACAGCAGGCTCTCCGGGGTAACCTAAAGGGGGGATAGCCTAAGTATGCTCTGCATGGGCAACCGTGCTCACTATGTCTAAGGGAGACAGGATGACACCCCTTTTCCCCCATCAATAGGTTCCCCTGTCTAAAGATGTGTTGCTAGCTAAACCTGCTGCTTTCTTCCTAGGACTAGTAAGGATCCCTAGGGGCCTTTGGAGAGTCTTACCTGGCCGGGGGTTTTGAATCTGCCGCCTGTTCTGCGTTCCTGGATCTCCAGCAGCGCGGCTCCTCCATGTTCTTCCTGTTTCCGGCATACGCGCGCGTATAATATATATTAAAAAAAAAAAAAAATATATATATATACATACGGGATCCCATCAGTTTTGGGCATTAGTGATCTATTGTCCCCTAAACTGGTTTTGTACTCCTGGCCACTACAGTCTGTTGTGTGGGCGGAGTCCCTCGATTTTGTATTATGGCTTCCAAGGGTTCGGGGTCAAAGGGTTCAAAAAAGACCAAAAAACAAAAGGGTTCCCTTTCTGATTCTGATGATATGCCGATACTTTCCCCGCAACTTATTAACATAAAAGGCGCCTTGGATGAGCCATTAGGGGGATCTGGTGCGGAGGCTGGCCCAGATCAGCCCAGCCCTGTGTTTATCACAGAGGAGATGCTAGCCGTATCCCTAGGGGGGCTAGAAGAGAGAATAGCAGCATTGATCGCTAGAGCTATTCCTGGTAAAAAACGGGTTAGATCCCCATCACCAAGAGGTGTATCCTCAGATGCTGAGATTCTCTCTCTGGAGGAATTGCAATCACAGGAGGATCAACTAGACCTGAACCAAGAGGGTTCAGGGATGGAGGGGTCTGCCTCTGAGGAACTATTTTCAGACTCCCAGACAGAAAGGTTGTGGGTACAGTCTTTGACGGACATGGTCCGCTCGGCATTTAGTTTGCCATTACCAGAACCTCAGGTTCCTCCGGTATCCTCTCTGGGCTCTTGGAAAGCTCCGTTAAGCAACGCAGTTTTTCCGGTCCATCCTCTCTTGGAGGAATTGATCTTTCGGGATTGGGTACGGCCGGACAGGATTTTTCTGCCACCGAAAAGATTTGCGGTCATTTACCCCATGGAGGAAAAATTCTCCAAGAGGTGGAGGCTCCCAGTAGTGGATGCAGCCATCTCATGTGTGAATAAATCACTAACTTGCCCGGTGGAAAACATACATATGTTTAAAGATCCGGTCGATAAAAGATTAGAGACACTTTTAAAAGCATCCTTTGCTACGGCAGGAGCAGTGGTGCAGCCAGCAGTGGCTGCAATTGGAGTTTGTCAGGCATTAAAAGACCAGACAAAGGAAATGTTAAAGGACATGCCTACCCAACAAGCAGAAGAGTTTTCTGACATTCCCAGAGCTCTGTGTTTTGCGGTAGATGCTATAAAAGATTCCATCCAGCAGGCCTCTCGTTTATCACTATTTTTGGTGCACATGAGAAGGCTCTTATGGTTGAAGAACTGGGCGGCGGAGCCCCCATGCAAAAAGCTTCTGGCAGGTTTTCCCTTCCATGGAGGACGACTCTTCGGAGAGGATCTGGATAAATATATTCAGACTATTTCAAATGGCAAGAGTACCCTTTTACCGGTAAAAAAGACATTCCGGGCTCCTACATTTAAAAGGCAGCTCTTTCCTGTCTCAGGGCCCTCAAATTCCAGGCAGTATCGACGGCCGCCTGCACGATCCAACGTTAACAGTAGATCGCAGGGACAGACCCCTGGGGGTAAGAGGCCGTGGTATCGCAAGCCGTCAAAGACAGCCCCTAAGTCTGCCTTATGAAGGGGCGCCCCCACTCTCACGGGTGGGGGGAAGGCTTCGTTTCTTCTCAGAAGTTTGGGAAGCCAAGATCCCCGACAAATGGGTCCGGGCATCTGTAACCACAGGTTACAGACTGGAGTTTCTAAGGTATCCTCCACCTTATTTTCAAGAATCAAGGCTACCAAGGGATCCAGCAAGGAAGGCCTCAATGCTGGCAGCTTTGGATCACCTGCTTTGCCAGAACGTAATTATAGAGGTGCCAGCCCAAGAGCAAGGCCTAGGTTTCTATTCCAATCTCTTTGTTATACCAAAACCCAACGGCGATGTCAGGCCAATTTTGGACCTAAAGAGGTTAAACGGTTTCCTAAGGGTTCGTTCCTTCCGGATGGAATCCATCCGGTCAGCAGCCGCCGCGCTTCAGAAGGACGATTTTCTGGCCTCCATAGACATAAAGGATGCTTACCTTCATGTACCAATCTTTCAGTCGCATCAAAGATTTTTACGCTTCGCGGTGGGGCAGCGACACTTCCAATTCAGGGCGCTCCCCTTCGGGCTGGCCACGGCCCCCCGGGTATTCACGAAGATCCTAGCCCCAGTTCTGGCCAACTTAAGGATCCAGGGGGTCACAGTCCTAGCATACTTGGACGACCTTTTAATCATAGATCACTCACGGCCGGGTCTGCAAAAGGCAGTAAACCTCACGGTTCGGTACCTCGAAGAATTCGGCTGGGTCCTAAACCGGGGAAAGTCAGCGTTCCAGCCTACAAAGCAGTTGGAATACCTCGGCATGAGGTTAGACACAGAACATCAAAAGGTGTTCCTGCCCCTTGTAAAGATCGAGGCTATCAAGGGGTTGGTTCAGTTGGTTCTAAACAAGAAAAAAACAACTATTCGCCTGTGTATGCGATTACTAGGCAAGCTAGTGGCCACGTTCGAGGCAGTACCGTACGCTCAGATCCACACTCGCGTCCTACAGGCAGCCATTCTAGCAGCCTGGGGCAAGAGGGCACATGCCTTAGAGTCCCCTTTGACGCTATCATCAAGGGTCCGACAAAGCCTGGCCTGGTGGTTGAACCCTCAGAACCTTCTAAAGGGAAAATCCTTCAGCCCTGTTGTCTGGAAGGTAGTTACCACAGACGCCAGCCTGGCAGGCTGGGGGGCGGTCTTCGAGGGGTTCTCCCGCCAGGGAACTTGGGTGAAAGTAGAGAGGCAGCTCTCCATCAATATCTTGGAAATCAGAGCTGCTCGCCTAGCCCTTCTGGCATGGACCTCCAGATTAAAGGGGTTCCCGGTGAGAATCCAGTCAGACAATGCCACGGCAGTGGCATACATAAACCACCAAGGGGGAACCAGAAGCCAGGCCGCTCAGAGGGAGGTGAACTTGATTTTTCAATGGGCAGAGGTTCATGTACCCTGCATTTCAGCGATATTCATTCCCGGAGTGGACAATCTGCAGGCAGACTTCTTAAGTCGCCAGAGTCTGTTGCCAGGGGAATGGTCTCTGCATCCCCAGGTCTTTCAGACAATCTGCCAGAGGTGGGGAATGCCGGACGTAGATATAATGGCATCCAGGTTCAACAAGAAACTAGACAGGTTCGTGTCTCGAGCGAGGGATCCTATGGCCTGCGGAACCGATGCGTTGGTTTGCCCTTGGCATCAATTCAAACTTCTATATGCATTCCCTGTTGCGCAAGATCAGAGTGGAGAACAAGCCAGTCATTCTAGTAGCTCCGGCTTGGCCCCGGAGGACTTGGTACTCACTAGTCCTGAAGATGGCAGTGGGAGACCCTTGGACTCTTCCTCTACAACCAGACCTGCTCTCACAAGGCCCGATCCTCCACCCTACATTACAGCGTCTAAATTTGACGGCCTGGAGGCTGAATCCCTGATTCTCAGGGGTAGGGGTCTGTCTAGGCAGGTAATCCCTACCCTGATTAGGGCTAGAAAGCCGGTCTCCAGGGTGATTTATTACAGGGTGTGGAGGAACTACGTAGGCTGGTGTGAATCCAAAAGATGGAATTCCCGCAAATATACTATTGATAGGGTGTTAAGTTTTCTCCAGCTAGGAGTGGATAAAGGCCTGGCACTAAGCACAATCAAGGGACAGATCTCAGCTCTGTCAGTGTGGTTTCAGAGGCCGCTGGCCACCCACTCGCTGGTAAAGACCTTCTTACAGGGGGTCTTGCGTATTAATCCTCCGGTCAAGTCACCAATTTGTCCTTGGGACTTAAATCTTGTCCTGTCCACTCTACAGAAACAGCCTTTTGAGCCATTGGCTGAGATTCCTTTACTCTTACTGACAAGAAAGTTGGTTTTCTTGGTCGCCATAGTTTCGGCCAGGAGAGTGTCAGAATTAGCAGCCTTATCGTGTAAGGAACCATATCTCGTTCTGCATAAGGACAGGGCAGTTCTCCGGCCCCATCCTTCCTTTCTACCAAAGGTTATATCCAAATTTCACTTAAACCAGGATTTGGTACTACCATCCTTCTTTCCAAAACCTACATCCAGAAAGGAGGGGTTGCTGCATACCTTGGATATTGTCCGGGCCATGAAGGCCTATCTTAAAGCTACAGAAAAGATCCGGAAAACAGATGTGTTATTCGTTCTACCAGATGGCCCCAAGAAGGGGCAGGCAGCTGCAAAATCCACCATCTCGAGATGGATTAGACAGTTAATCATTCAAGCCTACGGATTGAAGAGGTTGCCTCCTCCGTTGTCGGTAAAGGCCCATTCTACCAGGGCCATGGGCGCCTCTTGGGCAGCACACCATCAGATCTCTATGGCTCAGATATGCAAGGCAGCAACGTGGTCATCAGTCCACACGTTTACAAGGTTTTATCAACTAGACGTGAGAAGAAATGCGGATTCTGCCTTTGGACAGGCAGTATTACAGGCTGCAGTTTGAAATCCTCGGGATCAGAAGCACCCTTGGTTATAAAAAAAAAAAAAAAAAAGAAGTTTTTTCTTGACTAAGTTGGAATTATTATTATGATTTGAGTTTATCTCTAAATTGAATCCTTCTTTGGAAGATGTCTCCCTCCCCTCATTAAAGCATTGCTTTCGGACATCCCACATAGTAATGAATATGCCGCTCTGTGTCCCGTGATGTACGAGAAAGAAAAAGGGATTTTTAAATACAGCTTACCTGTAAAATCCTTTTCTTGGAGTACATCACGGGACACAGAGCTCCCACCCCTCTTTTGGGTGACCATTTTGGGAGGCATACTGCTTGCTACAAAACTGAGGGACTCCCTCTAGGGGAGGGGGTTATATAGGGAGGGGACTTCCTGTTTGAGATTGCCAGTGTCCACACCTGAAGGTACTCCATATAACCCACATAGTAATGAATATGCCGCTCTGTGTCCCGTGATGTACTCCAAGAAAAGGATTTTACAGGTAAGCTGTATTTAAAAATCCCTTTTTTGGACAGAGGGATTACAAGACCTGTCAGGTTTTTATTGCTGTCTGTTCCACCGTTCCTGAGATTTGCCCTCCTCTATTAGCCCTGTTTACCGTTATTGGTGAAAAGTACTAGAAAATCACACATTTTGGGTTGTTCCCAGGCCAGGAATAGTGGGGAAATCTTCCAATGGGGGGGCACTACTTCTAAGCACAATTAGGGATTTCCTCGGTTTAGATGGATTTTTTTTTTTCTTCACTTGCAGTTTTGGCTGTGAGGCAGGAAGTAAAGGGAGATCTCCCCAATGGGACACAGATCGCGAAAATTAATCTTACTCCCTTACTCTATCCAAAGTGGAAAAGCAACGTTTTTCTTATAGTTCTACTTTAAGGACTCATCTACACTGGACATTTTTACAGCTGTTTCTTTTTTTTTTGTCTTCAGTGAACGACCCAGCATGTTATCCTATGTAGGGAAGGGAAGGAAGCACCAACCTGGCATAAAAAAATAACACCTGCAAGACAAGGGCATAGTGTGCTAGTATGCATAGCATACTAGCTCATTATATAATACTCAAGAGGGGTAGAGAAAGGAAGCGCCACCTAAGTGCAGTATTAAAGAGGTTCTTTTAATGACACATTGTACAAAACACACTTACAAGAAGGAAAGGAAAGAAGGCTCATCTGTAACATCCTGTAGTCCTCGTCCTGGATCCATGGGCTGCTTAGAAGTAAAGATAGCAGAATGTGTTGAGTCTTCAGGCTTGTCCTGTGGCCATCAGGATGAGGCCTGTTCCAGCCTCACGGGTCACGTGACAGGTCACGTGGTTACTTCGGAGGAACACTTCCAGGAGGAGGGTCAGACAGGGAGGACAAAGGCTGATTGGGCTACGGTAGGCCAATTGAAGGAGCAGTGGCTCCGAGCGCGTAGCCCAATCAGCCTTTGTCCTCCCTGTCTGACCCTCCTCCTGGAAGTGTTCCTCGGAAGTAACCACGTGACCTGTCACGTGGTCACGTGAGGCTGGAACAGGCCTCATCCTGATGGCCACAGGACAAGCCTGAAGACTCAACACATTCTGCTATCTTTACTTCTAAGCAGCCCATGGATCCAGGATGTTACAGATGAGCCTTCTTTCCTTTCCTTCTTGTAAATGTGTTTTGTACAATGTGTCATTAAAAGAACCTCTTTAATACTGCACTTAGGTGGCGCTTCCTTTCTCTACCCCTCTTTTGTTTACCACAGAGTCGGCTCTCTAAGGACAGCAGCCGCCATTGAACAACCAAATCACCTGCATTTTTACCATTGAACTGCCTGTTACTATTACTTCTAATGGACTAATCACCATACCCCTACCATACATGTACTTTGTATCTGCGCTGACAGTTAACTTTCCTATTACATTATATAATACTCAACTGGGATCGAAGCCCCCGCTGAGGTGCTCGACACAGCACCAGACGCCGACATGTTGTCACAGAGTTACTTCCGGGTATTGCTGCTCCGGCACTGTGATTGGCCAGAGCCGCGATGACGTCACTTCCGCGCTGTTTCTAAAGAGCGCCGTTGTTTATGGCGCATGTGCCTTGCATATGGGCGCAAGTCTCTAGTGTAAAAAATTTCCTCAGCCGTGTTGGTTTAGGAGCTATTTCTAGCACCTACAGGTAAGCCTTAATCTAGGGTTACCTGTAGGTAAAAGCAGTCTGTAAGGCCCCTTTCACACTGGGGCGGAAGGTGTGGTAGTGGAAAAGGGTCGCTTTTATTAGCGGCACATTTCCCGATGGAATTGCGGCGGTATTTGGCCTCTAGTGGTGCGGTTTTACCCCCTGCTAGCGGCCGAAAAGGGGTTGATACCGCCGGCTATGCGCCTCTACAGAGGCGTGTTGCCGGCGGTATAGCCACAGTTTCCCATTGCTTTTAATAGGGATAAGCGGTAAACAGGTTTTCACACTGGAGAAACAGCAGGCACTGTTTCAGGTCGGTTTGCAGGCGCTATTTTTAGTGCCTGCAAACCGCTCCAATGTGAAAGAGGTCTAAGGGTTTACAAACACTTTAATAAATTATGCTACGCTATACTGGTTTGGTGGTTTTTCCCTTCCTTTCTTATTTTACAGACTTTGGATTTCCAGCCCACATATGAAAGCAGCCTTGCCAGATCCACAGTGTCAGCCATTTTCTACCAATTTAAAATTTGTATTCCTATACCTCCAAGAATTAGTATCTTTCAATACTACACTTTTAACCTGGTATATGACATTTTATTACTATAGGATGGTCACAGTGTCGGCGCTGTAGTGTTTTTTTTGATCATGTTATCTTGTGTGTCCATGCACACACAGGCTGTTATCGGCGGTTTTTGGCAGGAGTGTTTTCTGGCTTGAAAAACCCCCCAGAACTAGTGGGTTTTCAGAGGAGTTTTTCAGTTGTCAAAATGCTCTAACTATGATAAAAGCTAAAAATAAGAGTGGCTATTCATCGTTTTTCAGCTTGTGGGAGTATAGTTTTTCTAAAAAAAATATAAAATGTATTCTACAGCTACCGCTACTGGTGTTTAACGGCCTTAACGTGGAAGTAAACCCTCACATATACCCAGTGAAGTGAGTAACCTCAGATGATGCCCAGAGATTAATCGCATCTCCCTACATACATTTTAGAAACTTTTTTAGAAAGTTCACATCCATGTTAGATTTTCTCTTCCTGGTCAGCAGTGCAGTGAAGTCTGGACAGCTGATTGGAGGAAAGGCACACACCCCCTCTCCTCATAGGTCGAGACTTTCAGAGCTGATCATTGAATCATTCAGGACTCTGCTAATATATTTATAGTATCCTCTCCAACACAAAACTCGGGCTGCTTTTATCACATTGGACAGTTTGTCAGGAGTTATCTATCAGGCTGATAACAGAAGAACAGAGCAGGAGAAAGCCACGGGACATTGCAACAATACAAATATGTGCCCAGCTCAAATTGCATGAATCAGGTTTACATCCACTTTATCCAAAACTAAAAAAGAAAAAGTTTTGACATTGGGTTTACTTGGAGGGGATAGGGTATAATTATAACCCCTGTCGGTTGTTATTGCTGTCTGTGCCCCTGTTAGGGAGATTCACACTCTATTTGTCCTGTTTACCGTTATCAATAAAAAGTAAAATAAAATCCCACATTTTGGGTTGTCCCCAGAAAAGTCATAGATAGGAAATCATTATCTTTGTTTTAATTTTTTTTTCATATTGAATAAAACAAACAATAAAAAATAAATAGATGGTAAATCTACCAATGGGGACACTAGTTCTTGCAACCTGGGGGTCGGACAGGAAGTGAATGGATATCTCTGCAATGGGACACAGAAGGTGAAGAAAAATCTGACAGGTTATAATCATCCCTTACTTTATCCAAATTGGGGGGGGGGGTTTGCTACCGTGAAGCTTATGTTTAGGTAAAAATGTGCCAATCTGTGTGCGTTTTTATATTTCAAAACAAAAGGCATTTAATTGTCAATATATGTTGTGCGTATTCGTTTTTAGGTAGTGCTGAAGGACATATTTTAACAGAGTGAGAACAAAGCTGAGTAAAGTCGGCAATAGATAGATCAGTTATTTTTAAGACCCTGGGGGCGCCTGTGTGTTAGAGCTAAAGCGCAGCTCGTTTTGGCGCTGCTTTGGTGCTGTTTAAGCGGCGCTTTTTGGCTACTAGCGGGGCGCTTTTAACCCCAGCTAGCAGTCGAAGAAGGGGTTAAAAACGTCTGTTGCGCTGCCTTTTTATTGCTGCTTGCAGGACTTTCAAGTGCACCACCCCAGTGTGAAAGCGCTCAGGCTTTCACATTTGGGAAGCAGTTTTCAGGCGCGTAACCGCGTCGGTGTGAAATGGGCCTTAATCGATCACATAGCTGATACTAAAAAAAAAATAAAAAAATACTTTTCCCCCATCAACACAAGCAAAGAAGATGGAGGAATTCTCCCTGTTCCCTGTATTCTAACAGGCAACTCCTTACTTTTAGAATACAGTCGTCGGCTGTATAAATGACAATGGTCCCAAAAATGTGTCAAAAGTGTCCGATGTGTCCGCCATAATGTCGCAGTCCTGATGAAAATCGCAGCTCGCCGCTATTACTAGTACGCTATAATATTTGCTCAAACCAATCCAATATACGCTTATTGCGATTTAGCCAAAAATATGTAAGTATTGCGCTTTTTATTTATTTTTTGGTATTTTTCTGTTTATAGTGCAAAAAATTTAAATCGCAGAGGAAAGCTTTATTTGTGGGGGCGGAAAAAAGGACGTTAATTTTATTTGGGTACATCGTTGCCTGACCGTGCAATTGTCAGTTAAAGCGACCAAGGGAGCCATACGTCCATCTTCTTTGCTAGGCAGAACGAAACTGAGGCTGCAGGGAGGAGGGTTATGTCTGGAGGGACCGCCCCCTGGGCGGGGCTGTCAAACGCTGTTATTGTAACATGTATTTAAAGGGGAGTTCTACCCACAATTTCACTTTTTGAATATAAATACCCCTGTAATACACAAGCTTAATGTATTCTAGTAGTAGAAGTTAGTCTGTAAACTAAGGTCTCTTTTGTTAGGTTGTTACAGCATTTAGTTTATAATCTAGAACTAGACCATGGCCATCTTAAGTGTGGGCATCGTGAAGCATGACTGTGACTTCCTGGATTTCAGCTTTGCATATCTCGCACATGCTCAGTGCTGCACAAGCAATGTAATAGGTTTCAGTCAGGTTTGCAAGGACTACTGGGAAACATGATGCCTATCCCAGAAACCCTTGCAAATAGCCTTGTGACTTAATAGCCTAGGCTAATAAGGAGTAGGAAGTAATGAAGGACTACAAAATAAAGGCATTTACAAGCAACAAAATAAATAACAAGTGTCCATTCTGAACACTATGAGATTAGGGCATGCAGCACAGACAAACATAAAAAAAATGGATGGAACTCCACTCTAATAATCTAACATGTTTCTGCCTAGTCCTCTCCTGTAAACGGGCAACATAACCCACTTGTCAAGGTTTAAGGAGCTGTGTCCGTCCATGGACGATAAGAGAAATGTCAATTTTGTTTGGGAGCCACGTCGCACGACCGCATAATTGTCCGTTAAAGCAACGCAGTGCCTAATCGCAATAAATACTCTATTTAGGAAGGTGGTAAAGCCTTCCGGGGGTGAAGTGGTTAAAGGAACAGGATTCCCCCCCTCTTAGGTTGCACTGACCCTGTGTTTTTGTTGTGTTTTTAAGGTGCAGCTGCAGAGAACATGCTTGGCAGTCTGCTTTGTCTCCCAGGCTCTGGCTCTTTACTGCTTGACCCATGCACAGGCTCCACGATTTCAGAAACCACCAGTGAAGCATGGAGTGTAGAGGTGCTTCCCAGTGATTCTGGTGAGATGCAATGCCAAGCTGCTATTTTAATGAATGGTTTACATGTTACTCGTTTTTTAAGCTACAGCTGTTCATAAAGAGCAGCAACACCTTGATGACGTAAGTCGTTTTTCCTTAGAAGCACCTGATTTGAAGCAGGAAGAGAGGCTGCAAGAACTGGAAAGCTGTTCTGGCCTGGGCAGTACATCAGATGACACGGAGGTGAGAGAGGTCAGCTCAAGGCCCAGCACCCCAGGACTGAGCGTTGTGTCAGGTACTCAACAGTTCTACTTTCTTTTCTTTGACTAACCTTTCAACTTCAGAATTTTCATGTGACTTCAGAAGCTAAATTACCTTTCCTTATTCCAGGCATCAGTGCCACGTCAGAGGACATACCCAACAAGATTGAAGACGTTCGTTCGGAATGTAGTTCTGACTTCGGAGGAAAGGATTCGGTAACAAGTCCTGAAGTAGAGGACTGTGTTCATAGTAAGTAGTGGGATGGAGATGTCTCTGAATATAGGTAGAGGACTGTGTTCATAGTAAGTAGTGGGATGTAGATATCTCGGAATATAGGTAGAGGACTGTGTTCATAGTAAGTAGTGGGATGGAGATATCTCGGAATATAGGTAGAGGACTGTGTTCATAGTAAGTAGTGGGATGTAGATGTCTCTGAATATAGGTAGAGGACTGTGTTCATAGTAAGTAGTGGGATGTAGATGTCTCTGAATATAGGTAGAGGACTGTGTTCATAGTAAGTAGTGGGATGTAGATGTCTCTGAATATAGGTAGAGGACTGTGTTCATAGTAAGTAGTGGGATGGAGATGTCTCTGAATATAGGTAGAGGACTGTGTTCATCGTAAGTAGTGGGATGGAGATGTCTCTGAATATAGGTGGAGGACTGTGTTCATAGTAAGTAGTGGGATGGAGATGTCTCAGAATATAGGTAGAGGACTGTGTTCATAGTAAGTAGTGGGATGGAGATGTCTCTGAATATAGGTAGAGGACTGTGTTCATAGTAAGTAGTGGGATGTAGATGACTCTGAATATAGGTAGAGGACTGTGTTCATAGTAAGTAGTGGGATGTAGATGTCTCTGAATATAGGTAGAGGACTGTGTTCATAGTAAGTAGTGGGATGGAGAGGTCTCTGAATATAGGTAGAGGACTGTGTTCATCGTAAGTAGTGGGATGGAGATGTCTCTGAATATAGGTGGAGGACTGTGTTCATAGTAAGTAGTGGGATGGAGATGTCTCAGAATATAGGTAGAGGACTGTGTTCATAGTAAGTAGTGGGATGGAGATGTCTCTGAATATAGGTAGAGGACTGTGTTCATCGTAAGTAGTGGGATGGAGATGTCTCTGAATATAGGTGGAGGACTGTGTTCATAGTAAGTAGTGGGATGGAGATGTCTCTGAATATAGGTAGAGGACTGTGTTTATAGTAAGTAGTGGGATGGAGATGTCTCTGAATATAGGTAGAGGACTGTGTTTATAGTAAGTAGTGGGATGGAGATGTCTCTGAATATAGGTAGAGGACTGTGTTCATAGTAAGTAGTGGGATGGAGATATCTCGGAATATAGGTAGAGGACTGTGTTCATAGTAAGTAGTGGGATGTAGATGTCTCTGAATATAGGTAGAGGACTGTGTTCATAGTAAGTAGTGGGATGTAGATGTCTCTGAATATAGGTAGAGGACTGTGTTCATAGTAAGTAGTGGGATGGAGATGTCTCTGAATATAGGTAGAGGACTGTGTTTATATTAAGTAGTGGGATGGAGATGTCTCTGAATATAGGTAGAGGACTGTGTTTATAGTAAGTAGTGGGATGGAGATGTCTCGGAATATAGGTAGAGGACTGTGTTCATAGTAAGTAGTGGGATGTAGATGTCTCTGAATATAGGTAGAGGACTGTGTTCATTGTAAGTAGTGGGATGTAGATGTCTCTGAATATAGGTAGAGGACTGTGTTCATAGTAAGTAGTGGGATGGAGATGTCTCTGAATATAGGTAGAGGACTGTGTTCATAGTAAGTAGTGGGATGGAGATGTCTCTGAATATAGGTGGAGGACTGTGTTCATAGTAAGTAGTGGGATGGAGATGTCTCAGAATATAGGTAGAGGACTGTGTTCATAGTAAGTAGTGGGATGGAGATGTCTCTGAATATAGGTAGAGGACTGTGTTCATAGTAAGTAGTGGGATGGAGATATCTCGGAATATAGGTAGAGGACTGTGTTCATAGTAAGTAGTGGGATGTAGATGTCTCTGAATAAAGTGGCAATTTTCTCAAAGTAGAGCTCCAGGCAAACCTATAAATGCATAATTGAAATACATTTTTATTTATTTTAAGTATTTGCAGAGCCGTACATGTGATACTCACTTCTTTTAGTTGGTAAGATCTATCTGCTGCTTCCTGGTCAGTTTTATAGCCTCCTAGGTCAACTCATAAGACATGGGGGGCTATTTATTATTATACAGGAGTTATATGGGGCCTACAGTTTGTGCAGCGCTTTACGACATTGTAACTGTACTGTCTTCCCGACAGTACAGTTACGATACAATTCAATACAGGAGGGATCAGAGGGCCATGTTAGAGCTTACAGTCTAGAAGGGATTCAGTGTTTATATTGGAAGACAAGTTTATCCATAGCAACCAAAAGTGTCCCTTTATGTCAAAAGTGATTTTAGAGCAGCTAGAAAACAGCGATAATAAATTATAATCACTTGCAGAATTGAGCGATAGCGATTTGTGGAGAAATCCGTCATAAAAAATTAAAAGTAATGACAGCGACAATTCTGCAACTGAGCAAATTTCAGTGATTTTGATTTGATTACATTGGTGAATAATTTTTATTATAATTTATCATTTGTTATAATTATTTATAGTTCTTATATTATAATTTTATGATTTTGTGTTTCAAACTTTATCATACCCGGGATGTCTACTAGACTCTGGTTTGGACAGATTTAAGTGAGTTATTCCTAAGAATTACAGGCCTACAGTATAAAATGCCAAATTTTCATGCAAAATAATTGTACCGCTTTTGGTACTTAATTCCAGACAGAATCATACTGCCAGGGGGGTTAATCACCCTGTGCAGAACAGATTACCCCCTCTAACCTGGCTCCCCCTCCTCCCCCCTGCAGCACTGTCGGCTTCCCTCCTCTCCCACCGGTTGTTGTTGTGGATGTTTTAGGACGAGTGGCAAAAGGGGCCAGTAAATATGCCATTTACCAGCCCCTTCCCTTTCTGAATGAACATTGTGAGTGATTGGTAGAGTGTGTTTGAGGTTTGGGGTGCACACCCTAATGCCAAAAGCTGGCTTTAGAACCACTTGTGTAAAATCTCCATGTTTTGGGGTATAGTGACAACTGGATACAGTCATCCATTCTGAAAAGTGGCATTTAAATTCATGACCTCCAAAATAAAAGCACATCCAGTGTATGGCTATAGCAATATTTGGACTGACTGGCACATACTGTTTATGGTGATGGCTTATTGGTGACTGCAAGCAAGATGAATCAATGCTAGTGCATCAAAGTCCGATGCGGAAGGCCTTCATTTCGCATGAGAGTTGGATGAAACAAACCTTTTATACTAAAGCCTTTTTACTTCAGAATAACCCTAAAACTAAGGTTTTGAGGAACCCCTGACAATTGGTGGTCAGTAAGAAAAATGCCCCCTACACTGGTGGTCAGTGGGAAGAATGCAACCCTTATGGCCCGCACACACGATCAGAAAATCGTAGGCATAATACCACTTTAAAAGAGGTCATGTGATAATCTGATCGTTCGTACACCGCTTTCTAGAGCCGATCACAACAGTTCATCTGATATTATCTAATAGAACAAACATGAAACGTTTTCTCATGCCATACTAGATTGTACAGTTGTCGCTCAAAAATAATACAAATACACTACAACACATTACATCGCTTCTTCATTTTTATTCTGTTGAATGAGAATTTTCATCACTTTAGTAAACTCTTTATTTTCTAAATGGGACTAGCATGCCAAAAGTACCATCATTCGTCCGATAATCTCATGGTGTATACCAGGCATTCCAGTGGTGGTCAGAATGCAATCCTTACAGACGGCTAAAAAAAATAATCACCTTTGTGCTACTAGCTATGCCTAAGTAAGGATGGGCTCAGGTGTGTTCGCAACCTCACTTTCAAAGCCCACCAGGAAGTTGGCACTGCGGATCGCCTATCACAAGCAGTGAGACATTTCCCCGATCCACAGCTGCAGAGATCAGGAAATGCCTCACAGTTTGTGATTAGCGCTGTGCAGTGCCAACTTCCTGGCGGCCTCTACACGTGCGGTTGCGAACATGCCTGAGCTCCTCGATGCCTAGTGACATTGACCCCAGAAATACGTGGGCACCATCAAATAAGGGGTCAATCAGCCACAGACAGATGAAGGAACCCTGCATGAGAATGCCTGGTGTAGATGGTTTCAATTGAGCTGTACACTCTTTAGATCAAATTTACTGAAAAGTCCTCAAACCTACTGGGAATTAAAAGGGGCGCTATTGTATCTGAAAACTTCCCACCCCTCTAACCACCCAGGATTCCCTTTTAAAGCATGTTTACTTGGACCTTAGAAAGTAAACAAATTGTAGGATGTAAAAAAAAAATCTAATTCAGTACTATTACTAGACACTGTTTGAAAGTATAAAGGTCAGCACTGAATAGGAAGTATAAAGGGATGCTATCGGGAAACGGAAAATAGTTTTACTGACAATATAGTACTGATTTGATATAGATAGATTTTCTATATATATATATATTAGAGAGAGAAAAAAATAGATAGAAATATCTATCTCTGTCTAATATATACAATATTAGTATTGACGTTTACATACAAGTACTCAAATTAATCCAGGCATGCAAAAATTAATAATTAAATATCCTAACAATAGCGCAATACTACTAACATGCAACTTGTTAACCACTGTAAAGATTGTGTAGTCAATGGAACAATGACACTCTTCTTTCCTTGTGGTTTTGCCAGTTATAAGAGCATATAGGATCTATGCTCCAGGATTGACAGTAATGGAAGGTCATGTAAGCAATAATCTCAAAGTGTAAGGGGGTTATAGTGATTTGGGGTTTGTATTCAGGGCTAGAAAAGTTCTTGGTTTTAGAATGCTTTCTTGGGGGTATGCTTATGTATTTTCTTTTTCTCAAATGAAGGTTTTTCTGTAAAAAAAAAAAAAGGCTTAAAACTTGGTAAAACTGAATGTTAAAACTGTTTCCTTTTTAGATGAATGCTGCTAAAAAACAAATGCAAAAAACATCTTTGGCGGCAGTGGTAACCCTCTGCTAACTACTGTACTTGAATGCCCCTGTACTAAACTACTATTGTTTTCCTTTTTTTTTGTTTTGCATTTTAGTTCCTCAAGCAAGTGCACCAGAAGGCCCCAGCCAAAAAAAGACAAGTAATATGCCTTGTTTATTTCCAGGCGTACATCATGGCTTAGCACAATCCCAAACCGAGGCTTTGTTGGCCATGTTTGACCCATTGGCTCCGGCATCTAATGAAGGTAATTCTTTGTATTTTGTCCTTGTGTAAAAATAAAGCTTTAATGTTGGGTTAGGCCTCTTGGCAGACTCCCGACCAGTTTTCTTCTCATCTATTCTGGAGGGAAGTCCTGTTCTTGGTAATGTCACCATTGTCCCATATTTTCTCCACTTGATGATGACTGTCTTCGCTGTGTAACATGGTATATCTAATGCCTCCTAAATTCTTTTGTACCCTTCTTCTGGCTGATACCTTTTTAGCTATGAGATTCCTCTGATGCTTTGAAAGCTTTTTTTGGACCATGGCTTTTGCTGTAGAATGCGACTTGGAAAATGTCAGGAAAGACCTACTAGAACAGCTGAACTTTATTTGGGGTTAATAAGAGGCACTTGCACGCAGCAGCTTGAAAAAGCTCAGTACAACTTTTTTTTTTTTAACTGAGCTTAAAGGGGTGTTCCAGCCAAATTTTTGTGTTTATTAAAAGTCAGCAGCTACAAAAAGTGTAGCTGCTGGCTTTTAATAAACACACACTCACCTGCTTCACGATCCAGCTACGCGCCGGCCGGGGCTCCGCTCCTCTCCCCGGCTGGCGTCTTCATCCTAAGTGTGGGCACCCGACCGTGACAGCCTTCGGCTTCACAGCCGGGCACCCACTGCGCATGCGCGAGCGGCGCTGCGCTCTCCTATTGGACAGGCGATCGCATGGGACCTGTCATGTGTTCCATGCGATCACCTACAGGGAGGGGCTGCTATAGGCGATTAAGCTTAATCGCCTAACCAGCCCCTCGGCGGAAGGAGGAAGTGGGACAGGAAGCCCCCACTCCCCCCCCCAAAAAAATGACATGCCAAATGTGGCATGTAAGGGGGTGAGGAGTGGGATTAGCGGAAGTTTTACAATTTTGGGTGGAACAAAACTTGATTCATCCAAAAATTATATTCTGTTATTATATACAGTACAACCCTAATTGGGGGATAAATATCTGAATCTAATGATCAGAAGACCCTGATCTTACACATTCATAAATTCACCACCTACATATGTATGATAAATACTCATGCGAGTCAAAAATATATTTGATTTCCTTTTATCAGTAAATCCAGTATCCTAAGTAAATCAAGAAATATTTATATTGTATAGTATAAATCCTAGAGTGCAAAATATTAGATAGAGGATGGATGTGAATTTCCATGCAGGTCATGGCTAACAGCTACTTCCTGGCCTATAGCAGAATGTAGGCCGGGCGGTGGTTCAGTTATCCTGGCGTTATGACGTCCAGCAGTATAACAACCGCCGCGCCCATGGGGTACACACATTGTGGCGATCTGTGGTGCAGCGTGTCATTTTGACACACCGCTACACCGATCTCGGTAAAGAGCGGCAATATACCACATGATCAGCCATGTATAATACGCCGTATCTGTGGCTGATCATGATGTAAACAGGAAGAGCCGTTGATCGGCTTTTCCTCACAGACCAGAATAGAGGAGAGCTGATCGGCTGCTCTCCTGACAGAGGAGTCTGTGCTCGTGGTTTTTCAGTGCAGACCCCCCCCCCCCCCCCCGGATGCCTGCCCAGGACCACCAAGGTGCTGCAATGGACCACCAGGTAGATGCCAATCAGTGCCACAGGACCAGAGGAGGGCTGGAGGTGCAAGGGCCACATGAAATGGCCTGGAGCGCCGGATCTGGCCCGCAGGCCTTGTGTTTGACACCTTTGCCATAGACGGTTTGAATCTCGGCTGCTTCCTGCTGAACCGTTAATGTGAAGTTTGACTGTACCATTGATCGATCAAATTGGGTACAACCAGCATGCCGGATTCTTTTGCGATTATCGCTAGCAGCTGCTATATCTGCTAGTAAAAATCGGTCTTCTCCCGGTGGGGACGAATGCCCCCGCCAGGAGAAGACAATTGCTCGGCAGGAGGGATTCCCCTGTCAACACTGAATTGTGCATATTTCTTTCCTGCAGCCTGTGATTGCAGAAAAGAAGTTTGAACTGTGTATGGCCAGCCTTAGTAAATTTGGAAAGTGTTGGCTGGATGCTGGGGATAGGCAATAAAGGCTTCTCTATCCCAGGAAGCACAGGGAAACGGCGAACTAGGACAGAGCAGCTCCAGCCACCTTCTGTTTTTACGGAGTAGCTGTGTAGTCTCTCCATGTGCAGGCAAAAGCATCAAGCCAACCAGTAATACTGACAGTGGCTGAAAGGAACATATTGCGCATTTGTGATATTGGCAAAGCTTTTTGTGTCCGCAAAGGTTACTAGCCTAGCTAGCCAACTAGCCAAGTGTGTCAGATGAATGTATACAAATCCACCTTGCAGAGAATTCACTGAATTTCAAGAATTTCTGGTATCGCACCACAATCTAACCACACCTCAAAGTAGATAATTTCCCCTTTAAGCACTTCCCACTAGAAAAGCAACTCTTTCATGGGCATTTATCAAATATTCTTAAAGCTTTTTAAACACTACAAAACACGTCAAACACATCATAAATGGGCATTAATGAGCATTGTCATGCTTCAAAATCAACATAAGCCCTCGGGGTAAGATCATTAAGAGTGTTGTAAATATCACTTGATTCACTGCCCAAGTTTGTGGAAGAACAAATGCCCTTATAACACTAAAGCCCCTTTCACACTGGGGCGGGAGGTGCGCTGATGGTATAGCACCGCTGCGCTATACCGTCGGAATTGAGGTGGTATTCCGCCGCTAGCGATGTAGTGTTAATACCTCCGGCAATGCGCCTCTGCAGAGGCGCATTGACGACGGTAATACCGCTGTTTCCTATTGCCTTCAATGGGAAGAAGCGGTAAACACACCGCTTCTTCTTCCCTCCAAAAATGCTGCGAGCAGGACTTTTGGCGCGATCCTGCTAGCGCACTGCTTCAGTGTGAATGCCCTCGGGCGTTCACACACACTGCAGGGAAGGAGTTTTTTCAGCCGGTTTTTAGGCACTATTATTAGCGCTAAAAAGCCTGAAAGACCTCATTGTACCCTGCTGTTGGTAAATGGATGTTTAGGAGCAGTTTGGTGTTTTTATCTTATTAGTACATGTACACTGGGTCATTTTATAGTAATTTCTAGGCAGTTGAGTTTAGAAGCTTTTTTTGAAACGCAAAAAAATGCGTGCAGGTTGGATGTTCAGAGGCATTTGAAATACCAAATGCTTGTAACAGACTATAAACGTGGTAACTGACGTTTAGTCGCGTTTCATTTACAGGCATTTTTCATTTTAGGCTATTTGAAAAAAATCTTTCTCTTTCTCTTTTTTTTTTCTCTCTCTCTCTCTCTCTCTCTCTCTCTCTCTTTCTCTTTTTTTTACACTTCTAAATGCAAAGGTAGCTTGTAAACGCTACAAAACAGACGTTTTAAACTCGGTTACGATCTGTGAAGTTAAATCGTTCAGGAGAGGTTGTAAAACATCCTGTGTACATGAAGCTTTGTAGTGTATCTGAACCCAAGATAAAAATGTCTCAGGTTGCCACTTACTAGTCCTTAGATATGGTGGCCGAATTTGTGTTTGTTTATTTATTTTCAGTTTTATTTTTTCCTTAATATAGTCTGGTGATCCTTCAGGTAACGCAGTTCTCTGGTGACAACACTCACTTGCTGTACTGTTTCTGTAGAGGAGCAGCATTGTCACTATTGCACTAGAAAACACCTCCCTCTATTTTCATATTGTGAGAAGGTGGTCTGTAGTTCACAGTTGAGTAAGGCTGAAAACACGGCTTGAGTTAATGCTGCAGAGTTTCTGAATTTCTGGCATATGATCAGTAGTCATTTCTTAGCACTTATAGAACAGATATATCATTTTCATTAGTGTGTGTGACCGAGGGGGAGAGAATAAGAGAAGTTCATTATTAGAGTTTACATACACAAAAGCAAGTCTGGCTCTCATTAATGTTTCTTTTTCCCCTTTTTCAGTGGTGCGGCCAAAAGTCCACTATGCTCGCCCCTCTCATCCACCTCCAGATCCCCCCATTCAGGAAGGAACAACAGGAGGAAATGAGGCCCGGTTGCCTACATTTGGTTCCCATGTTTTTGTTCCCACGGACTCTGATGCTTATAGACAGAGACACTCTTGCCCAGAGAGATTGGTGCGGAGCCGCAGCTCAGACATTGCAACATCTATCCGACGGCCGATGAGTGATCCTGGGTGGGCACGCCGAATAGGAAATGAAGATAGGGAGCTGCCACCTGGTGTAGCAGGTTTAGGAGCAACAACAGCCATGAATATCTCGCAGTCATCATCGTCCTCACCAAGCAAGGACTCCTCAAGAGGAGAGGTTTGTCACACGCATCGATAAAAAAACGTGTTTTTTTTTTTCTATACAGATGTCTTAAATAAAAATGTGTTTATCTGAAGGTGGAAGGCAAATAATGTTCCTAACTAGTATTATAAAATGTACCTTTAAAATCTCTATAATTGTAATATTTTCAGCCAGAAGAAAGGAAGGACAGTGATGATGAACGCTCAGACCGCAACAGACCATGGTGGAGGAAGCGATTTGTGTCTGCAATGCCAAAAGGTAACAAAGAAGTCATTTAAAGGGTAATTCCACTTTTGTGGGGAAAAAAATATATCAAACAAAAAATATAGCGTGTACAATTGCGACACAATTTTGAATTGAATGTTCTAAAAAAAAAAAAGACCTTTCCTTTTAATATCTGCAGCTTCTGTAATTTTCTTTAATTGCAATGCAATATGGTGACTTGGAGTTGTTCTGTACACAATGTGTACTGATTTACCCCCCAGAAACATAATTTACTGCTTGTGTGATTGGCTCACCAATTTTCCTAGAAGTCTGCCTAAGATACAAGTCAGATTTCAGGCATCCCCTGCAACAAAAATGTCATTTTTGGTGAGATACTCCCAATAGGAACACTTCTAAAGCGATGCAGGCCCAGCAGGTTTCCTCATTGGTGCTCTGCAGGTCCCATAGCTGATAGATAATTATGAAGCCATTACCATTAGACCTACTTGGAACAGGGGCACAGAGGAACAAACAGGGATTTCTTTAGAATAACAAATGTAGGAATCCGCAACAAAGGTTGTTATAATCCTTGTACATAGATCACCCAGAGGGAAAGTTTTTGAACTATGAATGCAGCCCAACACAAATCGTAGGCTTACTTAAAAGCAGAGTTCCACTCAAAAGTGGAACTTCGGCTCATCCGTCTCCTCCCTTCGGTTCATATTTGGCATCGAAGATCGGCTGGGGCTTCCTGTTTGGCTTTAGGACAGGAAGTGAAGGTAAATCTCCCCAATGGGATTTCAGGGGTTTATACTCGTTTGGCCTTTAAAAATGTTGAATTTTTGAAGAATTTTACAGCGCCTCTTAACTGGGGTTTTAAAAGTTTTATCTTGCCGAAGTAAAATCTCCCACTCTTCAGTCGTGCGTTATTCATGTCATCAGTTTTCAGCAGCACCTTTATTTGTGAGCAACTATTTCCAAGGATGAAGCACCAGAAGAGCAAAGTTAGAGCCAAAATATCCAATGAGCACCTTGAGAATTGCTACTTCATCCATCGAACCAGAAAACTGTCAAATATCGCACTAGTTTTTATATATATTTATTTTATAATAAAAAAATTGCAAAAAAAAATTAATCAAATGGGTACGTTATCTATATGAGGATCGTATACTTGTGATCTGCCCCACTTTTTTTGATCGGAAGCTATCCTTATTGTTAGTGTGTATTATGTGTGGCTCAAGACAATTCCTCTTCCAATGTGGCTCAGAACGGGCAAAAAGGTTGGACACCCCTGGTGTAGAGGAGGTTATAGTGGCTAAAAAGGCTAGGAAAAATAGGCAACTTTTTGGCATGTGTGTACCGGGCTTTAGAGACGTAAAACGGATGTCAGCGGATCCGATTACATCCGATCCACTGACATCAGTTTTTTTTACCCAAATATACCACGAAGCAACATGTGAAACACAATGCATGCTGGGAAGAGCAAAGTCTCATGGGAGATTAGATTAAAAAGGATGAGAAAAGGACGAAAAACGGATGAGAAACTAAATGTAAAAGGGATGTTCGCGGACACGAAAACAGATGTCAAAATTGACATCTGCGCCTGTTTTCATCCAAAAAAAGGAACAGAACGGAAAGAAAAAAAGGAATGTCCGTGTGAAAGGGCCCTTGGTAAAATATAACAAAGATTTGCAATCGTGTGCAAATTGTGTAGACTTTACACAGCATCCCAATTTTTGGGGAATTTTCCACCTGAAAAATAAAGGTTTTATTTCTGAAAAATCAGCACTTGCTATATGTAATTTAATGAACAGGTGAAACTCGAAAAATTTGAATATCATGCAAATTTTTATTTATTTTACTAATGCAACTTAAAGTGGAGCTCCACCCTAAAGTTGAACTCCCGCTGATTGGATATCTGGGGTGCAGATACCTGTCTATAAAACAGAAATTTGCATCCACTTCCGGCCACAGTCTGTGTGCAGGACGTCACCTTCCACCCCTGTTGTGTTCTGGGAACACTCGGCTCCCAGAGCACAGCGGGAGCCAATCAGCAGGCGCAGCGCAACTCGCGCATGCGCCGTAGGGAACCGGGCAGTGAAGCCAGAGCGCTTCACTTCCTGGTTCCCTCACTGAGGATGGCGGGGGGGGCAGCAGAGTGACGAGCGATTGCTCGTCCTCTGCTGCAGATTGCGCGGGACTCCAGGACAGGTAAGTGTGCCGATATTAAAAGTCAGCAGCTGCAATATTTGTAGCTGCTGACTTTTAATATTTTTTTTCAGCAGACATCCGCTTTAAAAGGTGAAACTAATATATGAGATAGACTCATTACATACAAAGCAAGATTCATGCTGTGATTTGTCATAATTGTGATTATTATGGCTTACAGCTCATGAAAATCCCAAATCCACAATCTCAGAAAATTGTGAAAACGTGCAATATTCTAGGCTCAAAGTGTCCCACTCTAATCAGCTAATTAAGCCCTTACACCTGCAAAGGGTTCCTGAGCCTTTCAATGGTCTCTCTGTCTGGTTCAGTAGGAATCACAATCATGGGAAAGACTGCTGACCTGACAGTTGTGCAGAAAACCATAATTGACACCCTCCATAAGGGGGGAAAGCCTCAAAAGGTAATTGCAATAGAAGTTCTATGTTCCCAAAGTGCTGTATCAAAGCACCATAAAAGAAAGTTGTGTGGAAGAAAAAGGTGCACAAGCAGCAGGGATGACCGCAGTTTGGAGAGGATTGTCAGGAAAAGGCCATTCAAAAGTGCTGGGGACTTTCACAAGGAGTGGACTGAGGCTGGAGTCAGTGCATCAAGAGCCTGGACATGGGCTTCAAATGTCGTATTCCTCTTGTGAAGCCTCCTGAACAACAAACAACGTCGGGAGCGTCTTACCTGGGCTTACGAAAAACAGACCTGATCTGTGCTCGGTGGTCCAAAGTCCTCTTTTCTAATTAGAGTAAATTTTGCATCTCATTTGGAAACCAAGGAGCCGAAGTATGGAGGAAGAATGGAGAGGCACACACTGCAAGATGCTTGAAGTACAGTGTGAAGTTTCCACAGTCTGTGTTGATTTGGGGAGCCATGTCATCTGCTGGTGTTGGTCCACTGTGCTTCATTAAGTCCGGGTCACCGCAGCCGTCTACCAGGAGATTCTGGAGCACTTCATGCTTCCTTCCACAGACGAGCTCTATGGAGATGCTGACTTCATTTTCCAGCAGGACTTGGCACCTGCCCACACTGCCAAAAGCACCAAAACCTGGTTCAATGACCGTGGGATTACTGTGCTTGATTGGCCAGCAAACTCGCCTGACCTGAACCCCATAGAGAATCTCTGGGGCATTGCCAAGAGAAAGATGAGAGACATGAGACCCAACAATGCAGAAGAGCTGAAGGCCGCTATTGAAGTATCCTGGTCTTCCATAACACCTCAGCAGTGCCACAGGATGATCGCTTCCATGCCCCGCCGCATTGAGGCAGTAATTGCTGCAAAAGGGGACCAAACCAAGTACTGAGTACATATGCATGCTTCTACTTTTCAGAGGTCCGATATTGTTCTATGTACGATCCTTGTTTTATTGATTACATGTAATATTCTAAATTTCTGAGATTGTAGATTAGGGGTTTTCATGAGCTGTAAGTCATAATCATCACAATGATGACAAATCACGGCTTAAACTATCTTTCTTTGCATGTAATGAGTCTCTCTCATATATTAGTTTCACCTATTACGTTGCATTAGTGAAATAAATAAACTTTTGCACGATATTAAACATTTTCGAGTTTCACCTGTGTATCTTTTTTTTACAGAGTATGGATGACCTAGAAATTACTTGGATTCCCCCCAAGAAATATTTAGATACAGTCACTCTACTCATGCAGGGCAAAGTGATTGCCCATGCAGAGGCCTCTGTAGAAATGCAAGGTGACAGTGTCTCAGCTTGTGGCTCGACAAAAATAAATCTGGATTGGTACATTATTGAACTGTCACCACGATCTCTATTAAGGCCAAGAATAGAAAATAATAATGTTGATGTTTTTTTCAGCTCCTATCCCATTCAGGAAAAAGGAAAAACAAGAAAAGGAGAAGGATGACCTGGGGCCAGACAGATTCTCCATGCCAGGTACAGATTTATTATCGTCATCTGCTCAGATTTTACTGTGAGTTAATAGTTGATAGTTGACAAATATTCATTTTTACTTTTCAGATGATGCAGGGTCCAGGTTGGGTCCACATTCTCAAGCTGCAGAGGACATTCTCGATAAGTACAGGAATGCTATCAAAAGAACAAGCCCAAATGATGGAAATTCTGTATCTTATGAGGGAACAGGTAAAATGCATACATGCGTAGGCTTTCTTTCTGCTTATTGTAAGGATAACCGTGTACTGGAGACAGTAGAATGGGGATCGGCTGCCCTCTTTTAGTCACACTGGATGCAGATTCACAAAAATTTGTTTTGGTAATGCATGCTATGCATGTTGGTACTTGTGGGACTATCCATTTTTAATGGCAACAGAACACACTGAAACGCATGCATTGTATTGCATTGCATTGCATTGAAACCCATGCATGCATGGTAGTACACTAAAGCAAAAAAATGCAGGTATGCGTTTTCATTTTTTTTTTTAAAAATTGGTCTGCACCGGTGCATTGACATCCTATTTTAAATAAATTAAAGCAATGGGCTGCCAGAATGTAACTTGCATTTTGTATGCAACATAGCAGACAGGTGTGAATGAGAACGTATAGCATCTTTAAATGATTTCATCATTCTTAAAGGATCACTAAAGGAAATTTTTTTTTTTTTAGCTACATAGCTTCCTTTACCTTACTGCAGTCCTGGTTTCATGTCCTCATTGTTAGTTTTTGCTTTGAAGTTGCTGTAATTCTGCTCCGATCTCCACACTTCCTGCTTGTCTGGCTCCGTATGAAAAATCTCATGGCAGCTTTTCACTGTGGTCCAAGCTGTGTGTCTAAAACTCCTCAGAACCCATCAGATTATTTTTAAAAACAAAACACTGCCCTGGATTTGTTTTTTGTTCTGTGTCTCTCTCTACTTCACAGAAACATGAAACCAGTTTAAAAACAAAAGTGAAACTAGAGGCACATTATATGATTGGTTTGTATCCATTTTTAATCATTTTTAAAACGAATCCGTTAACTTTTATGTCTCTATACCCTGTAAACAGTCATTTCAGCAAAAAAATGTATTTCCTTTAGTCACCCTTTAAGGAAATATCTGCCTATTTGCAGGTTTACGTTTAGACCCCTTTCATACTGGTGCCGCATTTGCGATAGAGCGCTGCTCGTTTTAGCAGAGCATTACCGCTGTTTAAGCAGCGCTTTTTTGCCGCTTTTCGCTTGCCAGCGGGGTGGTTTGAACCCCAAAGAAGGGGTTACAAACTCCTGTGTTGCGATTTCGAACTGCTTTTCAGGCGTTTCAGAAGAGCTGACCATTTATTGCAATAGGTGGGGGCGTTTTGGGAGCACTGTATACAACGCTCCTATCCTGCCCCAAAGATGCTGCTTGCAGGACTTTTCTGAATGTCCCGCAAGCGCACCGCCCGGATGTGAAAGCACCCATTGCAGGCAGTTTACAGGCGCTATTTCTAGTTTTTTTTGTTTGTTTAAATAACAAACATTTTATACTTGCCTGCAGTTGGTTTTGCACAGAGCAGCCCAGATCCTTCTCTTCTCGGGTCACTCCAGTAAGTGGGTGTCCTGACACTCCTGCTCGCCCCCTCCCCCTCAAGAGGCTTTCTTCACACAAGGAAGAAAGCCTCGCATTACGGTGGTGAGTTACAGACAGAAGAACCTTTACAACCCTTTTAACACTCTAATGGGGCCTTATTGGAGGCTTTTGCAGCAAGTGGCTTGCTATGTGGGCAGCCAAGCCGCTGCTCTGTGTACATTCAGACACAGCCACATTTCGGCCCAGCCCTCTCTCTCTCTCCTCACTGGCTCACTGACTTTGATAGCAGCGGGAGCCAATGGCCAATCGGGAGGGAGAGCCCCAGACAGCCGAGTGCCTTGTGCGACATCGCTGGATCAAGATGGGGCTCAGGTAAGTATTAGGGGAGGCTGCTGCACACAGAAGGTTTTTTATCTTAATGCATAGAATGCATCACGATTAACCTTTTGCCTTTTAGAACCTCTTTAAATAACGGCTCGTCTTCTAAAGGTCCGTACACACGATAAGAACATTGTGCGATTCATTTCCAAATGAGGAACAATTTGTTATCTGTTGGTATAGTGCAGGGATCCTCAAACTATATACTCGAGTCTCCCTGCCTCACTGTGCCAATCTGCAGCCTCATGTACCTGATCTCCCGGCGCTGTGCCTAGATGGCGGCCTTCCAGTGTAACAAAGCCCCGCCTTCTCCTCATCCGTGATAGGCTGAACACTGACTTACTGCTGGGAAACTGAATCGGTGTTCTGTCATGGACGAAGAGGCGGCAGGTCTTTGTTACACTGGCAGGCCGCTGTCTAGACTGCATGTCACAGCGCCGGGACATCATGTACATGAGGCATGCAGATGGGCATTGTTGATCCTCTTTTTCCACTAACAGTAGCTGCTGAATTTCTTACCCTAGGCTTATACTCAAGTCAAGTTTTCCCAATTTTTTGTGGTAAAATTAGGTGCCCCGACTTATATTCGGTTCAGCTTATACGCGAGTATATACGATACCTATAAAATACAGGAAGATATCTGTGATGAATGCTCTAGATTTTTCTTGCACTCTGGTACCCATACACAATTCAGCCTTCTCGCACTACCTAATTTCCAGATTTGTTACTGAAATCTTCACAACATTGTATCAAATAGTGTATTGTGTATGGGTAGTTTATTTTCGTTCTCTGTGGAAATGTGAATGGGCGTTTGATTTATTTTGGCTGCAGTTTGACTAGTGTATGCTTTGTTGCAGATGTAACGGGTTATGAAAGATTTCATGATCCTTCAAGGGAAGATTCATTACCGAACATGACATCTGATGACCTCCCAGATTCTGCCAGTCAGGCGGCTCCTCCCCCTGATTCTGCTTTCTCTTATAGGTATGTACGAGCCCTTGATGTCTCTTCAGATAAAGTGCAATCCGGAAATCATTCACAGCGCTTCACTTTTTCCACCTTTTTGTTATGTTACAGCCTTATTCAAAAATGGATTAAATTCATTATTTTCCTCAATTGTACAAACGAGATTCCATAATGAATGACAACATGAAACAAGTCGCAGTCTCGCTAAAAATCACTAATCGCCACTAGTAAAAAGAATAAAAAAAATCCATAAATCTATCCCATAATTTGTAGACGCTATAACTTTTGGGCTCAATCAATCAATACACACTTATTAGGATTTTTGTTGACCAAAAACATGTAGCAGAATACGAATTGGCCTAAATTGATGAAAAAATTCTATTTTTTTTTATTTCATTATTATTATTGGATATGTTTTTTTATAGCAGAAATAAAAAAAAATGATCCTTTTTTTATTTATTTAGTTACAGCAACGCAGTGCAGTATTGCAAAAAAAAAAAAAAAAAACGGTCTGGTCATGAAGGGGGTAAAACCTTCCGTAGTGGTTAATAGAGTTAAAGTGCAAAAACATTTTGGCTGCTCAATGACCAGAGCATTTTTTTGCGATTCGGCACTGTCACTTTAACTGACTATTGCGCGGTCGTGCGATATTGTACCCAAACAAAATTGATGTCCTTTTCCCCCCCCCCCCCCCCCCCCCCCGCAAATAGCGCTTTCTTTTGGTGGTATTTATCACCTCTGCATTATTACATTTTTTGCAATATAAACAAGAAAAGAGCGACGGCTCGCGCAGGGGGGCCAGCCTGCTGCGGCAGCCGGCCCGGAAGCTGTTAAACTTGTTTTTGGGTGTACGTGAAAATGTTGTGCTGGGTTTTTAGGAGCTCGTCATACATGCATATTTTTTTTTTTTTACTTGTAATGCCCCCTTTGGTGCCTGCTGTTTTGGGAGGATCGATTTTATTAAAGACAAATTTCACCCTCTCAATCGACATTGACTATTTTTAATCGTTATGCTGCTAGCATTAGTAAATAGATGGAAAAGTATATCAGATTTACTTTGTTTAAACTTTAATATTTTTTTTTTTTTGCTGATACTTCCTGATTGCATGCCTATGTTTTACACCCCAGGAGTTTTTAGAAGGGAATGAGGGGGTTTCTCAGCTAATCGGACCCCCTGCCTAAATGCTACATGAATCCTCTGCCCTTAGTCAAGATGACTACAGACAGAAACGCTAATGCTAAGGGGGGGAGGGGGGGGGGCGATTTCTCAGGAAAATAAACCATGGAGACAAGACAGGGGAGTTTGCTTTATTAAAATCGTGTTTGTGGTGCTCAGATGCAGTGTAGTTCCACTTTAATAAATTCAAATCATTGGTTCCATGTCAGGTTCACTTTATACGTTTGCGATCTCTAAACCACAATACTAACACTACAGAGCTCATAGTCTTTCACTCAGGTAGGTCATTCTGTATGTGTGGTTGGGGATGTTGTACTCCTTCTGGAGGTGAATATTGCTATTAATCATTTGGGATACTCTGCAAAGCCCTGGGTATCATATCCTTGCTATATAAATAAGAAATACTAAATTGGGTAGTAGTCTTTTTAATGATCATGTGTTATTGATTTGATAAGTAGCTGCTTATTTATAAAGGGCTTGTAAAGGTTTTTTTTTTTTTATTCTCTAGGTTCCCTCAAGCTAGTGCATTGTTGGTTCACTTACCTTTTCCTTCGATTTCCATTCTAAATCTTTTTTTTTTTTTTATTGTCTGAATTTCTCACTTCCTGTTTCTCCTCAGTAAGCTTGCCCCCATCATCCGAGCCATTCTGGCTGGGGGTTAGTCAGCGTGCTTGCCCCCTCCCTTGTCTTCACAGCATCTCTCCGCAAGGGGGGGGGGGGTGAGCACGCTGACTAACCTACAGCCAGAATGGCTCGGATGATGCTTTCTAAGAAAAAACAGGAAGTGAGAAATTCAGAGGAAAAAAAAAACATCGAAGGAAAAAAAATTGAAGGAAAAGGTAAGTGAACCAACAATGCATTAGCTTAAAGGATCCTATTTAGAAAATAAAAAACGAACCTTTACAACCCCTTTAAGCCCATCGTAGATGGATCGGATTTCAGCAGGGACCAGCCATGATTAGATCCATCTATGGGCATGCTGGTTGTACCCAAGGTCAATACAACCAGCCTGTTGGATTTTTTTTTTACATGTTTTACTGCAGGTGGCTTTAGTCGCCAGCAGTAGTCATTGTGCTGGGAAGGCTCCCTGCTGGCAGAACACAAGTTGTGTGAGGGATCCCCCCCTTTATGTTGATCGGGGATTTGCAGAAAGAAAATCAAAGCCTCTGGCTTGCCTTGGTTTTTCTCCTATGTGCTACAAAGCTAAAGAGGAGTTGCTCTGTGTAGTAGGAAGTTTGCTGTTGGTGTGATATGTATGACACATCCTTACCATGGATTATACAGTACAGACCCAGATATTCACTAATCGTTACCTTGTTGTTATAGGGATTCAAAGAAGAAGTTGCGATTAGCATTGTGTTCTGCAGATTCAGTTGCTTTTCCAATGCTATCCCACTCCACGCGTAATGGCCTGCCAGATCACACTGACCCGGAAGGTAAGTCATTAGGTTTACAATACTGTAAGTCTGTGAAGGTTCTCATTTATCCAGGTCCTGGTATAGCTAGTATTAGTCAGCTTGTATGGAAGAAGCTGTTTGGATAAGTAGAGAAATGCTTTCAGCATTACAGAACAAGTCCATCTGAATGTGGACAAATGCTACCAGCTGTAGAAATTGTAGAACGATGATGGCAACCAGGCATGTGGGCACAATCCAGAAGTTTTTGTTTTCCCCCCTGATTGGGGGTAGCATGCACAGGAGTTTGATCAGATTTGGCATTGCCAAATTTGTACAGTGAGCTGTGTGTGTGCGCGGCTCACTAGAAAAGCAAATGGGTAACATAAATGCAGAAGAGACAAAGCTGTTTACAGTTGCTTGGAATCTAATTGGGCACTGCAGGCATGTCCTCATGTTTGTGTAGAAGACCCCCATCACTTTCACTTGTGTATAAAGCGTGTTACTGCTGAGTTTATATTTCCTTTTAATTCACTCTTAAGCCTACATGTTTTTTTTCTTGCATATGTAACAAACGTTTTTTATCATCCTGTCTTTGTACAGACAATGAGATTGTTTGCTTCCTGAAAATCCAGCTGGCTGAGGCCATAAACCTACAGGACAAGAACCTCATGGCTCAGATTCAGGAGACCATGCGCTGCGTAAGCCGCTTTGACAACCGAACATGCAGCAAGATCCTCGCATCCATTGCAGAAGATTATAGGTATGGAAGACTAGTAATGATTCTGTAAAGGATTTTTATCTGTTACATTCCACCCCAGGTACTTATAGGCAAGGATTTTAAGACCCCTTTCACACTGAGCCGCTTATAGCATCGCTGGTAAAACGCTGCTATTTTTACCTTTGACGCTATGGGCGGATTTGCGGCACATTTCCTCCGCCAGTGGCGCGCTTTTAACCACTGCTTGCAGCCGAGAAAAGGTTAAAACCACCCACCGCGCAATGCGGGCAGTATAGCCATGTTGTCACATTGCTTTCAAATGGGCAGGAGCGGTAAACACATCGTTCCAAAGATGCGATTAGAAGGACTTTTGTTTACCGTCCTGCTAGCGCAACGCTCCAGTGTGAAAGCCCTCAGGCTTTCACACTGGAGACAATGGAACAGCTGTTTGAGGGCGGATTCCAGACGCTATTTTTTAACGCTATATCGCCTGCAATATGCCCTCAGTGTGAAAGGGGTCTTGGGCAGACAATCCAATTGAATTAACTGGTAAAATTCAATTTCAGGACGCTACCCTTAGCAATAAGAGTCTTGGCGGTCCGTTTTTACTGGAAATGGGGGATTTAGTAATTATTTTTAGTTTTTTTATGAAATCTGGTTTTAATTGTCTATAGACAAAGCATCAGATATTGAGACAATTGAGTTATACTGTTGCTTTCAGGAAAAATGGATACTAACAAAATGCCATTAGTGCCTCCCACTATGACTGATGACTCCATGGGATCACCACTGAAGCTTCTTCCTTGTTGGGTTTGGTGTTTTGGGGGTGGAGGTGGTCTGGTTGGCACCATGTTACATGGTGTACCCTAAATATGGATGTAAAATGGTGTTAAAGTGTTTATAAACGTTTACTTTTACCCAGTGAAGTGACTATTCTTAGGTGATACACAGAGAATGAAACCAATCCTCCTACATACATTGTACCTCCTACATACATTGTACCTGTTAAAAGTGCAGAATTTATAAACCTTGTCTAAGCTGTCAGAAAATGGGGCGGAGAGCTGAAGTTGCACTCTACAGAGCTCAGTGAGGAGAACTCTGAGAGCTGATTGAAGGGAAGTTACACACCCCACTTCACACAGTAAACAAGCTGAGGCTGTCAGTCATAGGCCGTGTGCTGGAGGTCTCTCCCCGTCGCCTGTTTTCTCTTGCTGTCAGGAGTAAATCATGCTGATATCAGAGGAACGAAGCAGCAAACAGAATTGAGACAATTAATAGACGCGTACACACTATAGGAGGATATTCTTTGTTCATGTCTGAGGTTTACAGCCATTTTAAAGAACATTTGAACATATAATACATTTTCTCAACTTGTCTTTCAGGACAACCTTGGAGAGAGCGCAGCTCTGCCTCTTCATTAGGAAACACATGTAGATCCTTTAAAACCCCTCCTCTTCCACCATGGCCTCAGTTATTGTGTTTCCTCCGCCATGGTGGAAGTGCATGTGTGGACCTGAGGAGCTGCACTCTCTCCAAGGGGAGGGTAGGCTTACCGGCTTGCAGTCTTTGTTCCTGCTGCTTGGTGTGCAGTGGCCATCCCAGCTCTTCCTAGTGAGGGAAAGATGCTCCGGAGTTCTCCAGCTTCTCCCTGCTTAGTGGAGTTAAGGACCTGCAGAAAGGCTGCGCTGGGTGCCCGGGATCCGCAGGTCTTGGTTCTGGTAACCGGGCGGGCTATTGCCGCGGTTGCGTTTTTTTTGTATTTCCCGCATGTCGGTCCCGGGTCCTGTCGGGCGGGTGATGTCATGTTCAGCAGCGAGGCGTCCTGTAGGGGCGGGGCGGTGCGTGGTCCACGCCTGAAACGCAGAAGCTAGGGGGGCGGGCCTACAGAGCGGCGTCTTCCGGTTTCCGGCCATCGTTGATGACGTCAGGAACCGGGAAAATTTTAAAAAGCTCACAGTCCCAGCTGCTTCTCTGTTCAGGATGGAAGAGGGATCCGCAGCAATGGCGGAGACAGGCGCCTTAGACATCGCTCATGTCCAGGTAAGAGGGGCACAGTGGGGCCTTTTATTCTGTACCATATGGACTATTGTTGGTTTGTTTGTTCCTCCTTTGGGAGCCTGTGCTGCAGGGTCAGAGTTAAATTTTCTCGGTCCCTGTTCAGCGTTTCACTCTGGGTGGTGATTGGTTTGCACTGTTTGAAATTTTGGCGCTTGGTTTCCTTATTGGTGGCGGTTTAAAAAAAAAAAAAAACTTTTAGTGAGACATTTTTTCCTGTGTCTCTTTTTTGTTTTAGGAAAAAGCTAAATCAAAGAAACCACCACCTAAAAGGAAGTGTCCCTCTTGCAAGAACCCTCTTAGAGATACCTGGCAAAAAGCAATGTGCAAAGCCTGTATCAGGGACTTAGTGGAAGAAGAGACATCCCAGCAATACAAACAAAGAGTTGTTTTCTTCTGTGCAGGAACTTAAAAGTTCCCTGAGTTCGGTGAAGACTATGCTGGTACAGATTTCAGTGGCTCAAACTGAATCTCAACAACCACCACCTAGCCCTAGAGCCTCCACCTCTAAGTCAGAGACGGGGGGTTCAGGGGATGGAAGGGACAAGTACTCTTCGCTCAGTAATGGATTCAGAGGAAGAGGAAGAGGAAGAAGATAGCAGAAGTTCTAGATATAAGCTCCCTCTAGACGAAGTGGACGATCTGCTTTCTGCAATTTATACTACTCTTGAAATTCAGGAGGAAAAAATTCAGTTGTCACTTCACGACAAAATGTATCAAGGTTTGGATGAATCCAGGTATAAAGTGTTTCCAGTCCACAAGGTGGTGTCGGATACGATTAAAAAAGAGTGGAAAGACCCGGAAAGGGGTCCTTTCTTTCCTAAAAGCCTGAGGAAGAGATTCCCCTTTAATGATGAGGATACTGAGGTGTGGAATAAAAAACCTCGAGTAGATGCGGCCTTCTCCCAAGTTTCTCGACGCACAGACCTGGCGTTCGAAGATATGGGGGTTCTGAAGGACGCCATGGATAAAAGGGCAGATTCTTTGCTAAAAAAGGCCTGGGACTCTACCTCACTTAGCCTCAAACCAGCTATGGCTTCTACAGTGGTAGCAAGAAATTTAGAATTCTGGGTGGAAAAGCCTCAAAAGTTAAGCTTTGTGGACTACCCTTTTCAGGTGATTTATTGTTCGGACCAGATTTAGAAAAAGTTCTGGACAGAACAGCGGACAAAAAGAAAGCCTTTCCACCTAAAAAGAAACCTCCCATAAATTTTTCGTCCTTTTCAACAAACCTACAGAAAGGAAGAAAATAAAAGACGCTGGGTTCCACAAAGGGGTAGAGGAAGAGGAGGAATTCTTTTCAGATCCCCCCCAAGAACAGACCTCTAAAGACAAATGACAATCTGACTCCAGTGGGAGGAAGATTGTCCGCTTTCTTTCCTCAGTGGAATCTGTGGGTCAAAAGTCCCTTTGTAAAAAACCTCATTGCACAGGGGTACAATCTGGAAGGGGCAGAATGTCCGCCATCCAGGTTTTATGTCACAGCCCTTCCAAAGGATCGGGAGAAAGCTTCCGCGATGATGATTCTTCTGAAGGATTTGATACAACAGGAAGTTATTATCCAGGTTCCAAAACACCAGGAGGGGAAGGGTTTCTACTCCCACATATTCCTAGTGACAAAAACCCTCAGGCAAATTTTGTTTAATTTTAAATCTGAAGATCCTGAACAAGGCAATAAGATACAAGCACTTCCGCATGGACACTATCCATACGATAACAAAGTTACTAACACCAAAGTGCTTCATGGCATCTCTGGACTTAAGAGATGCATACCTCCACATACCAATAGCGCAGGCTTCCCAGAGATTTCTGCGATTGGCAGTCAACCTAGGGACGTCAATTTGGCATCTACAATTTAGGGCTCTGCTGTTCGGCCTGTCTTCCTCCCCCAGGATCTTTAGAAAAGTGATGGCGGAAGCCTTAGAGCCTCTGAAGCTGAGGGGGGTCTCGGTTGTTCCATACCTGGACGATCTCCTGTTTTTCGCAGATTCAAAAGATCAGTTGGTGATAGATCTCCAGTTGGCTCAATCACACCTCAAGAGCCTTGGCTGGTTGTTGAATCTGGAGAAATCAAACCTAGACCCCTCCCAGGAGACGAGGTTCCTGGGTTACAACATCAACTCAGTCCTCCAGAAGGTGTTTTCTCCCTCAAGAAAAAATACAGAAAATCAATACCTCAATACGCCAGATACAGACGAATCTAGCAGTATCTGTAAGGACAGCAATGGCAGTACTAGGCCAGTTGACGGCCTCGATTCCGGCTGTACAATAGGCAAGGTTGCACTCAAGATCGCTACAAAGAAACATCCTACACGTTTGGTCTCATCAGGAGTCTCTGGAGAAACACTTCAGGCCAACCTCAAAAGTAAAAAGGTCCCTATGGTGGTGGAGAGACCAGGCCAATCTATCAAAAGGTCTCACGTGGGTCCTCCCTTCGGACAAGCGTCTGACGACGGACGCAAGTTCTTGGGGGTGGGGAGCTCACCTGGACGGACAGACCGCACAAGGGTCTTGGTCCAAGGTGGAAGCAAGGAGGTCATCAAACTGGCGAGAATTAAAGGCCATTTTCATGGGTCTCCTGGCTTTCCAACAGCTGTTAAAAGGTCATCATGTTCAAGTGTTGTCGGACAACACAACAGCAGTGGCCTATGTGACCAAACAAGGCAGGACCAGAAGCCAAGGGCTGATGGAACTGGCCAACCAACTGTTTGCATGGGCAGAAAGGAATCTAGCCTCGTTGTCAGCAATTCACCTGAAGGGGTCCCAGAACTTACTAGCAGACCTGCTAAGCAGAAGGAAGGTATTGGAGTCGGAGTGGAGCCTAAATCGGGAAATATTCAACATGATCACAACGAAATGGGGCCGTCCTCAAGTGGATCTTTTTGCCAACCAACAAAATGCCAAGGTCCAAAAATTATTTTCCCTACACAGGGGAGACAGAGCGATAGGCATAGATGCCCTAGCCCATCCTTGGGATTACCGTTTGTGCTATGCCTCCCCCGCCCCCCCCCCCCCCCCTGCCCCTAATTCCTCTAGTTTTAAGGAAATTCAGGGAAGAAAGGACCAACCTGATTCTAATCGCTCCCTTCTGGCCGAAAAGGCCTTGGTTTGCATCAGTACTAAATCTGGCCGTAGAACCCCCATGGGAGCTTCCAGCCAGGAAGGACCTTCTAGTGCAGGACTCAGTGTGCCACCTAGAAACAGACAGGTTGCACCTGTGCGCCTGGTCACTGAAGAGGACATCTTAAAAAACAAAGGTTTATCCGACAAAGTAGTGAGAACCTTATTGTCAAGCAGGAAAGAAATAACCAGGTCTATTTACAGGAAAGTTTGGAAGAAATTTAATTCCTGATGTTCTTCTAAAAATTTCCAGACCAAAGATGTAGTCTCGGTGCTAGAATTTCTTCATGAGGGAATGGAGAAGGGTCTCGCATCCAGTACATTAAAAACGCAAGTAGCGGCTCTTTCTGTTTATTTTGAAAAGACTCTATCCAGAGAACCTTTGATTTCCAGGTTTTTCTGGGCACTCTCAAGAAACAGACCAGTGACCCTTAGAAATTTTCCAAGTTGGGACTTATCAGTTGTCTTGCAAGGCTTAACGGGAGCACCGTTCGAGCCATTAGAGGATAGTTCATTAAGAAATTTAATTTTCAAAACTGTTTTTTTGGTGGCAATAACCTCAGCAAGACGAGTTAGTGAGCTCCAAGCTCTGGCCATTACCGAACCCTTCTTAAGAATTTTTCCAGATCGTGTAATTCTTCAGACGGATCCTGCTTTCCTTCCAAAAGTGGCATCAAATTTTCACCGTTCGCAGGAAATTATTTTACCCACTTTTTCTTTGAATCCTTCCAACGCTGGCGAAGAAGCGTTTTATACCTTAGACGTGAGAAGGTGCCTCGTACAATATCTTTTAGTCACCAAAGATTTCAGGAAAACAAATGCCCTGTTTATACTTTTTCTCAGGCCCTCGTAAGGGGGAAAAAGCGTCCAAAAGTACGCTCGGAAGGTGGCTTAAACTCTCAATTATGGAAGCTTACAAAGCCAAAGGAATTACGCCTCCATCAGGTATTCTGGCACATTCAACAAGATCAACTGCTGTATCCTGGGCTGAAAGAGCAGGTGCGACACCCGAGCAGATTTGCAAGGCCGCCACCTGGTCCAACTATTCAACTTTCTTAAGACACTACAGGTTGGACCTATTGTCTGCTGCCGATCAGGCCTTTGGCAGAAAGGTGTTGCAGGCAGTAGTCCCACCCTAGGGTAAGTTACTTGTTTATCATCTCCAAGGTTGTCCTGAAAGGCGAGTTGAGAAAGACTTAGTTAGACTTACCGGTGACGGTATTTCTAAGAGCCTTTCAGGACAACCGCTATTTCCCACCCTAAATGTATGTTAAAGTAATAGTTATAAATCTATCATGGTGTTGTGGTTTTCTGTGCTTTGTCTTCCAGAGAGTCGGACCACAATAACTGAGGCCATGGTGGAAGAGGAGGGGTTTTAAAGGATCTACATGTGTTTCCTAATGAAGAGGCGGAGCTGCACTCTCTCCAAGGTTGTCCTGAAAGGCTCTTAGAAATACCGTCACCGGTAAGCCTAAGTCTTTTTAAAGCAGAAGCCCAGCCTTAGCTTTTTAGGCTGGGCTTCTCCTCTGTGTCACAGGAGTGCAGTTCTTAATTCTTTTGCACCCATGTGACCCATTTTCAGCGGAGAGTGATCTAAAGTTCGCTCTCCACTGATGTCACTGCCAGTGAAGGCAGCGCGTCATCCCGACTTCCCAAGTCTCGATCCACCAGCTGCCTTGATTGATGGCAGACTCATCGAGTCGCTGAAACGGCCTCTCCCCGCCCCTCCACAGCTTGGCACTCCAGTGAGCGTGAAGAAGCAGAGAGGAGAGGCGCTGACTGACAGTCAGCGGCTCTCCTCTTGGATCTGTGTAAACAGAGCCATCTGCGATGTTCGTGGCTCAGTTCTCAGTGCAGAGACGGCTGGGAACAGCTGCAGCATCTGTCCCATGCTGCATCCACCTAGGTAAGTGTGAATCAACAATAAAACAAATTATATATATATATATATACTTTTTTTATTTTTTTTGCTATTGTAATAGTTTTTGAAAGGCCTTATGAGATAGAATGCAGCTGAACATAACGTATATGTAGACAAGACACACCTACGCACATGAAAAATATTGGATTTTTTTTCTTTCCTTTTTGCTGATTGTTACAGGAAAAGAGCCTCTTATATTGCATATTTAACAAGATGTCGCCAAGGATTACAAAGCACGCAGGCTCATCTTGAGCGACTTCTGCAAAGAGTTTTGCGCGACAAAGAAGTTTCCACTCGATACTTCACAACTGTTTGTGTTCGACTGTTACTGGAAAGCAAAGAAAAGAGGATTCAGGAATTCATTAAAGGTAGAGATGATCACAATTATCAGCATTTTTGTTGAATATTCATTGTAGGACACGGCAGGAGAAAAAACGGTCATTGACAACGGACGTGGCTCTGTCGCAGGGTAAAGTCGGATCTGAAGTAGTACTTATGTTGTGTCACACCAATGTGAACCCAGCCTAAGGCCGGGTTCACACTGGTACGACAAACGCTCCGACATTGGGAGCTCATGTCGCATGGCGTGTGAAAATCAGTGTTTCCCTATGAGACCTGTCACAAGTCAGTCCGACTTTGAAAAATGCTCCCTGTGCTACTTTGGTCTGACTTTGATCCTACTTCAGCCCATTGAATATCATTGAAATCGGATCAAAGTAGGAGCCTTGTCTTGTTAAAGCGACGCAGTGCCGAATCACAAAAACTGCTCTGGTCATTGGGCAGCAATATGGTCCGGTGGTTAAGCAGCAGGGTATGCGCATGGCTATCGCCCCTATGCAGGAAATGTGGGCTGAGTTTTAGCTTAGTGTTCTCGGACCCAAGATGTTTTGGGGTTTTTGTTTTCGAGAAGGTTTTTCTCTATTTCTGACCATTCTGGGCTTATGTTCTTTCTATGTGGCCTTTTGAGTATTTATCAGGCTCTCTGCAGTATTCTGCTGAATCCCAAAACATGACTTTCACTACATATGACTGACTACTGATGTCACATTGACAAATTTTCAAAGTAAATATTAAGATTTGGGATTAAGGCTTCTTTTCCATGGATGTTTTAAAAAACGGGCTGTAAAGCTAGTACAGACGCCGGCTTTTTTACATCGATTTTTCTTGCGTTTTGCATTGAATTCAATGCACGTTTTGCCGCGCTAGTTTTCAGCTGCGTTTTTCTGTTTCTATTCAAAATCAATGGTTCTCTATGGGAGCCCATTGATTTGTATAGAGGTCGCACCAGAAGTCTGATCAAGATGATTCGACTTGCGGGGCGACTAGTGTGTGAAAAATCTTGAAGGGGAACCCTGCACAAATTTAAAAAAAATTGTGAGGTTCCCCCCCAGGATGATACCAGACCCTTTGGTCTGGTATAGATTTTAAGGGGAACACCTACGCTGAAAAAAAACGGCGTGGGGGTTCCCCCAAAATCCATACCAGACTCTTATCCGAGCATGCCGCCCGGCTTGCAGAAGGCGACAAGGAAGAGCGGGTTGACAGCTTCTAGTAAAAGAGCTGCAAGAAGATAGCAGCGGCCAGCCCTGAAGATGGCACCGGAGAGCGGGAGAAGACCCCCAAGGCAGAAGAAGACCTCTGGAGCTGGCTAATAAACTATTTAAAAAACCTGTGCTGTGTTTTTTTATTTTCTTGACACTTTTCCTACCGGTGAATGGGTAGCGGGTATGATGTACCCCATAGGCATTCACGTAGGGTGGGGAGCCGGGATCTGGGGCCCCCCTTTAATTAAAAGGGGTCCCAGATTCCGTTGAGCCCCACAGACCCCGACAACCAACGGCCAGGGTTGTTGGGAAGAGACCCTTGTCCCCATCAACATGGGGACAAGGTGCTTTGGGGTGGGGGGCGCAGTGCGCCCCTGCCCCAGAGCACCCACCCCCCCATGTTGAGGGCATGCGGCCTGGTACGGCTCAGGAGGGGGGGGCTTGCTCGTCCCCACCCCCATTCCTGACCGGCTCGGCGGCATGCTCTCGGATAAGGGTCTGGTATGGATTTTGGGGGAACCCTATGCCGTTTTTTTTCGGCGTAGGTGTTCCCCTTAAAATCTATACCAGACCGAAGGGTCTGGTATCATCCTGGGGGTGAACCTCACGCAAAAAAAATTTTTTACATTTGCGCAGGGTTCCCCTTCAAGATTCTCTGCACACCAGTCGCCCCGCCCCGTCATCTTGATCCGACTTCTGGTGTGACCTCTTTTCAAATCAATGGGCCATTGACCATTGATTTTGAATAGAGAAAGAAACGCAGGACGAGGCTTACAGCTCTAACGCTGGAGCTTCAGAACGCACTGGTCCTGTTTTTTTTTGCAGCTTAAAAACGGCTCAGCTATCTACAACTCAAAAAACATGGACTAACATGGAGAGCTGTTTTTAAGCTGTAAAAACGTCCATGGAAATGAAGCCTGTTACTTTTCCCCCACCTGCAAAGACCACGTCCTGGATAATTATTTCCTTTCATAGAAATGAGTGTGCATCATAACCCTTAAGGAGATCTAGTACTCTACATAGTCCTTATAGACTGAATATATTGCATCAATCTAATTCTAAATCTCTACTCCAGCAGTCCTCTCTAATATGACCTTAAATATATTATGAGACAATGTTCTACTCTTTTTTTTCCATTTAGAACAATAAAGCATATGCTTTGCTTGAAGAAAGTTGAGCACAAAGCAAATTTAAAAGTTATGTTTTTTTTTTCTGCTGAGTAAATGCTTAAAATATTAGTTATTTTATAAAATATATAAGAAATAAACATTGCATACTTTCCTGCTCTGTGTAATGGTTTTGTACAGAACAGCCCCAATCCTCCTCTACTCAGGTCCCTCGCTTGCACTGCTGGCTCTTTCCTTTCGGCATGTGCCACCATAGAAAGCATTCTTTCTAATGGGGGCACTCATGCGGGCTAGCTCCCAAGCCGCCCTGCTCCCTCATCACAGAATTTGGCTGCAAAAGGAGCCAATGGCTTCTGCTGCTATGCTATCCATCTGCCCAGCGAGGAGGAAGAGAGACATTGACCTCATGCAAAGCACTGTTGTCTCCATGTCTCAAATGGGATATGTCAGGGGTCCCAGGTGTTGAGACCCCTGACATCTCACCAAAGCCCCCCCCCCCAACAGGGCTGCATAAAATAAAAAGATCCATTGTAATTATTTAAAAGTAAAGTTGTAAAAATACTAAAAAGTAAAAGCCACTGCCTGTCCACCCCCCCCCCCCCCCCCCAAAAAAAAGCCTTGTACAATGTGTGTGTATATCATTTTCTTCAAAAAAAACTGACATTCCACGCCTCATCAGTGCTGCATGTTACTGTCACATTACATTAAAAAAAAGTATTGTATCGATGAGTACTTGAAAAAAGTTTCTTAAAGTGGTATCAGGACAACCCTACTGTCTATTGTAGCCACATGCTGCAATGTAAGGGAGAGCTGTCACTCAGTATTTGGGGTAGTAGGTTGGCAGATGTACTTTAGCAGCAGACCACTGCTTGACAGATGCTGCAAAAGCTATGAAATGCATCCTTGTGCTAGAATCCAAAAACCAGCCCCAAACCAAACTGTAGCCGTTCTGGAACATGATTACATTAATTGATGTAGGGTTATGCTTTCTGTATGCTCTGACTTTTGTGCTGGTGTTTAAGCGGGGATTCATCCAAAAATATACTTTCTAAAATTAGCTACATCCCTCCAGCATACTGCTAACATCTGCAGTATCACGCCTTCGGGAAATACCTGAAGTGACACTCGGGTGTTTACGGCGCCTGCGCAGTCAGCTCTACACGGCAAGCGCAGGCGCCGTATACGCCCGAGTGTCACTTCGGGTATTTCCGGAAGGCGTGACGCGCCTTAGCAGCCGTCAATCAACTCCTGTTCGCTTAGAAATGCCTATTTCCCGCATGGAGCTGGATAACAAGGGCTCGTATAACAAGTACGGAAAAAAAAAAAAACGCATACTGCAGATGTTAGCAGTATGCTGGAGCTAATGCCAGAAAGTGGCTTTTTGGGTGAACCTCCGCTTTAAGTTTTGTAATGGTTGTCCTAAATATTTCCAAATTCCCTGTGCTGTTTTTGCTGCCAGGTTGTATAGCAACTGTGGGACATGGAATTACTATAAATTGAGCTGCTAGATTGGTTATGTTTTTTCTTCCTCAGAATTTCAGAAATTGACAGCTGCTGATGACAAAACTGCACAGGTTGAAGAGTTCCTGCAGTCCCTGTATGGTACCATGGCCCAGGATGTCATCTGGCAAAATGCCAGTGAGGAACAGCTTCAGGATGCCCAGATTGCGATAGAGAGGACTGTGATGAATCGCATCTTCAAGCTGGCCTTCAGTCCCAATCAGGATGCAGATGTTCTTCGTGATCAGTGAGTTGGTTTATTTGAAGAAAGTGATAGCCATGAGGGCAGTTAACTTGGGGCAACAAGGCTTGAAGGCGAATCTGCACTTTGCCTATAAGGGCCAAAACAAGAGATTTACTTTAACAGCAGCCAGGCCTTCCAACACTCTTCTGCTATGCCACTAAGAGCAATGTGACCGCTCTGGTGCTTGATGACTGGCTGCTTCAGTGCCTAGTTTACACAAGGCTAAACTCTTCACTCCCACCAGCAGAACAAAAACCGGGAGGGTGGTTAAAAATAAAATATTTTGAAAAAAAACTGCACTCCAAGGCTGAAAAATGTTAGGGCTCATGTACACAGGCCGTTAAAAAAAATTAGCTGCAAATCCACTACCAACAGCAGGAAAAAGCAGCTGTAAATACCGTATTTATCGGCATATACCGCTCCACTTTTTTCCCCTAAAATAAGGGGAAAATCTTGGGTGCGCGATATACGCCGATACCCGCTTCCCGCACTCAATTTGAACTGAGCCGCCGACATATACCGAGTGCAGTACACTCTGGTACATTTGGCCAGGCTCGGCTTCGCTCGTGCTCACGCATAAACGTCACAGAGCGTGAGCACGAGCGCGGAAAGTGGGGTTTCGACTCGAGACAGCGCTGGAGAAGCCGGGAGGACAACACTGGAGTCGAAGACGGACGATGGACGCCATGCAAGACAGCAAAACTGTAAGTACAAAAAGTTTTTTTTTTTTACAGGTCCACATTAGGGGTGCACGCTATACGCCGGAGCGCGCAATACCCCGATAAATACGGTACTTGCATTTGGTAGCTTTTTGTACTGGCGTTTAATGCACGTTTAGCAGCGCTAGCTTTTAGCAGCATTTTTCTGCATTTATTTAAATTCAATAGTTCCCTGTGAGAGCCAGTTGATTTGAATAGAAGTTGCACCATGAGTCGGGTCATGATGAGCCGACTTGCAGTGCGACTTGTGAATGCGCTAAGGATCTTGAAGAGGAACCTCTTGCCAAAATGGGAAAAAAAACAATTTAGTGCCCCCCCTCCTGCGCCATACCAGCCACATGCCTTCAACATGGTGGGGGATGAGTGCTTTGGGGCAGGGCCCCCCCCCCCCCCCCCAGGCACCTTGTCCCCAACTTGATGGGGACAAGGGCCTCTACCTAAACCCTGGCTGTTGATTGTCTTGTCTGTCAGCAGGGGGTTTATTGGAATCTGGAAGCCTCCTTTACCAAGGGCCCCCAGATACCGGCCCCCACCCTATGGGAATGAGTATAATGGGGCGGTGACAACACAAGGGGGCGTAGCCTCCAGATAAGTGGCCCCGCATCTTGGCTATATAAGTATTGGCACACGACTCCTGACCCCTCCACAGCCCAGCTCCCCAGTAAGTGCTAAAGGGGCAGAACAGTCACCATCTCTTTAGGTTGAAGACCAAGAGATGAGTGATCAGCAGTGTTTAATCGCTCAGTTCTCAGTCTTGGAGACAACAGGGGACAGCTGCAGCTGGGTTGTTTTTTTAGGTTAGTATGATTGTTTGCTTATTTCAATTCCCATACTTGCCTTTTAAAATGACTGCTTCTCATGCAAGATTGCATTTTCTCAATCATTTCAACATCTTAAGAAATTGTGCACGTACAAGAAATGGTCATAGGCCGACATGTTTAGTCTGGCTTCAAACATGTCTGGCCACCCTTTCAGCTAGATTTTTTTTTTTTTTTTTAAGGAGTCAAGTGCCGTTTTTTTTCACTGGTTCAGGTACAAATCTTTCTTCGTACATCACAGGACACAGAGCTGGATAGTAATAACTATATGGGTTATAGGCCACCTTCAGGTGATAGACACTGGCACGCCCAAGTCAGGAAGTCCCCTCCCATACAGGGAGTACCCTTCGTTTTTTCACCAGTGTCTAAGGTGTTGATCACGGTTAAAGAAGTGCTTTGAAGAGCTCTGCTGGAGGATCCTCTGGGATCAAGCAAACTATGCTACCGGATCCATCCAAAGTGCCGTTGAGGCCAATACGAATGGTACCTGGGCCTCGGAAAAGAAGAGCGTGGTTTTGCCTGTAATGTTTCTCTTAGGAGAGCTAGAACCAGGAAACCAGTGCTTTGGTTATGTACCAAATACCAAAGTTTTTCTGGGCAAGTGCAATGCAAGTCCAGGGGAGTGGAAACCTTATGAAGAGGAACCCGGACCCTGAAATTTTTTTGACACAGCCCGCTGTGATGGACTGAAGATTGGGGCTGACTGTTTTGTGAGGTAGGAGCTGACAGAAGGACATAGCGGTGGGGCCACGTGAATAAATGAATGACAGGCAGTTCCAAGTGACACATTTTTTGTGCATCAAGCTGAACAGTAGATGGCAGCATTTCATGCTGGACTTCTACTTCAGCAGTTGATGCATTTTTTATAGTACCTCTGCTTTTGTGCTTGGGACTATGTATTCCAGGAATTCAGGGACTAAGGCTGCTAAAACTGGGACAAATTCCTCAAAAAAGGCTCCAGAGGCATCACCATCAGGCTCTGAGGTTCTCCTGGGCATGCCTCTGCAGTGCCAGCCTCTCTGAAAGTACCAGATGTGGCTGACCAAGGTGAATCATCGGGACTGTCAAGTGCTGTAGCCACCTCCAAACTTCAGACCCCTGCCTATATTACCGAGGAAGTACTTTCTTCAGCCCTCATGGGGTTGGAGGAACGATTTGCATCTCTAATCGCATTTTCTTCCCAGGGTGGAACAAAACATGGTAGGCCCCTGCCCTGGACCCTTAGCCTACACCAGCAGCAGTGACCGGTAAATGATGAAGCACACTCGGGATAAGCAAGAAGGACACTTTGATGATTATTCTTCTGAAGATTCTACCATAGAGGAGCCCTTTTCAATCTCACAATCTGAAAAATTGCTAGTACAATCCCTTACAGAAATTGTACGTTTAGCATTTAAGTTGCCTTTAACAGAGCCAGCTGGAAGGCCTGTTTCTTCCTTGGGTTCTTTAAAAGCATGCCTTTCCTGTCCATCCTTTGTTGGAACAGCTTTTATATGAGGATTGGGGTCATCCAGATAAGCATTTTATTCCTCCTAAGAAATACTCTGCACTTTATGCCATGGAAGAGAAATTTTCCAAAAAGCCGAGTGTGCCAGCACTTGACACTGCTATCTCTTGTGTGAATAAAAGTCTAACTTGTCCAGTAGACAATGTTCAGATGTTTAGGGATCCAACGGATAAAATACCTACTCTATGGCAGGTGTTTTAGCTCAACCTGCGATGGCAGCAATAGGCATTTGTCAATCCCTAAAAGATCAAGTGAAACATGTTCTCAGGGTGGTTCCTGCTCAGCAAGCCAGAGACTTAGCCGATTATGCTTTGCTGTTGACGCTATTAAGAATTCTATTCATCGGGCCTCCCATCTGACTCTCCTGTTAGTCCATATGCGTACATTTTGTGGTTAAAAAATTGGTCAGCCGAGGCACCATGTAAGAAGCTTTTGGTTGGTTTTCCGTTTCACGGGGAACGGTTGTTCGGGGATGATTTGGATAAATGCATAAAAAAAATTCTAGTGAAAAGAGTACTCCTTTTACCAGTTAAAAGGAGTAGGCATCCTTTTAAACAGACTTCCTCTCCGGTGCCAGAGACATCAGTCACGACAGCATCAGACATCAGGGTCGAGAGGAAAATCTCAAGGTCAAGCCTGGGGACACGAGGTCCTGGGGGCGGAAACCTATTAAGTAGAGTCCCAAGGCCTCCTAATGAAGGGACGCCCCTGCTTGATTCGGTGGGGGGAAGGCTTAGCAGTTTTTAGGAACTTGGCAAGAGGAAATCCAGGACAGATGGGTCATCTCTACCGCATCTCTAGATTACAAACTAAAGTTGCAAAAGTTTCCACTGCCTCGTTTTCTGAGATCAAGCGTTCCCAAAGATCCAGTAAAGAGAAGTTCTCTGTTTTTGACGCTAGACCCGTTGTTGTCAAGGGGTGATCGTAAAGATTCCTACAGAAGAGTACAGTTTGGGATTTTCGCATGGAATCGTTCCGATCAGTAGTCGCCACTCTTCGAAGGGTTCCTCCTTTTCAAATTAGAGCACATTCTACCAGAGCAGTGAGTGCTCCATGGGCAGTGCATCAACAAGCCTCTGACTCAGATCTGCAAGGTTACAACTTAAAATCTAGTGAATGTATTTACCAAAGATTATCAAGTGGATATTAAAAGGCATGAGGATGTCGCCTTTGGGTGTAGTGTGCTGCAGGCAGCGGTATAGGTTCTCACGTCTGATGGCGCCCTGCTTTATTTTGTCTCCCCCTCTCCTCAAGGGGCATTGCTTTGGGACATCCCATATAGTTATTACTATCCAGCTCTGTGTCCCGTGATATACGAAAAAGAAAATAGGATTTTTATAACGGCTTACCTGTAAAATCCTCTTCTTGGGAAACTTATTGCTTTTCTACAACTGAGGTACTCCCAGTAAGGGAGGAGTTATATAGGGTGGGGGGACTTCCTGTCTTGGGTTTGCGAGTGGGCATCACCTGAAGGTGGCCTATAACCCATATAGTTACTACTATCCAGCTCTGCGTCCCATGATTTACTTGAAGAAAAGGATTTTACAGGCAAGCTGTTATAAAAATCCCATTTTACTTGAAATCACACCTGAACCAGACTGAAAAACACACAGGACTCATTAAAAACCACGGCAGGCCCACAGATATGTGAGCTGGCTCCATAGAGAGAGCTGCCAGTTCACATGTTAAGGTGAATTGGATGTGTTTCAGAATGCATCCAATTCACATATATGTGAAGTAATGGCAACCAATTTTATCTGCTACCTAAAATGGTTACATTCAATATATAGCAAAGAGAGGATGGAGTCGCTTAACTTCCAAATGTCCGGAATTGTCATCCAATAAAGGGAAGTCCACCTCCTCTAATTTATGGAATGGATTACTACATGCAAGCTTTGCCATGAATGATAACTGTCGGTTACTTGTGCTCTCAGCCAAACTGTCAAGCCATCAGATGGCTGTCCACTAATTGGCTGTAAGGGATAAGGAGGGTTTGACTCTGCTTTTAGGGCCACATTCAGCCTGAGTTCACAGAGGAGGGGTGCAGGGACCCCCCCGCATGTGATTCGGATGGAAACCGCACAGCATTCCTGTTCAAATCACATGGGATTTTTTCTGTGCGATTTGAACCCATTCATTTTGTATGTGCTCAAATCTCACCGCACAAAAAAAGAATCAAAATATTCACACCCATGCGATCAAATTCTGGAAATCGCACTGCGTTTTGTGAACGTTTTTTGGGGTGTCCATTTAAAGGGGACATCTGCAGCAGATCACATGAACATGGTGCGTGAAACACACAGGATTTGCTGCATTTCCTGCGCCGCTTATATGTGAACCGAGGCTCACACGGTGCGCCAATTCATTCATCTGTGCTGAATGCACAGGTATTCCATGCATCTGCATCCTTTTCATGTCCATTGGAATGCAATGTCTATAAGGACGAAGCCTCTAGTGCGAGTCTCTGAACGCACACTGCCCCCAGATTAGTGAGTATGGAAGGTCCTGTAGCTAGGCCGGTCTTTCAGGCATACCTAGTTATTTATGGTCTCTAATGCCTAACATTGTCTCTCCTTCAACAGGGTTTTACATGAACACATCCAGAGACTGTCTAAGGTAGTGTCTGCCAATCACAGAGCTCTTCAGATCCCTGAGGTCAGTATAGCAAAGTGGACTTCTAGGAGGTATTAAATATTTAGTGCCAAATACCATTTTTTATAAACGAATGCTTTACATCCTCTATGTTCCAGGTTTACCTGAGGGAAGCTCCCTGGCCTTCTGCTCAAGCTGAGATACGAACTCTTAGTGCTTATAAGACCCCTAGGGACAAGGTGCAGTGCATCCTACGCATGTGTTCTACAATTATGAATCTTCTCAGCCTTGCCAATGAATACTCTGTCCCAGGAGCTGACGATTTTGTCCCCGTCCTGGTGTTTGTTCTCATAAAGGTAAGCAACCGAAAACCGTTTTTCATGCTGTCGCAGATCATAGAAAGGTAATATGTTTAACCAGTTGCGGACCGCCCAGCGTAGTTTTACTGCGGCAGGGTGGCCGTTCTGCGCCAGATCATGTACCTACTAGTATGTGATCTGGCACTTCCGTATCTGGGTTGCTTGTGCGCCGCCGGCGACCTGCCCCCGCTGTGATTGGACACATCGGCGAGCGCAGTGTCTGCCGATCGTTCAGGAGAAAGGCGGTTTGCTTATGTAAACAAGGCAGGCCTGCTGTTCTGTGAAAGGGGGAATGTGCTGATCCTGTGTTCCTGCTAAGCAGCAACACTGATCTTTACATTTCCCCAGTCAAAGCACATCCCCCCCCCCCCCCCCGCAGTAATCACTCCTAGGGAACACATTTAGCCTAGGTTCAGACTAGTGTGATGCCGGAACCAACGTGATTCCAGCACCGGTTCCCGCATCACTTCTCTCTTACAGGCAGTTCACACTACGCTGTGCGAAACGCTGCGGGTGCCAATATAATGTTAATGACACCCTCAGAACTGTTCACATATCTCAGTGCCAACTGTGGATTTGTAAAAGAATCGGATCGCATGGATGAGAACACCCATGCGATGCGATTACAGTGCGGGGGGGGGGGGGATCACTTTTTCTTTATCGTACATCACGGGACACAGAGCGCATAGCCATTACACTTGGGTTATATGGGTACCTTCAGGTGATGGACACTGGTGTAATCAATTTCACAGGAAGTTTCCTCCCTATATAACCCCCTCCCACTGGGAGTGCTTCAGTTTTTTCGCCAGTGTCTTAGGTGTTGGTCACGTCTAGCTGTCCCTCGGAGGTCTCGGGACCCAGGATAGCTAGCCGGATCCGTCCGAAGTGCTTCAAAGCCAAGGTGTACGGTACCCGGGCCCTGCTTGCGTGGGGTTTTGCCTATAATGCCTCTCCTTGGAGGGTTGGATTCTGGGCTCCAGTGCCTTAGTCTCTTCCAAGAACTAAACGCTACTGATGCCAGGATGCTATATAGGTCCAGGTGTGTGGGTTCCTTAACACAGGACCCCGGTCCCTGAAGGTCCAAGACAATACCCACGGAGATAGGGGAAGATTGGGCCTCTTGCATTTTGCAATACCCTGCGGCGTGGAGCAGGTAAGAGGGAGCCTGCGGGACTTGGTTCGACAGTAGGTATCCCCCTGGGGGTTCTGGGTCGGCTAATGGTATGCTTGTGCATCAGCCACTATCTCCACTATGTCTTTTGAGTCAGGATGGGATGTACTAATGTTTACCCAGATAACATGTAGGTATATGTATGCTTTTAAAGATATGTATTTGCTACTCCCCCCAGATCTGCCTGTTAGCATGATACTGCAGCCCCACGTGCTATAATGAGGAAATGCTGGCAAAACTCCTGTTTCTTAGGAAGCCTATGGGGACAGCTTCCTCTATGTGTGCACTACAATAATATTAGTGTCTTGCCTGGTGTCTGTTGGGTTGCTAGCGCTGGTCCAGGCTTCTCCTCTGCTTTCTGCTTCCTCCATGTTGGTTTCAGCGTGGGGGGGGGGCGCGCGCGCCGCCTTTTACAGCGTCAGCGTGCGTGGGGGGGCGGGCCAGCAGCGTCAGGTCTCAGTTAAAGCAGCAAAGCATTTCCTGGCTGGTCATTCCCTCCTGAAAGCAGAGGAGGCTGAGGACACAGAGCGCGCAGCTGAGCCATTTCTGGCTATACAGTGACACCCAGTGGGGGTTTGTGGATCTTCAGGTCTGGACTTAGCTCCATACTGACCAGAGAAAAAAAAAAAGATTTTTTTCTTAAAGGGACTCAGCCTTAGATCTGGCAGTATCTGAGTCGGTGCAACCTTGGGCTCCAGCTAACGGGCATTGGTGTGGCAATACTCACAGGACTTCCTCGGTATTGCCGCCTTCTCGGGCGTATGGAAATTTGGAAAATTTTTACTATAGCCTGTTCTTATTAATGGTTCACTTCTAGCTACAACAGTTGGGTGTTGGCTTTAGGGGTGTCTCAAGGTTGTGCAATGGCTCCCAAGGGATCAGGGCCAGCTAAGGCTGCAAAAGGTACCAAAAAACTAAAGGTGTCTCCGTCGGGGTCAGAGGATTTGGGCCAGGCTCCAGCGGTCCGACCCTCACCAGATAGACCACCGAACAGCATGTTGCAGGAGCCATTGAGGGTGCTAGGGGCAGAGGCGGCCCCCAATCAACCCATTCCCGTTTACGTTACGGAAGAAATGCTAGCGACCACCCTGGGTGGGCTAGAGGAAAGGTTAACTGCTTTAATTGCCCGCTCTTTGCCAGGTGGCAAGCGGGCTAGGTCCCCGTCGCCTAGATTGGTGTTTTCAGATGCAGAGGTCCTCTCTTCGGAGGCATTGGACCCACAGGGGGATCAAGCGGACCCGAGTCCCGACGGTTCAGACATTGAGGGTTCCACTGTAGATGAATTATTTTCGGCTTCTCAAGCGGAGAGCCTGTGGATCCAGTCTCTGACAGATATGGTTCGCACTGCTTTTAAACTTCCAGTGTCAGAACAATTAGCCCCCACGGTATCCTCTTTAGGTTCCTTGAAGGCACCGTTGAGTTGTGATTCTTTTCCGGTTCACCCCCTTCTGGAGAGCGTGATTTTTCAGGATTAGGCTCGACCTGATAGGATTTTTATCCCTCCTAAAAGGTTCACTATTCTCTATCCTATGGAATAGGAATTTGCAAAGAAATGGGCACTCCCTACCGTGGACGCAGCCATTTCCTGCGTGAATAAATCCCTGACCTGTCCGGTTGAAAATGTCCAGATGTTTAAAGATCCGGTCGACAAAAAGGTTGGAGACCCTACTGAAGGCTTCTTTTACCACAGTAGGTGCCGTGGTTCAGCCAGCGGTGGCAGCCATTGGCGTTTGTCAGGCTTTAAAGGATCAGACTAAACAAATATTAAGGGACATACCGGCTCAGCAAGCTCGTGAATTGGCTGACCTCCCAAGGGCTCTCTGCTTTGCAGTAGATGCTATTAAGGACTCCATTCAACAGGCGTCCCGTTTATCTCTGCTATTGGTTCATATGCGTCGCCTTTTGTGGCTGAAGAACTGGTCAGCAGAGGCACCCTGCAAAAGGCTTTTAGCAGGATTTCCCTTTCATGGTGGGAGACTATTCGGTGAAGACCTAGATAAATATATCAGACCATATCAAGTGGTAAAAGTTCTTTCTTACCTGTCAAGAAAAGACCGTGTGGGCCCGCGTTTAAGCGACAGGCCTTCGCAGGCTCGGCCCCTTCAACTTCCCGTCAGTATCGACGGCCTCCCGGGCGTTCAGCATTTAATAGCCGCCCACAAGGACAAGCCACGGCAGGCAAGAGGCCATGGATTCGCAAGCCGGTTAAACCAGTCATCAAGTCAGATTCATGAAGGGGCGCCCCCACTCTCTTGGGTGGGGGGAAGGCTTCGTTTTTTCTCCGAAGTGTGGGAGGCCAGAATTCCCGACTCTTGGGTACTGTCCGTGGTAGCCACGGGCTACAAGCTAGAGTTTCGGGAAGTCCCCCCTCCTCATATTTCAGGGGTCAAGTCTTCCAAGAGACCCAATGGCGACGTCAGGCCTATCTTAGACCTCAAACGCCTAAATCGCTTTCTAAAGATTCAGACCTTTCGTATGGAGTCCATACGTTCGGTGGCAGCCAGCCTACATCAAGACGACTTTCTAGCATCTATAGACATAAAGGATGCGTATCTGCACGTGCCGATCTACCCGGCACATCACAAGTTTCTTTGTTTTATGATAGATCACCGTCATTACCAGTTCGTAGCCCTCCCTTTCGGGTTGGCAACAGCTCCGCGGGTATTCACAAAGGTGTTAGCCCCGGTGCTAGCCGTCCTAAGGACAGAAGGCATTTTGGTCCTGGCATACCTGGACGATCTTCTGGTTATCGACAGATCAGCTTCCAACCTCAATCATGCAGTAGTTCGCACAGTTCGGCATCTAGAGGAATTCGGATGGATTGTGAACCAAGAAAAATCGATATTGCAACCCATAAAGCAGTTGGAATATCTAGGCCTTCGGCTAGATACAGACTGCCAGAGGATATTTTTACCTCAAGCAAAGGTCAGATCAATAACTCAAGCAGTTCAAGTGGTCTTAGGCAAGAGGAGGCCGACTATTCGCCTATGTATGCGACTGCTGGGGAAGATGGTGGCCGCCTTCGAGGCAGTGCCCTACGCCCAGATCCATACCGGATATCTCCAGGCAGCCATTCTCTCTGCTTGGAACAAGTCCATTCAGGCGTTAGATCGTCCGTTAATTCTCTCCCCAGGGGGGTCCGGCGCAGCCTGTTCTGGTGGCTGGTCCCTCAAAATTTGTCAAAGGGGAAATCCTTTTGCCCCATCACGTGGAAGATAGTAGCCACGGATGCCAGCCTGTCAGGTTGGGGGACAGTTCTAGAAGGACAGACCCAGCAAGGGCAGTGGTCGGAGGCAGAAAAACTGCTTCCCATCAATATCCTAGAGATCAGAGCTGCTCGGCTGGCCCTGGTCGCCTGGACTCTTCCCCTTCAGGGTCTGCCAGTAAGGATACAGTCCGACAATGCCACTGCGGTGGCATACATAAACCACCAGGGGGGCACGAGGAGCCTAGCGGCCCAAAGGGAAGTAAACCTGATTTTCTCATGGGCCGAAGCCCATGTACCCTGCATCTCGGCGGTGTTCATCCCAGGGATAGACAATTCTCAAGCAGATTTTTTGAGGCGTCAACAGTTGCTCCCGGGGGAGTGGTCTCTTCACCCCCAGGTATTCCAAGAGATTTGCCAAAGATTCAGAGTTCCAGATGTGGACATTATGGCAACGAGATCCAACAAAAAGTTGGGACAAATTCATATCCCGAGCCAGGGATCCCTCGGCCTACGGGACCGATGCGTTGGTTTGCCCCTGGCACCAGTTTTCTCTCCTGTATGCGTTCCCTCCACTGCAGATGATTCCCCGCCTTCTACGGAGGATCAGGGTGGAGCGCAGGCCTGTGATCCTGGTGGCCCCAGCCTGGCCCAGGAGGGCTTGGTACGCACTCATCGTGAGGATGTCAGTAGGGACGCCATGGCCGCTCCCCCTGCGCCCAGATCGGCTGTCTCAGGGCCCAATCTGCCACCCTGCTTCACAGCAGCTAAATTTGACGGCTTGGCGGCTGAATCCCTAATTCTTAAGGGCAGAGGCCTCTCAGCTCAGGTCATATCTACGTTGATTCAGGCTAGGAAACCAGTCTCTAGAAATATTTATTACAGAGTCTGGAGGACCTATGTGGAGTGGTGCGAGTCTCAAAAAAGGCATCCTCAAAAGTTTTTTATTGACAGGATCTTGCGATTCCTCCAGGTTGGCGTTGACAAAGGGTTGGCTCTTAGTACTCTAAAGGGGCAGGTGTCGGCTTTATCGATATGGTTTCAAAGACCCTTGGCCACCCATTCGTTTATGAAAACCTTCTTGCAGGGGGTCTTGCATGTGAATCCCCCTATTAGAGCTCCCCTCTGCCCCTGGAATTTAAATCTGGTCTTGTCAGCTTTACAAAGGCAGCCGTTTGAACCTCTGACAGAAATCCCTCTTGTGCTACTAACCCGAAAGTTGGTTTTCTTGGTGGCTATGGCTTCGGCCAGAAGGGTTTCCGAGCTGGCAGCCTTGTCATGCAGGGAGCCATACCTTATTCTGCATAAGGACAGAGTGGTTCTGCGGCCTCAACCTTCTTTCCTTCCTAAGGTCATATCCAGTTTTCACTTGAATCAGGACCTAGTCCTACCATCCTTCTTTCCTACTCCCCAGTCCAGAGAGGAAAGACTGCTTCATACTTTGGACGTGGTTCGAGCCATGAGGGTCTATCTCAAGGCTACAGAGAAGATTCGGAAAACAGATGTGCTTTTTGTTCTTCCGGATGGCCCCAAGAAGGGTCAGCCGGCTGCCAAGTCTTCCTTGGCTAGGTGGATTAAGCAGCTGATTTTTCAGGCCTATGGTCTGAAGCACGTTCCACCTCCCTTATCAGTTAAAGCCCATTCTACGAGGGCCATGAGTGCCTCCTGGGCGGCACACCATCAGATCTCTATGGCACAGGTCTGCAAGGCGGCAACCTGGTCTTCCATACATACGTTTACTAAATTTTATAAGTTGGACGTTGCAAAGGGTACGGACGCAGCATTTGGGCAGGCGGTCCTACGGGCAGAAGTATAGAATCCTCTGGTCCGGGTCGCGCCCCCTTTTCTCTGTTGGTGGAGCTACTTTACTTCCTGATAATTTTTTGTTTGGCTATTCTTGGCCTTACGGTCTCCCTCCCTTCATAGAGCATTGCTTTAGGACATCCCAAGTGTAATGGCTATGCGCTCTGTGTCCCGTGATGTACGATAAAGAAAAAAGGATTTTTAATAAACAGCTTACCTGTAAAATCCTTTTCTTGAAGTACATCACGGGACACAGAGCTCCCACCCCTCTTTTGGGGAACATTGTGTAACCTCGGAGGATTGCTTGCTACAAAACTGAAGCACTCCCAGTGGAAGGGGGTTATATAGGGAGGAAACTTCCTGTGAAATTGATTACACCAGTGTCCATCACCTGAAGGTACCCATATAACCCAAGTGTAATGGCTATGCGCTCTGTGTCCCGTGATGTACTTCAAGAAAAGGATTTTACAGGTAAGCTGTTTATTAAAAATCCTTTTTTTCTGTGCAAATCCAATGCGAGTTCAGCCATACAACTGTATGGCTGAACTGGCATTACTCAGACATCACGTGTGATCGGCACCTGCGGTGTGGGTGTGGATCGCACTAGACTGAAATCTAGGTTAAACCCTTTTTGATTGCCCCTGATGTTAACCCCTTCCCTGCTCGTGTCATTAATACAGTGTATATTTTTAGCACCGATCACTATATTCGTGTCACTGGTCGCCAAAAGGTATCAATTGTCCGATTTTGCCTCTGGAAGTCTGTGATCGCCGCCATTAGTAGTAGTAAAAAAAAAAAAAGATAATAAAAATATCTCATAGTTTGTAGACTCAATATCATTTGGTTTTATCATTTGCGCAACCCAACTTGATATACACGTATTGGGATTTTTTTTTACCAAAAATGTAGCCTAAATTGATGAAGAATTTGGATTTTTTATTTTTTTATTGGAAATGTTTTATTTTATTTTTTTCAAAATTGTCTGTCTTTTTTGTTTATAGTGCAAAAAATAAAACCGCAGAGGTGATCAATAAAACCACAAAGCTCTGTGGGGCCACTTAAACCCCCCTCCTGCCAGACCAATTTTCAGCTTTCCGTGCTTGCGCATTTTGAATGACAATTGCGCGGTCATACAACATTGTACCCAAATGAATTTTTTTTTTCATTTTTTTTCCCACAAATAGAGCTTTCTTATGGTGGTATTTGATGACTTCTGCGGTTTTTATTTTTTGCGCTATTAACAAAAAAATACAGACAATTTTGAAAAAGACACAATATTTTTTGCTATAATATCCCAATTTTTTATTTATTTTTTTCTCAGTCCGATTCTACATATTTTTGGTAAAAAAAATCTCAAGCGTATAGTGATTGGTTTGCGCAAAAATAGGGGATAGATGTGTGACATTTTTAAATGTTTATATATTTTCTTTTACTAGTAATGGCGGTCATCTTAAATTTATTTATTTTTTGTCAGGTCTGCAAAATTGCGGCGGAAACTTATGACACTATTTTGGGACCATTCACACTTATACAGCGAATAGTGCTATAAATATGCACTGATTACTGTCACTGATAAATGTGAGTGGCAGAGAGGGGGTTAACACTAGGGGGCGATCAAAAGGTTAAATGTGTTCCCTAGGAGTGATTCTTACTGTGGGGGGAGGGGACTGACTGGGGGAGGTGACTGATCGGTGTCCCTATGTACAAGGGACACAGCATCGGTCTCCTCTCCCTGACAGGACGTGGATGTCTGTGTTTACACACAGATATCCACGTCCCTGGCTCTGTGACTGCCGATCACAAGTACCTGGTGGACATCGCGGCCGCCAGGCACGCGCATTGGCACCTGCGTGACACAGCGGGCACAGCTTTTCCGCGATGCGCAACACGGAAGACAACAGCAGGACGTCCACCCGGCAGTTCAGGTCCGCCCTGCGGCCGTCTTTTGGCCATAGTGTGAATCTGAAGTGGTTAACTGATGTATAAATGGCCTGATTATGAAGGGGGGTAAACCTTCTGGACGTCGGCGAATAGTTAAAAAAAAAGATAAAAAAGATAAAAATTTGAAATGGAATTTTTAAGAAAGACGCAGCAGATACAGGCGAGGGATACTTGTGTTGTTATACTGTCCCTACGCTGATTCTTGGCGAAGATTTTTTATGAGAAGTAAAATAAATTGGATTTTTTTTTAAAGACAAAATGCAGAGTAGTTTTTCTCTAATTATCTCCTAAAGTGAAATTAAACCTCTGGGGGGGTGGCCCCCAGGAGCTTTTGGCCATAATGTGCTAGTATGCATGGCATATTAACACAATTATGGCAGATTTACCTTGCAAGCGATCCCCGCCTGCGCTTTTATTGGACTTCCATTTTATCCCAATGGTCATTCCAGGTTCTGGCTCTTCAGCTTGGTGGGCCGGCATTTCAGTCCCACGCATGTTCAGAAGAGTCGCATTGTCCTGACATAAAGCCACACTGCGGGAGAAGCGTGTATGATAAGAGAGACCAATAGGATTCATTCTGTCGTAAAAAAAAAAACATTAAAGCGGAGCTCCACCCACCCGCATTTTATTTTTTTTTTCAAAGTCTGCAGCTACTAACAGTGTAGCTGCTGACTTTGAATAAGGACACTTACCTGTCCTAGGCGCCCGCGCTGACGGCCCCCGCCGATGCCGATCCTCGATCCCGGCACCGCCATCCACAGTCAGGGAAACAGGCAGTGAAGCCGTGCGGCTTTACTGCCCGTTTCCTACTGCGCATGTGCGAGCAGCGTGGCGCTTTGTGAATGGTCCGGCTGCTTTCTGGGATACACACAGTTCCCAGAATGCAGCGCGGCCCATTCACAAGAAGACACCCAGAAGAGGAGGAGGAAGAAAACAGCACCGCGGATCGTGAGGGCAGATTCGGGACTTCCGCATAGCAACAGCCTATTTAGGGTGAGTATTTATTTATTTTTTTTCATTTCATTTTTATTTATTTTTTTCAGATTTTTAAAAAATATATATATATCAGGGTGGAGCTCCACTTTAAGTTGCTTTTTCCCTTTTAATACCTTGTTGCTAAAAAAAAAAGACTATATATCTTGTTTCTTTTTTTCCAGGCTAACCCACCCTGCTTGTTATCTACTGTGCAATACATCAATAATTTCTATTCAAACCGATTAACTGGAGAGGAATCCTACTGGTGGATGCAGTTCACGGCTGCAGTGGAGTTTATTAAAACCATCGACGACCGCAAGTAAAAGGCAGATGAATAAACAGTGACTGCTGGTTGCCAGCAGAGGGCGGCAGAGCCCTGCTCCTTGTATCATACTTGTACAGAAGGTGGAGTTGGCCTGGTCTTTCTGGTGAAGGAGAGGCATGCAGTGCATCATTATGTCCCAGCTTGCAGAACCTCTGGTGGTTGGGAAGATTTAAAGGTGTCCAGATATTATGTTCCCTTTTTGGGAGGGAAAAGGAAATCAAATGTGTGCTTATTTTCTTTTTTTTTCTTTAACTTTTCCCTTTCTAATGCTGCATCATTTTAATGAACTATTTACTAAACAGAAGAAAAAAGTTTATTTTGCAGGTTTTTTTTTTTTTTTTCTTTACATATTTTTTTTTCTTTTGTCTTTAGGTTTAGCAATACAAAAAGGGACCACGTGCGCAAATATTTTTTAAGGGGAAAGTAAACGCATATCGTTACAGGATTTTAACTATAGCATATTAGAATTAGCTCTGGGGCTGAGTGGCAATAACTTATAGGAGTACAAAATTCCACTTTGCCGCCTAGAGGGGAGTTGAAGTGCCTCGCTGCTCAATTGTGGAGACCACCCACTTCAGAATTTATGTTGAAAAGAGGATGCTGGGAAGCCTTTCACTATATATATTTTTCTTCTCGTTCTAATCAATTTCCTCCATAGTCTTAAACTTGTATCTAAACGTATGTTACTACTTCCTGAGCGGTGACGTATTCTTTACATTTATCCTTATGTTCCTCTCATTTACTCAAGAGCACAGTTTAAGTATACATAAACTACAGAAGAAAAATGTCATTGATGCAGCTTTAAGGGGTTGTAAAGGTTAGTTTTTTTATTTTCTAAACAGGTTCCTTTTAAGCTAGTGCATTGTTGGTTCACTTACTTTTTCCTTCCATTTCCTTTCTAAAATTGTTTTTCTTTGTCTGAATTTCTCACTTCCTGTTCCTCCACAGTAAGCTGTTCTGGCTGACTAACCCCCAGCCAGAACAGCTCAGATGATAGTGGAAAGTTTACTGAGGAGAAACAGGAAGTGAGAAATTCAGACAAAGAGAAAAAAAACATTTAGAAGGGAAATGGAAGGAAAAGGTAAGTGAACCAACAATGCACTAGCTTAAAAGGAACCCATTTAGAAAATAAAAAACAAACCTTTACAACCCCTTTAACAGCCCTAAGATCTGGTGGCTGGCTGCATTCATTTATTTTTATTTTTTTCCCCCTTTCTTTTTTTTTCTTTTCCTTTTTGGCTTTAGAAAAACTTGAAAAACGATGTCCTTGTAACTTTCTGCTCGTAATGTTCTCTTTTCCAGCTATCTTCTGTGAACGTCAAACGCCTCCTCCATATATAATGGGAATGGGAGAAGTCTTCTATAGCTTCCTGTCTTGGGGCCAGATCACCTTGGGATAGGCACAGAAACGCGCTGTGCATTCCTGTGCTGTGCATTCCTGTGCTGTGCAATTTTAGCCCAACTATTTCAAATGGGCTGAAATTGCACTGCGCCAAAAGGAGTGCATGTGCCACTTTTGGAAAGGTGCTGCAACCGGATTGCATGGTTCTTTTGTACGATACAATATAGTGCGGTCAAATGTACTGCGCTTGGGGTGTCGTTATTGTATTATTGACACCTGCTGCAGTGCAGGAAATGTCCCCCGGACTCAGGTTTCCTGCCCCACGTTCTAGTATGAATTTGCCCTTGGGGTGACAATGCTGCTTCTCCACAGACAGTGCAGTGGGGAAGTATTGTCACTCTAGGATAGAAAGTTTGTTACTAGCAAGATTATGCAGCCACCATATCTGAGGACTTGTATTATGCAGTATAATTGAGATTTTTTGAGAATATTTAACCCTTTTCCACCTGCCTTGGCATTCCTTTAAGCCATTCTGAATGCCCTGAAGGTGGGAAGGATTGGTGAACACGTGACTACCGTCACAGTATGATCAGAAGCCGGTCCTGCCTGACCGCTCGGTCTTAGTGCTGGAAACAAGCAATGAGCATGCTCTCAGCACCTAAACATTAGCTGCCCAGTAATGCATGTGTGCAGTGTATGGGTGTTAAATCCTCCCCCCCCCCCCACACACACACATTTGCCACATGCGCTATGTATCAGGCGGTTGTTTAGGGCAGTGGTCACCAACCCTGTCCTCAGGACCCACTAACAGGCCAGGTTTTTTGTATTACCTTGGGGAGATGCAGACTAGAATACTGCTATCACTGAGCAGAAAATGTGATATATTTCAGTTTTCTTGCAAACCTGCCCTGTTAGTGGGCCCTGAGAAGAAGGTTGATGACCACTGGTTTAGGGGTTAAAGTAATCCTGTGGCTAGAGAACAGAAATAGAAATAACAAAGGATGTGTGAATCAAAGCAGGCACTAGACCCCAGGTGTCCAACCTATGACCCATACACAGCCTTTTGGTGCTTGCTGTGTGGCCTTTTCAGACCCCAGTAGTCACTAATTGAAGCATTCGTTTGTAAAGAGGTTATAGTGGCAATCTCTGATCATCTCCTTTATTACATCTGACAGAATTCTGTCCTATATTGAATATTGTATGTGGCCCTTTGGAGAGCGGTCAGTGGCCACGGTTGAGGCCCCCTACTAGACCTTGTAAGTTCACAACCACTGCACTAGAACATGTCCCGTGCTGATATTTGTGCCTGGCAATGGGTTGCTAACGATCCACGCAGTAAACGGTACTCGGGGGGGTCATGCCCAAAACCAGGCTGCCAGCTCAGTAAACTTGTCTGTGCTATGGAAGTATTGGGCACATCATTCATGGTGGTATGTTTTGCCTCGAAATGCAGCTTGCTTTGATCCTCACAAGAGATTTCTGTTTTTTTTTGTCCAATCAAAAGTTTGCTTGCAGTCCAGAAAAACACCATTTAAAAGCACCTTTAAATTGTATTTATTTTTGGGGGGGGGGAGGTAGGAAAAAGTTTTTTTTTTTTTTGTCATTTGATTAGATGGCACACAGATCTATAGGCTTTATTTAAACAACAAAGCAGTATTCTGTTCTAACCAATAGTTTTTGTATAATCAGGTCAATGAAAGCTCATTTCTGAATGGTTGCCATGTCTTCAATTCTTCTTCACGCTTGCACTTTAGGATTAAGTCATCAATTTTGAGTGGAGGGTGGGTGAGTTTTTTATTTGCTTACTGGGCTAAATGGAGTTTTAAGTAGAGTAAACCTGACATTAAAGAAAAGTACAAGACTGCCGCTGCTGACCACCGATTGAAAATGCTAGTTGCCAGGCTGTTATGCTGAACTGGGTACTTTGAGTCATTGAATCGGGGGGGGGGGGGGGGGAATGCAGCCTTTGAAGAAAGTGGGTGTAAAGTCAGAAGTCTACATGCTTACATGTCGACTTCATGTCTACATGCTTGAAGCAAGAGTGGAAAGGGAGTAGCCGCTCCAGGTGGGAACCCAGATGAATATCCTCCATTGCAGACAACTCAGGTGCAGGAAATGCACTTGGCAAAGCAGGAACAAAAATTGTCTCTGGACAGCCGCACTCTGAACAAATTGTAGCCTTTATTAAAAGGACAGCACTACAAGTCACAGCAAAATAAAACCAGACTGCCGACGCGTTTCGCACTGAAACTAGTGCTTAGTCATAGCTACTATTGCTATGACTAAGCACTAGTTTCAGGGCGAAATGTGTCGGCAGTCGGGTTTTATTTTGCTGTGACTTGTAGTACTGTCCTTCTTTTAATAGGGGCTACAATTTGATCAGAGTGCGGCTGTCCAGAGACGATTTTTGTTCCTGTCTTGAAGCAAGAGTGTCGGCATTATGGTCAGGTGACTAGTATTTTGGAGGAGAGGTCAGAAATGGGAGTCTCTCGATTTTTTTCTTTACGCAAAGGTTTGTGGGTGAATATATGTACCTTCTTTACCGTCTATAAATGTGCCCTTGTGAACTATCCCATATTTCTATTCTGACAGGTTCCCTTTGGGTGATTACCTTTCTGACTTTTTTCTGTTTATGTAATATACAGATGTTTATCTATGCAGCAGCTCTATGGGCATCACAGTAAACCTTGGCCTGCAGGTTTTGGATAAGAAATTATAAACAGTGTTCTCCCTAGAGGGGTCTTTTTTCCAGGAGTGATGCTCGACATCTGCAAAATTTTCTCCCCAAAAGATCGCCCTTTGTGTTCCCCAGCCCAACTTCTCTGTAATCCAGGATTGCTAAAGGGGGCCTCAAGATGGGGAGTGTTAAACGCCTGTTCACTCATCTCATCTAGGCTTAACGAACCCTGAAGTGTTCAGCTCTCTTGGCACTTCCAAGTTCAGAGCTGTCAGATGAAAGCAGCAAATCTGGGTCTGTTTTCCAAATCTACCTGAGCGGAGGGGGAAAAAATAAAATAATGCCCCCTCATGGCTCCATTTAAAGGGGTTGTAAGGGTTTGTTTTTTATTTTCTAAATAGGTTCCTTTAAGCTAGTGCATTGTTGGTTCACTTACCTTTAGGGCTGCAACTAACGATTATTTTCATAATCGATTAGTTGGCCTATTATTATTTCGATTAATCGGATAATAGCCTTAAAAAAAAAAGAATTGCATTTTACATTTTTTTGGGGGGCCAATTTGTTGTTGGGCAGATTACAAAATACAAATTGCCGCAAAAACACATTACATGTTTTCCTGCAGCTTCTCCATTGAAGTATATTGAACCAAATAAAAATGGCACCATTTTGTGTTTAAAAAGTCCTTGCCCTTTGCAAATACGCAGCAACTGAAAAAGAATCCTGGATGTGAACGTGTCCCATAGGAAAACATGTAAATGAACTGCAGTGTGATTCTGCAAAAACCCCAGGCCTTAGATGTTAAAGCGGAGTTCCACCCAAAAATGGAACTTCCACTTAATCCACTCCTCACCCCCTTACATGCCACATTTGGCATGTAATTTTATTGGGGGGGAAGTGGGGGCTTCAGGAGGAGTGGGACTTCCTGTCCCACTTTCTCCTTCCGCCGAGGGGCTGGTTAGGCGATTAAGCTTAATCGCCTACAGCAGCCCCTCCCTGTAGGCGACTGCCTAGGACACTGACAGGTCCTAGACGATCGCCTGTCCAATCAGCGGCGGGCAGCGCGGGCATGCGCAGTGCTGCTCGCGCTTGCGCAGTGGGTGCCCACAGTTAGAATAAAGATGCCGGCCGGGGAGGGGGGGAGAGGAGCGGAGCCCCGGTCGGCGCGTCGCTGGAACGTGGAGAAGGTAAGTGAATGTTTATTAAAAGCCAGCAGCTACACTTTTTGTAGCTGCTGACTTTTAATAAACACAACATTTGGCTGGAACACCCCTTTAAGTAACATAATGGGGGGTTAAAAAAACAATAAGTATGTAAAGAGCAAATCGCTTCTGTAAGGGGTTCATGTTTTTACTGTGGGACAGTGAAAGTAATATTTACAGTAGAGATTTGCTTTTTTGTACTATAAAGGGCTCTTTTTTTTTTTTTTTAACCCCATTATGTTACTGGCCGATTAATCGATAATGAAAATTGTAATCGCTTAATTTCATAATAGATTAGTTGTCGATTAATCGATTAGTTGTTTCGGCCATACTTATTTGTTCCTTCGATTTCCCTTCTAAATGTTTTTTTTCTTTCTCTGAATTTCTCATTTCCTGTTTCTCCTCAGTAAGCTTGCCCCCATCATCCGAGCCGTTCTGGCTGGGGGTTAGTCAGCGTGCTCGCCCCCTCCCTTTGGACTACATCTCTATGGTGAGACGCTGTGACTTTTCACAGCATTTCCCTACAGGGATGTAGTCCCAAGGGAGAGGGCGAGCACGCTGACTAACCCCCAGTCAGAACGGCTCGGATGATGGGGGCAAGTTTACGGAGGAGAAACAGGAAGTGAGAAATTCAGACAAAGGAAAAAAAACATATAGAAGGGAAATGGAAAGAAAAGGTAAGTGAACCAACAATGCACTAGCTTAAAGGAACCTATTTAAAAAATAAAAATCTTTACAGCCCCTTTTAAGAGTACCTGTCACTTACAGAATAATACTATCACATACTATAAAAGTAAAGAACCCACACACACTAACTTGGTATGCATTTGTAAGAATAATTTTAGGACTATCGGGTTTAACTTTTTTCTTCGGGTTACCTACTTACAACTTTAGGTATAAGTTTTTGTTCATTATGCAAGCAGATGCAACTTTGAGGCTAGATATATTTGGTATTTATTATTTTGACACAGTCTCATCTTTCATATTTAATGAAAAATATATTTATTTGTGTTTGTCTGCATTAAAAAAGCTTTTTTTTTTTCTGAAAACGAATTACATGAACACTTGCAATGATTTCACCCTGCCATGTATTCATTTTATTTTATTAAACTACCTGGCTGCATTTTTCTTCCCACTCATCTTAAAAAAAAAAAAAAAAAAAATTCTATGGGAACACTGATCATATATTTACTGTAAAATTGCACATAAAATCACTTTATAAATGATTGTAATGCCCTTATAAGAAAAAAAAGAAAACTGCAGCATTACAGCGGTAGACCCCTTTCACACCGTTGCTCTTTTTCCAGGGCATGAAAACTATATATAAAGATAAGTTAACCTTTATTACCCGATATTGGGGTGAAACGTGTAACATGTTCCCACTGCTACAGCCTCTCCCCCCGTCTCGCCTCCTATAGTGACAGCGAGCCGGGTATCTTCTCCCTGAACTCTGTCACAATTTAATTTAAAAAAGTGTCCATGCAGGGCTCCACCACCCTAGCCACGTCATTCATTCAAAGTTCTGTGAATGAGAGAACTACAAGTACCAGCATCCATTGAGGCTGTCGGCTTGCATTTCGCAGTGAACTACTGTGCACTATAGATAGTTCATTAAGACCCCTTTCAGACTGGGGTGGTTTGCAGGCGCTCTTGCGCTAAAAATAACTCCTGCAAACCGACCTGAAATAGCGGCTGCTGTTTCTCGAGTGTGAAAGCCCACACTGGAGCGGTGCGATAGCAGGACCATGCCAAAAGTCCTGCTAGCCGCATCTTTGGAGCAGTGAAGGAGCGGTGTGTTTACCATACTTCCATCTCTCCTTCCTCTTGAAAGCAATGGGAATCTGTGGCTATACCGCCGGCAATGCACCTCTGCAGAGGCGCATTACGGGTAGGCATGTGCAAAAGTGAAAAATTCGTTTCGTTTCAATTCGTCATTTAATAAATTTCGTTAAGTTAGGTTCGTTACATGTGTTGAATTCGTTTTCGGAATTCGTTCGTTTTCGACCGAATTTCGAAAAATACGGTCGAAATCGAAAATATTTCAACCAGATTAGAAAACAAATAGTCTCTTTTCTAATAGAATTTTTTTCGAATTAAATTCGAAAATTTTTTTTTTTTTTTTTTTTTTTTTCGAATTCCGATCGAATTTAGTCCGCGGGTATTCGATTCGGAATTCGAAAAAAAAAATTCAATTTCGACTTTTTTTTTTTTCGAAATTCGGTCGAAAATGAACGAATTCGGAAAACGGTCGAAATTTTTCGTTATTATAGCAATTCGGAAATTCGTATGCATCCGAATGTCCGAATAATGGAAAATTCGTCCGAATTTCGATTCGGAACGAAACGAAATGCACATGCCTAATTACGGGCAGTATTAACCCTTTTTCGGCCGCTAGCGGGGGGGGGAAAACCGCACCGCTAGCAGCCAAATACCACCACAATTCTGACGGTAAAGTGCCGCTAAGAATATCGCCGCTTTACCACCACTGCACCTCCCGCCCCAGTGTGAAAGAGGCCTAATAGTTCCTGTCATTGTGTAACTGCCTTCCCGTATGAGGTATGGGCAGACAGCTTACACTGAGTGTCTGCCAGAGCCATGCATTGCACCTGTGATCTACTGATCGTGGGTGCAATGCTTTCCAATGAGAAAAATTAAATTTTCCTACCTCCAATGTGCATTTTTTTGTAAAAGGTGAACTGATCCATTAAATCCTATGTAACTGTTCAAACTGTAGGTGCACTTCACTTTGAAAAGCCCTGCATGCTGCATCTTTGGTGCAGTTTTTCAAAAGCGCAAGAAAAAGACACCTTTCATTGTAAGTCAATGGGAACGCATCAAAAGCATATCAAAGTGAAAGGGCCCATGGTTCTACAAAAGCACGTCAGTGTGAAAGGGCCTGTAGTAGTGTGCCACTTAAGTGCATGTCACTCTGTCGCCCAAGGAGAGCCTTCCGCTTACATCTATGAAATCACTACTCGACCCAGATGCTACTGAATCTCTCTTGCTAGCAAGAAAGCAACCTTTAGCTCTCCTGGCTGAAGAGGAAGCGACTCCTGAGAAACAGAAGGTGGTCTCTTAGCGATCCTGATGTGAACCCCTGGATCACTAGTGGTCTCTTAGCGATCCTGACGTGAGTGCCTGGATCACTCATGTGGTCTCTTAGCGATCCTGACGTGAGCGTCTGGATCACTCGTGTGGTCTATTGGCGACCCTGACGTGAGCGCCTGGATCACTCATGTGGTCTCTTAGCGACCCTGACGTGAGCGCCTGGATCACTCATGTGGTCTCTTAGCGACCCTGACGTGAGCGCCTGGATCACTCATGTGATCTCTTGGCGACCCTGACGTGAGCGCCTGGATCACTCATGTGGTGGTCTCTTAGCGACCCTGACGTGAGCGCCTTGATCACTCATGTGATCTCTTAGCGACCCTGACGTGAGCGCCTGGATCACTCATGTGGTGATCTCTTAGCGACCCTGACATGAGCGCCTGGATCACTCATGTGGAGATCTCTTAGCGATCCTGACGTCAGCACCTGGATCACTCATGTGGTGATCTCTTAGCGATCCTGACGTCAGCGCCTGGATCACTCATGTTGTGATCTCTTAGCGATCCTGACGTGAGCGCCTGGATCACTCATGTGGTGATCTCTTAGCGACCCTGACGTGAGCGCCTGGATCACTCATGTGGAGATCTCTTAGCGATCCTGACGTCAGCGCCTGGATCACTCATGTGGAGATCTCTTAGCGATCCTGACGTGAGCGCCTGGATCACTCATGTTGTGATCTCTAAGCGATCCTGACGTGAGCGCCTGGATCACTCATGTTGTGATCTCTTAGCGATCCTGACGTGAGCGCCTGGATCACTCATGTTGTGATCTCTTAGCGATCCTGACGTGAGCGCCTGGATCACTCATGTGATCTCTTGGCGATCCTGACGTCAGCGCCTGGATCACTCATGTGGTGATCTCTTAGCGATCCTGACGTCAGCGCCTGGATCACTCATGTGGTGATCTCTTAGCGATCCTGACGTGAGCGCCTGGATCACTCATGTGGTGATCTCTTAGCGATCCTGACGTGAGCGCCTGGATCACTCATGTGGTGATCTCTTAGCGATCCTGACGTGAGCGCCTGGATCACTCATGTGGTGATCTCTTAGCGATCCTGACGTGAGCGCCTGGATCACTCATGTGACATAGCACCTCCCTGTCTCTCTGCCTTTCCTAACTGCAGCCCTTGACTACATAGAGTTCTGTATGTAGGACTATTAACTTTAAAAATAGAATAAAAAAAGGTTTCTTGTGTACAACCGATGTTGCTGGCGCTTTTTATCTGAAGCTCTTTAAATATGAATTGAACTGGTTTGCTGTAAATATCTTAACTAAGTTAAGACTTTGGTCTTCTAAATCATCTTATTAAAAAAGACGACCTCTGATTTTTCGTTGCTTGTTATATGGAAAGTGCATAGGTAATATAATGTAATCTATACTTTAGAAGCTAACCTTTTGCTACAACAAAATTCTATTTAAACTGTATCATTTAGAAAAGAAAATTTAACGGGCTACCTAAATTACATGTAGCTGTAATAATAAAGAATTTTAATTGAACTTTGCCACAGGAAAGTGATTTATATATTGTATGTGTGGTATTCATAATTATTTCAGGACTATGAAACTGGAAACTGGAATATTATTTATTGCTAACTATCGGGAAACTTTCATTTAATATTTATTGTTAACTATTGGTTAACTTTTCATGAATGTTTGCTGTCATGCTTCTTCAGAGAGGCCGGAGGCCCAGTAAAATCCATGCTAGAAAATGTCCAACACACGTGACGGAGCCCCGGATACATCTGTCCTACAACAAGAGGCAGCTGTTACATAGCACTAATATTCATGGATTTTTAGATGGTGATTACACCGAGGTGATGGTAATGTATTTGAATGGACAACTGTCCTTCGTCCACACCAGTAACCTTCATCCTTTTTGTTCTGTAACCTGCTCTAAAAGGAAAGTTCCATTCATACATAATACTCTTTCTTATATTGTCCCACAAAATGACTGCCCCCGCTGTGTCTAATCAGTGGGCGCACCTTATCTGTAATTTCATTCTTTTACCAAAGCCAACAAAACAGCAGGGATTTACAACTTTACATTTTAGATATTCATACCAGATGAAATATATTTCATAGCATTTTATTGTATTTATCTTGGAAACACATTTACAGATGGCATAGCAGAATTAATGCCTGCTGTTCAACCTATATTTTCTCCCAGAATCCTTCGCAAGGCAATCTTTTTTCAGAGAGGACAAATCTTCAACATTTCTAGAGTCGCTAAATACTGACATGAAATCTATGACCTAGCTGTGCTTTGCTGTAAAGAAAGTAAACATTTTTAATTCTTCATATGAAATAATAAAAAAAAAACTGACAGGATTGCGTATGTCTTTATTTAAAATGTGTTTATCTTTTTACTTGCTGTCAGTAGAGGGGTTAAGTGTGCTTGTAGTGAAAGTACATTTCGTCTGGATTTCCAGAAACGTATATATAGTTACATATTATACATAGTGGGGCAAAAAAGTATTTAGTCAGCCACCAATTGTGCAAGTTCTCACACTTAAAAAAGATGAGGCCTGTAATTGTCATCATAGTTATACCTCAACTATGAGAGACAAAATGTGGAAACAAATCCAGACAATCACATTTTCTGATTTGGAAAAAATTAATTTGCAAATTATGGTGGAAAATAAGTATTTGGTCAATATCAAAAGTTCATCCCAATACTTTGTTATATATCCTTTGTTGGCAATGACAGAGGTCAAAAGTTTTCTGTAAAGCCACGTACACACGAACGGTTCGATGGACCGTTTTCATCAGACGAACCGATCGTGTGTGGGCCCCATCGTTTTTTTTTATCCATAGGTTTTAAAATTATCGATAGATAAATTAACGATAGAAAAAAACGATTGTCTTTGGGGAAATCCATCGGTTAAAAATCAACGCATGCTCAGAATCAAATCGACGCATGCTCGGAAGCATTAAACTTAATTTTTTTCCACACGTCGTTTGTGTTTTACGTCACCACGTACTGACGCGATCGGTTTTTTAACTGATGGTGTGTAGGCACCACTGATGAAAGTCGGTTTCATCAGATATCTGATGAAAAAAGTCCATCAGACCGTTTTTCATCGGATGAACCGATCATGTGTAAAGGGCATAAGTCTTCACAAGGTTGTCACACACGGTTGCTGGTATGTTGGCCCATTCCTCCATACAGATCTCCTCTAGAGCAGTGATGTTTTGGGGCTGTCGCTGGGCAACACAGACTTTCAACTCCCTCCATAGGTTTTCTATCGGGTTGAGATCTGGAGACTGGCTAGGCCACTCCAGGACCTTGAAATGCTTCTTATGAAGCCACTCCTTCGTTGCCCAGGCAGTGCGTTTTTAATCATTGTAATGCTGAAAGACCCAGCCACTTTTAATCTTCAATGTCATTGCTGATGGGAGAAATATCACGATACATGGCCCCGTTCATTCTTTCATGTACACGGATCAGTCGTCCTGTTCCTTTTGCAGAGCAAAAGCCCCAAAGCATGATGTTTCCACCCCATGCTTTACAGTAGGTATGGTGTTCTTTGGTTACAACTCTGCATTCTCTCTCCTCCAAACACAACGAGTTGTGTTTCTACCAAACGGTTCTACTTTGGTTTCATCTGACGATATGACATTCTCCCAATCCTCTTCTGGATCATCCAAATGCTCTCTAGCAAACCTTAGATGGGCCCAGACATGTACTGACATTTTGTCTCTTATAGTTGAGGTATACAAAATGATGACAATTACAGGCCTCATCTTTTTAAGTGGGAGAACTTGCACAATTGGTGGGGACTAAATACTTTTTTGCCCCACTGTATATATATATTATGTTCCTTTTGGTGCCGCTCAAAGTATAGGAAAAAGTACATCCCTATGTCCCAGAACGTGGGGTGTAGGCTTATCCTGATACCAATCCAGAGAGTTATTAATTGTAAAGAGGAAAGGATCACCGCTACTCCTGACCAGCCCTCGGCCTACATGTCTCCACTAGTGTTGCTCACGAATATTCGCATTGCGAATATTCGCTACGAATATTGCATATTCGAGTATTCACGAATAACTCGAATATTGCGGCGAATATTCGCTATGGCGAATATTCGTATTTTTTCAAATTTATTTGTAAAACAGATCACATCCTAGTGATCTCCATCGACGTCTAAAAGCATTGCTGGTATGATTAGAGAGAGACCCTGGGCCGAGTAGCTGATGCGTTTCTTTTATGTTGCCGAAAATTCGCATTGCGAATTTTCGGCAACTTAAAAGAATCGCATCAGCTACTCGGCCCTTCTTTTGCATCAGAGCCAATCAGAATAACTTGAATATTCGGCAAAAGGAATATTGCGCGATATTCCTTTTGCCGAATATTCGAGTTATTCTGATTGGCTCTGATGCAAAAGAAGGGCGGAGAAGATAATCGCGCAATATTCCTTTTGCCGAATATTCGAGTTATTCTGATTGGCTCTGATGCGCCCTTCTTTTGCATCAGAGCCAATCAGAATAACTCGAATATTCGGCAAACGGAATATTGCGCGATTATCTTCTCCGCCCTTCTTTTGCCCCCTTATTCTCCTTTCTTTTAAGTAGAGTTAGTGTAGAGTTAGTGTTTAGTGCATATTAGTTTAGTAATACAGGAAATGATCTCCGTTTATGAGAATTTCGCAATCATTTTCGCATTAGCGAAATTTCGCAAAAAAATGTTTGGATAAAATATCACGAATATTCGATATTAGCGAATATTCTTCTATATATTCGCGCAATATCGCGAAATCGAATATGGCGTATTCCGCTCAACACTAGTCTCCACCACACAAAGCTTGCACCAAATTAACCATGCATATACCATACATGGCCGATGTCCTTTTAAGATGGAAATCCCTGAAGCAGATACTGAGACTCCAGTGATCTCCATTGGCTTTTGAGGCCCATGTTGAGTGTTGCTGTATTCTGAAGCCAGGTGGTCAACCACTTGGCATGGGTGCCATTCAGAGATGCCAGAATCCTGCCTCTCTACCTCGTCCAATCAGAGAATACTTTTCATTCATTTAGAAAAATGCAAAGTATTCTCTGAATTTCACGAGAGTGGCCAACCTCCTGTGTTGAGGATGCAGCAGAGCAGCCACTTGGCACAGGTCCAGAAGCAAGTGGAGACCACTAGGGTAGCAATGTAGACTTCAGTGATTTCTAGCTTCCAGGGGCTTCGGCCAGGTAAGGTATATGTATAGAAACCTAGAAGCTAGAGAAGTGACACGGGTAGACCATATAAAGTTTTTTTTTTTTTTTTTGTACGGCCTCCTATTCTGATCAAACTGCTCCACGTATACATGCTGATCTGATTGCCAGCATTGGACATCCAACCACTGCACCATTGGGGTTTTCAATACAGTTGTTTACTTTGAATGTGTTATCAGAAGCTGTGGGGTCATTCAATAATATGAATTTTATATATGTTTATGTATAATTGTTTTAATACATTCTAATTAAAAACTAACCATTTTGTATATGGTCTACCTGTGTGCCTTTTAGGCTTCATTTCCACTGGCGTTTTTACAGCCACTTTTTAACAGCTTAAAAACGCCTGTCCATGTTTATTTTAGAAAAAAAAATAAAAAACATATTTTTTTTTTTGGAGCTTTAAAAACACAGCGGCAGCGTTTTTGAGCGTTTGTGCGTGTTTTTGAGCGTTTTTTATGTCTGGCGTTTTACAGCTCTATTGCTGGAGCTTCAGAACGCACTGCCATCAACAGCTCAAAAACGTCATGGTGGGCATGAGGCCATAGACTAACATGGACAGGCGTTTTTAAGCTGCAAAAAAACGCTCAGAAAAGTGGCTGTAAAAAGGCCAGTGGAAATGAGCCCTTAAAGTCCAATTCTCTAGCTTCTAGTTTTCTATACATATATTATCGGCATGTTGGCACACTACTATTTGTGTATCCATAGTGTCACCCTGTAAAGGATGCACTTTAAACTCATAATTCTTCCTAAGGTATATGCATAGTTACACCTGGAATTCCTCTAAATAAAGATCTATCTTTTAGTGACTAAGATGGTGAATTACTCCTCCACTTGCTATATCTGACCAGGTCTGAAGAGTAGAAGTAAAATGTGTGTAAAACTTTATGATGCCCTGAAAGTGGTGGTCTGGCTTTAAAAATAAAATAAAAGCCAGCAGCAGCTGCTGCATTTTAATAAATGAACCCTTACCTGTGCTGGAGTCCAGCGATGTCGGCACCGGCAGCTGATGTTTACATCAGCTGTCGGGTGCTCCGCCGCCATTGCGGGTAGGGGAACCCGGCAGTGTAGCCTTTCGGCTTCACGCTGGGAACCCTACAACTGCACACGCGAGCCCCGCTCCTCTCTCCTATTGGCCCGGCGGCCAGGGGAGAAGGAGGGAGCCCCGCGGTGACGTGACAGCTCCGTGGCAGGGACTCCTGGAAGTGGGACCGATTGTGGCACCGGAGGGGGGGGGGAATAAGATGAGCGCAAGTTCCAGTTTTGGGTGGAACTCCGCTTTAACTCTTGTACTGCTCTCTTCCACCAATGTGAGCTACAAGTTCCACGCATCCACTCTGTCACTGCCGGTGCCATGATATCTTACACTTCTTCTGGGTCTGTCATATTCTTGCTCAATTGGCAGGCAGTGCTCTTTTAAATCCTGTGCATGCGCAATGGAGTTATATTTTCTCATCACATGGCTCCATTCTATTCTAAAAGATGCCAGGACTGTACACTGTATTGCACATGCTCTGTAATGAGTGTACAGATTTAAAAAAATAAATACAATTTTTTGGTCTTGGGACACATACAGAGCTTACAAGAATATGCAGTTTAATGCCCGATGAAAGGATGGTACATAGCAAGATTGACCAAAATGGCAGCTGCAGGAGCCAATAGGAAATGGCACCATTATCCACCAATGTTATTCATAGTGCTATAAAGTGGTATTTATACATTTTTCTCATTGTGTTTATGAACAATCAAACTTCATAAAGGGTTCTATAAGCTAGATTGTTTGGAGATCTCTGATTTATAAGAGCCAGTTCACCTTGCAGTACAATACTATTGGCAAACGGGACAACGGTGTAGGTGCCAAGATGCTATGATACAAAGACGATACAGGTATTCATATTTTTATTGCAACAGTATGCTCTATTTTGCATCTTTGAGTGGTAGCCAAAGAAACCAGTGTCTGTCACCAATGTAGCATTAGAAAATGTCTTGGTGGAGCAGACCTTTCTCATAGTCATGATGGACACAGGGAGACATGTCAAGTAAGGGAAGGAAATAGAGAATAGAAAATAAAGATAGTGATCAACGATGGCTACTAAAGTTATGCATCAAAAGGTGAATGGTCCAATCAAATGATAAAAAGATTCGCTCATGTAATTACGGGAAATACCACTGCTGACATAGCAAAAAGTAGTCTTCTAAAAGATGTTTTGCTTAACCCAATAGTCACGAGTGTCCCGATTATTTGAAAGTCACCTTATAGTTGAAGACAACTATGCACAAAATCAAAAATTCATTCTCACTGGTACCATGGAATATATTCTGCTACCTTCAGCGGATTGGACATTGGACTGTTCCCACCCAGAAAGGAGAGCATAGAGAAAAGTGGAGAGACCTACAGTATCTCACAAAAGTGAGTACACCTTTTACATTTTTGTAAATATTATATTATCGTTTCATGTGAAACAAAAACTATTTTTTTTTATTTATATGATGAATCCGGAGGAATTTATAGAGGAAGCTGAATATAGAAGCAGCAGGTTTTTTTCCTGGATTTTTAAAAGTGCTAAGGCAGGGCTCGACAAAATCCGGGCGCCAGGTCGCAATTGCGACAAGAAATTGTGACCTGGCGCCCGCCTGTTATTGAGGCCGCGGTCTACAAGGCAGCAAAGCCACGGCCTCAATTGCCAGCTGTTGCAGGCCCGCCACGATCGCGTGGCGGGGAAGGTGGGGGCGCACAGAGGCACATGATCTGTGTCTCTGTGCGCCCCCACTTTGTCCGCCGCGTGATGGAGGTGGGCCCGCGAACGGCCGGTAATTGAGGCCGCGGCTTTGCGGCCTTGTGAAGTCCCAAGCCTCCTTCTGTGACCTGGCGCCATCTGGTAAAACAGCAGTTCTAATGTGTAATTTTTATTCTAACACCCTAGAGAATAAAATGGCGATTGTTGCAATACTTTCTGTCACGCCGTATTTGCGCAGTGGTCTTACAAGCGCACTTTTTTTTGGGAAAAAAATACACTTTTTTAAATTAAAAAATAAGACGACAATAAAGTTATCCCAATTTTTTTGTTATATTGTGAAATATAATGTTACGCCAAGTAAATTGATTCCCAACATGTCACACTTCAAAATTGCGTCTGCTCGTGGAATGCCAACAAACTCTTACCCTTTAAAATCTCCATAGGCCACATTTAAAAAATTCTACAAGTTGCATGCTTTGAGTTACAGAGGAGGTCTAGAGCCAGAATTATTGCTCTCGCTCCAACGATCGCGGTGATACCTCACATGTGTGGTTTGAATACTGTTTACAAATGCGGGCGCTACTCACGTATGTGTTCGCTTCTGCGCGTAAGCTCGTCGGGACGGGGCGCGTTTTCTGGCTTTTAACTTTTTTAGCTGGCTCCTAGATTCCAAGCCAATTTGTCAAACCCTGTGCTAAGGTGCACACAATCTCTAGTAACAAGGCTGCATTGGATCCCTCTAATGACAGACAAAAGCAGACAACAGGATTATCTTCCACGATGAATGCACACCCATGTTGCAGGAGGAGGATTTTTGAAAATTGTGCAGAAAGCTAGAGGCGGCATTTAACTACCATACCACACAGTGGTGGGATATGTAATTTATCAAAACGTATCTATCAGAAGGTCTTGCACAAAAAGTGCTTTGGAACACTAAATGCTGCGGCTTCTTGGGTGAAGACCTTCAGTCCACTTGGGATAAAGTTTCATCCCTGTGCATAGCACAATGGATAGAAATCGTGCATCTTCAAAGAGAATGCATGTTAACATCTAATAAGAGTTGGTGCAAGATGTAGATATTTATAAACCCATGCCCAGCTATTCTGGGTGTATGAATATATTCTTAAAAATCGCATTTTGAGGATCTAATTGAGGTTAAACAAAAAAGTTTGCTAGAGATTTTGTTTATTATGATAAGGGGCGTATATTCAATTGGAAAAAGCCCATCAATATCTTCCTCAACGATGATCAAACGGTCACTTGGAAATGTAATTAACAATATACATCCCAGGCCTCATGTCGCAAGCAATTCCAACAATCGGGAACATCATCATTGGGTCTAAGATTTGGGGCGTATAAGAGAAGGATCTGAGACAGGACAGGACAGACATCGGATGGAAGTGTTCACAACAGAAATTCTCATCAGACCACTAGTCATAGAAATGGTAGACACAATAATAATAAAAAATATAAAAAAAATAAAACATATCCCCCTCCCCCAAATAAATAAAAATGCAGACCAAAATTCTCATAAATTCCAGCAATTGTGTTATAACTTCTGAGGCGGTTCCCCAGTTCTCGTGAAATGCATGCTCAATCGGATTCAGGTCAGGTGATTGACTTGGCCACTGCAATAACATTCCACTTCTTTCCCTTAAACTCTTTGGTTGCTTTCGCAATATGCTTCGGGTCATTGTCCATCTGTGAAGCACCGTCTGATGAGTTCTGAAGCATTTAGCTGAATGTGAGCAAATAATAATATTGCCCGAAACACTTCAGAATTCATCTGGCTGCTTTTGTCAGCAGTCACATCTTCAATAAATACAAGAGAACCAGTTCCATTGGCAGCCATACATGCCCACACCCACACCATGATATAAAAAAAATAAAACCTATCCCCCCTCCCCCAAAGGAATAAAAATGGAGACCATGCTTCACTGATGAGGTGGTATGCTTTGGATCAGGAGCAGTTCCTTTCCTTCTTCATACTCTTCTCTTCCCGTCTCATCTGTCCTTAGGATGTTGTTCCAGAACTGTGAACGTTTTTAGATTGTTGTTAGTTGTTTGGCAAACTTTAAACTGACCTTCCTGTTTTTGAGGCTCACCAATGGTTTACATCTTGTGGTGAACCCTCTGTATTCACTCTGGTGAAGTCTTCTCTACCTCCTGGAGAGTGTTCTTGATCTGGCCAACTGTTGTGAAGGGTTTTTTCTTCACCAGGAAAGAATTCTTCGGTCATCCACCAGTTTTCCATGGTCTTCTGGGTCTTTTGGTGTTGCTGAGCACACCGGTGAGTTCTTTCTTTTTAAGGATGTGCCAAATGGTTGATTTGGCCACACCTAATGTTTTTGCTATATCTCTGATGGGTTTGTTTTGTTTTTTTCAGCTTAATGATGGCTTGCTTCATTGATAGTGACAGCTCTTTGGATCTCATATTGAGAGTTGACAGCAACAGATTCCAAATGCAAATGGCACACTTGAAATTAACTCTGGAACTTTTACCTGCTTCTTGTAAATGGGATAATGAGGGAATAACGCACACCTGGCCATGGAACAGCTGAGCAGCCAATTGTCCCATTACTTTTGGTCCCTTAAAAAGTGGGAGGCACATATACAAACTGTTGTAATTCCTACACCGTTCACCTGATTTAGATGTAAATACCCTCAAATTAAAGCTGAAAGTCTGCAGTTAAAGAACATCTAGTTTAATTTCATTAATTGGTGGTGTATAGAGCCAAAACGCTTTAGAATTGTTGATGTCCCAATTTTTATGGACCTGACTGTAAGTGTCCAGCTAACCTCAATCATCATCACGTTCTCCTGCTCTCCAGGATTGAGTCTGAAAGAGTGACTCCTCCCCAGGGCTAGAACTGAGCTCCTGTAGTAATCGGCGTACGCTCCTAGCAGTTGGACGTACGGCTCCAGGAGCCAGACAGGCAGGGTTTTCCTCCCCTCACCTCTGCTGTCAGACCCCTGCTCTGGCTCACGATCCTCCTCCCCTGGCTCTCCCCTCCATCCAGGAATCACCGGAGCCCCAAGGTAAGCCCCTGATACAGGGCACTGGGCATTTTCTTCCACCCCCCTTGTCCTTTTCAGGACAAGACGCAGCAGCGGCCCCCGTGCTCCGTACCCCCTATTCCACACCATCATTCCCCACATCATCCCCCTCATAAGGAATCCTTCCACCACCTCTCCCCTCAATTTTCCGTCGCCTCTGGGCGATTTTTTTTCTCTACCGAGCCAGCGTGGTAACAATCGCGGCAGCCGCGAACTAGGAAAGGCCGCGGCTTCACCCACGGCCTACCGGCGTACCGCTCCACACCCCTTGCAATTACTGTTAATCACCCTAAGTTGCCCAGCAAACCCCCCCTACCCCATAAGAGTACCCGCTTTCCCCGGTTATAGTCCCAGTCTTTCCCCAGCAGCACTGACCCATTTAGGATCCCAGCCCCCTTCCTGGACCTTGCTGCAGCATAGGCAGCCATCTTGCTACACCCAGCCCCATTCTCCCCCGTCCCAAAACCATTAGTACTTGATCCAGGGTTTGTCCGATCCCCTTTCAAGGGGTCAGGAAGGAATTTTTTGGCCCTACTGCAGTATATTGGCGTAGCACTGCCAGGGTTTTTTTTTTTGCCTCCCTCTGGACCAAGTCAATGAGAGAGGATTCACCAAATCCTCGAATAACCACCCCCCCCCCCCCACCTCCCTGGTGTTTGGCGACCATGGTTAATCGGCAATATTCCGCAGAAACCATTTGGGATCTGAGGCGATTTGTCGCAACGTTACCTGCCGTCACCAACAAAGCCCTAATAAGTCTGCGACTTTTGAGAAACGATTGAAGATCGACTATCAAAAATCACAGCCATTTATCCCAGCCTAAGCACATATCATGTGCTTTGATTAACACAAGATCGGCAGTAAAACACCGATTAGAAATCCACGATTTCATACTACAATACGATTTAGACTGCCTCTTTATTACAGAAAGCTGGCTTACAGCCGACTGTAACACCATTCTAGGAGAACTGGTGCCAGAAAACTATCGTATTATAACGGAAAACAGAATAGGGCAAAGAGGAGGAGGCTTGGCCGTGATCCACAAGACGCATCTTGCGATCAGTAAACCAGTCCTTCAAAATCCTCTTCCATTCATGGAAACCCTTACTCTACAACTGCAAACAAATCCCCATTAGACCGTCCGTATTCTACTCTGCTATAGGCCACCCAGACCAAAATCGCAGCTTTTACCTTCACTGGCGGAGTTTATCTCCACTTATACCCTGAACAGCAAACATCTTTTGCTACTCGGGGACTTCAATCTCTGGGCCAACTCCTCACAGGATCCGATCGCGGACGCCTGTATTGACCAACTGGATGGATTAGGGCTACAGCAGCTAGTATGTGGGCCCACACATGCTTCAGGTCACACGCTTGACCTAATTTTCAGACAAAATCTGAAAATAAGTATTTTGGAAAATGAACCGTTGCCATGGACAGATCACCATGCAATCAAATTCATAATTTCCAAAATTCCCCCATTGATAAAAACACCTAAGCCGGTGACAACACACTGGACTAGATCTCAGAAGAAGCTCCATTCAGAACTCTTCAAATCTACCTTAGGAATTAAAATAAAAGCACTTCCGACCACTCCGAACGGTTTCAGATACACTGGATGCCATAAATAAAGCCCTACTACAGTCAGCCGACTTAGTAGCACCGAAACGCCAAGCCCGCATCCGGAAAAACAAGTGTGGCTGGTTCAATAACCAGCTGTCGCTACTGAAGCAAGAGTGCAGAAGGGTGGAAGCTGCCTGGAAACGCAGCGCCTCAGAAGAGAACCTCATCTGCTACAAGACCATAACAAGAAAATATCACAAAGACATTTTTCAAGCCAAGAAACATCATTTTTCTAATAGCGCCTTAAATCGCCCCCGCAAACTTTTCAAGTTGGTCACTCAGACCATGAATCCAGGCTGTCTTGAGGCCCCCAATTCAGATACCCAAGAATTTTGCGATGAATTATCGGATTTCTTCATCAATAAAATTGAGGGAATCCGGGAAAGCATTCGTCAAAACAATACCCCCTGCAACACCGCCCTTGATCAACCTCGCAACATCGATAGAAACCATCTACAATCAACCAAGTTCATTCTGGAACCCATCTCCGTGGATGCCACAAAAAATATCATCGACACTTTGCGAAACAGCACAGCGCCTAATGATATTATCCCTACTAAACTGCTGAAGGAATGCGCCGACATCCTGGCACCACCTATCATGCAGCTTATAAACCAGTCATTCAGGGAAGGCATAGTGCCCTCCCTGCTGAAAGAGGGCACTATCCAGCCCATCTTGAAGAAACCCACCCTAGACCTCAAAGACCCTACTCACCGCCGTCTCATAACAGGCCTAAACGTCCTCTCAAAGATAATGGAGAAAGCAGTGGTACAACAGCTGCAACAGCATCTAGATACCCATAATCTACTTGATCCATTTCAATCCGATTTCCGTCCCGGACACGGGACGGAAACAGCATTGCTGAAAATATGGGACGACGCACTTGAGGCCGCAGACGAAAGAGGATCTTGTCTCCTGGTTCTGTTGGACCTAAGTGCAGCCTTCGATACAGTAGACCACAAACTACTACTGACTCGATTGGCTGAAGTAGCCAAAGTCGCAGAAAGTGATCTATCATGTGGAGTCCCTCAAGGATCACCCCTGTCACCGGTGCTCTTCAACATCTATCTTCGCCCTCTCTTCGAAATCATCAGTAGCCAACAGCTGCTTTACCACTCCTATGCAGACGACACGCAACTGTACTTTCGAATCTGCAACAAAAAGGATCATCATCTCAGTTTAGAGAATTGTCTCTCTTTGATAGAAAACTGGATGACAAAGAGTTATCTTAAACTCAACAGCTCCAAAACAGAACTTCTTCTGTTTCATGCAAGTCGCAAGAGTCAACTTGCAACAACCTGGACACCCCCCCCCATTCTGGGCCAGATCATCACCCCTAGCTCCAAAGTCAAAAGTCTCGGGGTCATCTTTGACACCTACATGACAATGGACGCACAAATAGGGTCAGTAGTAAGCGGATCGCACCATCTGCTGCGCCTACTACATAGACTTATTCCCTTTATCCCCAAAGAAGACGTAGCAGTCGTGGTAGGAACAATTGTGAACTCCAGACTGGACTATGCAAATGCCCTTTACCTCGGACTCCCCAAGTACCAAATCACTCGTCTGCAAGTCGTTCAAAATACGGCCGCCAGACTGGTGACTGGGAAAAAAACATGGAAAAAAGCCAGATACCCAAAGCCAGATACAAGTCCAAAGGAGAAAGAAGGTTTTCTTTCCAAGGTCCCAGACTATGGAACGCTTTACCAACCAGCATTCGGTTGGAGGAAAACCACCTGACCTTCAGAAGACAGATAAAAACTCTGCTCTTTTGATGACCAGAGAGACAGAAACAACAAGCGCCCAGAGGCGATTCAGTTCGCATGTGCCACGCTATATAAGTTTTTCATTCATTCATTCATTTATTCATTTAAGAGAAAAAAAAGCCTTGGATTGTCTTGAAACTAATAAGGAGATCTGTACTGCTGATAAAGGCGGTGGGTGGTGTTTTCTCAATAAAAAGGATTACATACATGAAGCCAATAAGTTATTGTTGGATGTACATGCCTATCAAAAATGAAATAGAGACCCACTAATGACATATAAACCACTTCTGTATAGCATGGTGGATGAAGCATATAAAGAGGGTGTGATAAATAAAGCTGAGAAAAATTTCCTAACTAGACAGCATTTAAAAGCGCCATACTTTTATCAAATCCCAAAAGGTGCACAAGAACGCAATTACCCCCCCCCCCCCCCCCCCCAATGCACGACCCATTATAGCCAGCATGGATGGTTTAACATGTTGGATCTCCCAATATGTGGACGATTTCTTACAACCTATGAGTTCCATTCCAGCCTATGTACGCGATTCATTGCATATCTTGGAACAACTAAAACGTCAATAGTGGTTGCCTAGTTTTACTTGGCTGCCTTTTAGACATGTGTTCTCTATACACGTCAATCCCTCATACAGCTGGAATTGAGGCTTTGAAATATTTTCTGTTCAAAACCGATTATTTGATCATCTCAATTTATCAGTGACTGCACAGCATTTGCATTAGAGTTCAATTATTTCCAATTTCAAGATTCATACTACTTACAGAAATCTGGAACCGCTATGGGAGCCCATTTTGTTCCATATTATGCCAACTTATTTATGGGCTTTTGGGAGGAAAGGCACATCTGGAGGAATAACCCGTTCAGCCAACATCTGATATAATATGGGAGATATATTGATGATATCATTATCATCTGGGAGGGGACCTCCAGATGTGCTTTTAAAATTTGGTGAATATTTCAATAGTAATCCATATAATATTCAGTTTATTTTTGTTTCTGATCCTGAGACTTTGGTGTTCTTGGTACTTGTATTATCATGGGATGGGGATCTCAACATTGTATCCAAAAGACATTTCAAAGATACAGCAGGTAATTCTTATTTGCACCAGAATAGTTGCCATTAACAATTTGGAAACAGAATATACCATACAGTGAATACCATAGACTCAGGAGAAACTGCACCCATACAGAAGATTATCTGGAGCAAGGGAAAATCCCGCATAAGAAATATATAGAAAAAGGTTACCGCGAGGAACATATTCAAAATGCATCCAATCGGTATTTGGAAGTACTAAAAAGTGATGCAGAGTATCCCACTAACGCCAAAACGCCCAGAGAGTTTACAAGTAAATTTATCACTAACTGCAATAGCTAACACTGGGCAATTAAAAACACAGTAAAGAAATATTGGCCAATATTGTTTCAACAATAAGGTTGCAAAGGTCTCGAGAGAGCTCATTGCTTTTACCCATCATGAGATGTTTCTTATGTGACGCCTTGGTAATGAGGCACCTTTTAACCACTTGACCGCTGAACGCCGATCTACATCGGCAGAATGACAGGTATGTCCCCTTTAAGAAGCTGTGCGGCGCACACGCGCCCCCGCACTCTCTGTGACCGTGCCCACGGGCCCCGCAAACCCGATGTTCGGCTATTGTGTCACGGAGAGGCAGAACGGGAGGTATGTAAACAAGGCATCTACCTGTTCTGCCTAGTGTCATCAGGAGCAGTGATCAGTGTCATGTCACTAGTAGCCCAGCCCCCAACAGTACTCCCTAGGACACACCTAACCCCTTCCTTGCTCCCTAGTAGTTTACCTCTTCCCTGCCAGTGTCAACTAGCGCTAATTGGTGTCCCCGCACATTACAAGTCTGGTGGCTTCCGCC